>CM040127.1:311213396-311589622 GCA_022559845.1 Amorphophallus konjac
ACACCAGCCGAGGAAGAAAGCATCATGTCGAGCGGGCCAGCTGAGCCTTAGAGCCCCCCAGGGGTCCGCCGATGAAGCCCCAGGCCATAGTCTTTTCCGACCAAGACCTGGAAGGGCTGAGCACCCCGCATGACGATGCCCTCGTTATCTCGGCTACGATAAATCACTGTAATGTAGACAGGATTTTGGTTGATAATGGGAGCGCCCCCGATGTATTATCTTATGACTGTTTTCTCAAGATGGGGGAAGACCCATCCAAACTCCGCCCGATCCGAACGCCCCTTTGCGGGTTTAATGGCCTGGCCACCTACCCCGAGGGAGCCCTAAGCCTGCCGGTCACCATCGGCACCCCACCCAAAACCGTTACGGTCATAGTGGACTTCATAATGATCAAAGGTGTGATAGCGTACAACGCCATTTTCGGTCGAAAAATTCTCAGCCGAATAAAGGCCGTACCATCCACCTATCACCAAAAAATGAAGTTTCCCACCAAAAATGGGTTGGGGGAAGTCCGAGGTAACCAGGCCACGGCTAGAAGGTGCTACAATATCTCGGTGGAAGCCTCAAGGCCGGACGGGAAGAATAAGGGCCCCAGGGAAGTCGAAGGAGAATCCGTAACCACCGAGCCCGGTGGCGAATTATTAACGGTATTCCTGAACGACGACCCGGCCCTAGGAGTGAGGATCGGTGCCGACCTACCACCAGAAGAACAACAGCAATACAAGGAGTTTCTTTCTGAGTACATTCGGGTCTTTGCTTGGTCCGATGATCAACTCCCTGGCATACCAGAGGAGACCGTGATACACAAGCTCAACCTCGACCCCACCATGAGACCCGTCCAGCAGCGGAGAAGGAAGCACGCGCCCGAGAAACAGGCGATCATCAAGGCGCAGGTCACTAAGGGACAAGAGACTGGCCTTTTTAGACCGGTCCTGTACCCAGCGTGGCTAGCCAACGTCGTCCTGGTGCCGAAGACTACGGGCAAGTGGCGGATGTGCGTGGACTTCACCGATCTGAACAAGGCCACCCCAAGGACTGCTATCCGCTACCGAGCATCGACCAATTGGTTGATTCAACCTCGGAAAATGAGATACTCAGCTTCCTGGACGCCTATTCGGGTTATCACCAGATCAGAATGAACCCGGAAGATATCGAGAAGACCGCCTTCATCACCGACCACGGCGTATACTGCTACACCCGGATGCCCTTCGGATTGAAGAACGCGGGAGCCACATACCAACGGCTAGTCAACCACATGTTCGAGGGACAGCTAGGTCGGAACGTCGAGGCCTACATCGACGACATGCTCGTCAAGACCCCGAGGGCCCAAGACCACTTCACCGACCTCGCCGAGACTTTCGGCACCCTCCTGAATACAGTATGAAGCTCAACCCCGCCAAGTGCGCCTTCGGAGTCAAATCCGAGAAGTTCCTGGGTTTCCTGGTCACTCAGCGTGGGATCGAAGCCAACCCCGACAAGGTCCAGGCCATCCTGGACATGCGCCCGCCCACGTGTATCAAGGACGTCCAGCGTCTGACGGGGCGGGTCGCCGCTCTTAGTCGTTTCCTGTCCCGCGCGGCCAAACGATGCCTGCCCTTCTTCAAATTGATGAGGGGGCCCAAGTTAGCGTCCGCTACGTTCGCGTGGGACGGGGAATGCCAAACAGCGTTCGCCGAGCTCAAGGAGTTCTTGGCTTCACCCCCGGTGCTCTCCAAGCCCGTGCCAGGTGAGGCCTTGCTGCTCTATCTCTCGGCGACGCCTTCAACGGTCAGCTCGGTCCTAGTCAGAAATGACTCGGGAATCGAAAGACCGGTCTACTACACCAGCAAGGTGCTCAACGAGGCAGAGCGGAGGTACCCCGCAACCAAGAAACTCGTGCTAGCGTTGGTTACCTCTGCGAAGCGCCTCCAACCCTACTTCTAGGGGCATCCCGTCACCGTGCTAACCGGCGAACCACTGAAGAAGATTCTGGCCCACCCCGAAGCCTCGGGGCGACTCGTCAAATGGGCCATCATGCTCGGGGCCTACGACATCTCGTTTCGGCCGCGATCAGCTATCAAAGGATAAGCACTCGCCGATTTCATTGCCGAAAGCACCATTCCGGACGAGGACAGGCCTCCGACAGTAACCGGGCCAACCTGGGAACTGTTCATCGATGGATCGTCCAACTCGGTCGGTAGCGGCGCGGGGATCCTCCTAAAGTCCCCCGAAGGAATAGAGTTGCAATACGCCCTGAAGTTCAACTTCCAGGCGTCCAATAACGCTTCCGAGTACGAGGCCCTTATCTCGGGAGCCCGCATGGCCCGACGGCTGGGGGCCGAGCGAGTCAGGATTCACACCGACTCTCAGCTAGTTGCAAGCCAGGTCAATGGCGAGTACGAAGCTCGGGAGGCACCTATGATCAAGTACCTACGATTGGTCCGGAGCCTGGCCCAGCAGTTCGAGGAGTTCGGGGTAGTCCGAATAGCTCGGGAGCAAAACTCTCGGGCGGACGCCCTCTCTCGACTGGCCTCCTCCCTAGACCCGGAGGGTACACGATCGGTCCTCCTAGAAGAGCTAGAGAGCCCGAGCATAGACTCGGAGCTCCTCGCCATTGACCCGGCCACCCCAGGCGACTGGCGCTCCCCCTATCTGTCCTGGCTACGGGACTCCCAGGAGCCCTCCGATCCTCGAGAAGCCCGTCGAATGAAATATCAAGCGCGGCGCTTCGTCGTCCTCGACAACATTCTCTACCGAAGGTCGTTCTCCGGGCCCCTCCTGAAGTGCCTCGGCCCCGACGAAGCGAGCCAAGCTGTTGAAGAAGTTCACCAAGGCCTGTGCGGAGCGCATTCTGGAGGTCGGTCGCTGGCCAGAATCCTGCTAAGGCAGGGGTACTGGTGGCCTACCCTACAGCGCGACTGCACGACCTATGCACAACAGTGCGATCGATGCCAGCAGTTCGACCATTTGGTCCATCAGCCGGCCACGGAGCTTGTCACCCTTACCGAGCCCTACCCTTTCGCTCGGTGGGGGATCGACATCCTTGGGCCATTCCCAACGGCTCAATCCCAGAAGAAGTTCATCATCGTCGCCATCGACTACTTCACCAAGTGGATCGAGGCCGAAGCTACAGCAAGGATCACCGAGACAGTCGTCTGGGGCTTTGTTTGGAAGTCGATCATCTGTCGCTTTGGCATCCCCCGAGTGATAGTGAGCGATAACGGGCGGCAATTCGATTCTCGGTATTTCCGAGACAGATGCGCCGACCTAAATATCCGCAACCACTTCACTTCGGTCGCCCACCCTCAGGCCAACGGGCTGGTTGAAAATGCCAACAAGACTATCTTGAAAGGCATAAAAACCAGGCTTGGTAAGGCTAAGGGTAGCTGGCTCGAGGAATTACCCAGCGTACTATGGTCGCACCGAACGACCCCCAGGACGGCAACCAGTGAGAGCCCTTTCCAGCTGGTATATGGCACCGAAGCCATCGTCCCGTTGGAGGTCGTCAATCCGTCTCTCCGAGTGATCAATTTTTCGCCCGAGGCAAACGTACAGAAGCTGTTCGAGAACCTCGACCTAGCAGACGAACTCCGAGAGATCGCGAACGTCCGAGCTACGGAATACCAGCGACGCCTAACTCGATACTACAACGCCAAAGTCCGAGACAGACAATTCCGACCAGGGGACTTCGTCCTCAGGAAGGCCGAGGCCTCTCGACCACTGGAGGCGGCGGGCAAGCTATCCCCCAATTGGGAAGGCCCCTACCGAGTGATCGAGACGCTCGGGAAAGGTGCGTACAGGTTAGCCACAATGGAAGGGGAACTCATTCCCCGGACATGGAACGCAACCACACTACGCAGGTTTTATTTCTGAAAACTGTATCAACAAAACGGGGTAAAATAAAACCCCCATGGCATTCATTCAGAACAATTGTCGGTACATCAGAAAGGCAACTGCCAGTACATTACATACTGAAAAACAAAAATCCGTCTAGTACCACTGCAAACGGCCATCGCCCGGCCGACCCGGTCTTGACCTTCTCGCATCCAGCCACTGACTCTGCCTCGCGTAGAAACTGGCTCGGACAAGAAGATGGTCGATCCAGTTGGCTCGCGCGAACCGTGACAGGAGGACGGCAGGGAGAAGGCCACCTTTCACGCAAGGAAGGCTACCTTCCAAGTTGGCAACAACCTGGAAAAAGGAGCGCCGTGAAGGTCTCCCCTCTTCCAATCTTCCAACTCCTTGGAGGCGAACAGAAAGCAAGCAGCCCCCGAAGAGTGAAAGAAACGAAGAACAAAAGAGAGAGAAGGAGGCTGCGGACAGAAGTGAGGAGGGAGCTTGAGCCGGCTCCTCCCCTCCCACGGAGGGAACGACGGCCGGCATCCCCAACTCCCCCATCCGCCCTCCATCTCGGCGCCCGCCCGGAAGCCTCGCCGGAGCCAAGGGGAGGCAAACGGCGTGCCCCCGTACGACGAAGTCCTCCCCAGATCCGTGCGGCGACCGTCGGACCCGTCTCATACACGCGCGGCGACCGTGGGATCCGACTAACGTTCCAAGGCAGATGGAACCGGCCACTCCCCGTCGTCTGCGGCATCGCCCTCTGAAGGGCCCTCCATGCTCCGATCACAGCGGCGCAACGCAGAGCGGAAAACAGGGGAATGAGAGCAGACCGCCGGCGAGAGTCCTAAGTGTTAAGAGGGAAGGAGCACCCTTCGGTCCTTTTTATAGGCCAAGGGAGGCCGCGCGCCTTAAATGACTCCCCCCTCGAAAACACACGAAAGGACCTCCCTTGAAAGGTCACCTCCAACTCCCCTGCCCCCGCCCTGGCGGGATTCGCGAAGCGTCTTGACTTTCAAAGCATGGCGGAACGAAAGAATGCCAGAAGCCTCCCGAATCGGCATGCGAAAACGGCGCAGAGAATATCAACACTTTCCAACTACTCCCGATACGCCAGCCGAATCACGGCAAAGATAACGATCAAACAAAGTAAGTTTTCATTATCTCACGGAAAGGAGTCCTCTTACAAAAGGAAAGAGAGACAGAAAGGGAAGGGGCAAAATAAAGCAAGATACATCAGGTCTCGGGTCCACTATGAAGCTCGGGATCGGCCGCAGGGGACGCGTCACCCCCGGTACCTTCGGTGACGGCCGGCCCGGACACTGACCTCGCCTGTGCGAGAACTGTCCCGGTCGTGAGCCCTCCCGAAGCTTCCGGAGCCGGTGACCCAGCGGGAGGCGACTCCTCCGGATCTCCCCCGGCCGACGATGAGGAGCTTGAAGCTGACTCCGCCGAGTCATAACTCTGGCCGTAAGGAAAATCACCCCCGGCGAGGTGCTCGTTGGCGTAGCTCATCGCTCGGCGATAGCCCTGCTTGAAGCCCTTTCGAGCACCCCGGCGGAGCGCCACCTCGTAGTAGGGGAGGGCAGCTTCAGTTAGGTCGGCCGAGTAAGCTTCCGAGCCTTTATAGCGCTCGATCGCCTCCGCCTCGACCTGTTCTGCCCTCCCGGTAGATTCGACCCGAGCTCGCTCCGCCTCGGCCGCGCGCTCCTCCTCCCTCGCCAGACGCTCCTCTAGCTCGGCCACCCTCCGCTCAGCTTCGCTCGACCGATCCTCCGCCCGGGTCCGGTCTGCCTCGGCCTCAGAACGAAGACGCTCCGCTGCCTCCGCTCGATCCTGCAGCTCGCGGCGCTCGACCTCCCAGAGGCCATCCAGCTCGGTGAAGCACCGACGCTCCTCTTCTAGGCGTTTGCTCTTCCTCTCGAGCAACGCCTGGGCCCCCGCCAGCTGCTCGGCCAGTACCTTGGCCTCCTGTTGGCTCGCCCGGGTCAAATCCCTGAATGCGCGAAACTCCCCCCGAAGCCCTTCGTGCTCTCCCTCGAGCCGGGCTAGTTTCCTCTCGCATCCGCCGAGGGTCCAGGCGAGCTTGGACCGCTCCGCCTCCGTCCAGGCGTGCGCCTCCGCCATCACAGCCGCTGACCGAGCTATGATCAGGCCGCCCTCCATCAGGACATCGAGGACCCCGACAGGGGGATTACGCCTTTCTCCCCCCTTCGTCCTCTCGGGGAGTGACCGGCAGATCTGGTACAAGTCGCCCGTGATACCGAGCCTTTCCAACGGCTCCGACAAAGGGGACCGCTCCTCCCAGGGCGCCCCGCCAGAAGACCCCGTTCGGGCGGCGAAGCTGACCGCCCCCCTCGCCACGGTCGGTTGGGGTTGCGACGCCTCCTCGGGCGAACCCCCAACCTCGACCGGCACCGCAGGGTCGACCGCACCAGAAATTTCCGGCGCTTGGGGCTGCGACGCCCCCACGGGCGAACCCCCATCCGCGCCGATGGGTCCTTCGGTCCCAGCAACGGCCCCGCCAGCGTCGGCCCCCTCTGCCCCCACGGAGGGGAGAGCCGACCCATCACCCCCCTCTGCGGGGCCCCCTGTCTCCTCGGCCCCCCCTCGCCCGGCGGATGGGGGAGCTGGCCCCGAGGGGTCGGCCCCATCCTGCCCCCGAGGGGGGAGCGCCGCCGAGTCAGAGTCGCCCTCGGTGGCGATGGAAAGGCCGGCCGCCTTGGCCCGTTTCCTGGCCTTCGCAGCCTCCCGCAGCTTTCCAGCCATGGGATCCTTGCGCTTCAGACTGGTCGATCGAGAGGGGCCCCCCGGCGCCACCCCCTTGCCCTTATCTCGGGCCGGGGCGCGACCCACCGGGACGTCTGGTTCGTCGGCCGCCGAGTCATCCCCCAGATCGATGACCTCAGTCGACTCCTCCAGAGGCTCCCGCCTCTCGTCTGCAACAAGAAGAAGCACCGATCAGAAAAAGAAGGAGGTTTTCCACCTCGGAAGAAAAAAAGGCCCTCAAGGCAGTACCTGTCTCCTTCAACCGCGAGAGAAGACACCGTTCGATGTTCTCCGGCGTCACCAGCTCCTCGGTCGATCGACGGCCCTCCAACAGTCGGGCCGCCTGCTACTCCACGTGGGGAGGAAATTCCTCCTGACGAGGAGGCAGATTTGGATGAAAGTTGGGCGAGGTCGGGCAGCTCCAGATCTCGCCCGCCGCCACCGCCTTCACCCAAAAGAAGGCGATCTTCCACCTCTTGTGCGAGGAATCTTTCGCCGAAAGCGAGATGCAGCTCCTGTTCATCCGTGCCTGGATGAAGTAGAAGCCCTTCCCCGCCAATGGGTGTGCCTTCAACTCGAAGAAGAAGTGGAAGAGGTCCAAAGAAGGGAAAATGTCGTGCTGACGACAGAGAATCCGGAAAGCCGAGAGCAGAAGGTATGAGTTGGCCACCAACTGAATGGGCGCCAACCGGAAGAAATTCAGAAGCTGCAGCACAAACGGATCGAAAGGAAGGCGAAATATGCTCTTCCACGTCAGAAGGAAGGTGCAAATGTGCTCCCTGCGATCGTCCAGGCTCGTCTCGTAGGGAGTGGCGGCGGCAAAACTGTACCTAAGAGGCAGGCGAAAGCGGTGCTCCAGCCTCCGCACCTCCGCCTCCCCTAACTCACTACGGTTGGGGACGGGCTCCCGCCTCACCAGCTCAACTTCCGAACTCTGGTCCGCCATCGAGTCAGAAGAAGATCCCTCGTACGAGCTCGAAGACTCCGGGGGAAGAGGAAGTTGCCGGACCGCCTCTGCAGTTGTCCTCGCCAACTCCTCAAACGCTGCCGCAAGGCTCCGCGTCTCCGCTGTGCTCTCACGGCGCATCAAGAAGCAAGGAAAGCCTAAAACCCTGGAAGCCTAGAACGATGAACAGCGCCTCACGCCTATAAAAACCCTTGAGGATAGGCGGCGCGCCGTTCCATGCTCCGAGAAAAGGGGGGGCCCCTCACTTCAAATCCGTCAGGATCATTATTACGGGCCTCAGCAACCGTTATAAGCGGCCCTCTGATGCCAACGGAATTCCACCCACCTGAGCCACGCCGGTCCAAAGCCTCGAAAACTACTCAACCGAGCCTCAAATGGCTCGGGAGTAGGAGGGGGACAAGTGGAGAGGGGGATTTCCGCAGCCCATCACCAAGGCAGCCCAACAAGACCCCACAGGGTCCAACGAGGCAAGCCCACCCGAGTGACAGCCCTCAGGGCCCACTTAGGGAAGGAAAGCCCAATAAATAAGGCTCGAGGAACCAACCCTCCCCGGCGGCCTTCTAGGCTCGGAGGGCCCGAGACAACAATTGGCCCCGAGGAAGGTCCGGCCTAAAGCCCTCTCCCCGGAGTCTGGAGAGACAGGCTTCCGCCGACCTATCCGACCTTCGCCCGACGATACCTGCCGCTCGGACAGAGCCCGCATCTCCGAGGCTCGGTAAGGCCGATTGACCATCTGCAGGAAGCGGCTATTCAGAGTCCCTCGCCAGCGGGAGAGCCAGGGGAACCACCGGACTTGAAGGAGATAACGCTCCCACGATAAGGCCATGAAAGCCCACGTCGAGGACGTAACTCCCGCCGGGAACCCCTCAGCTTATAGGACTCCTGAAGGCGGCACACTATATATTCCAGGGATACCCTCCGGTGGCAGGTAAGGCCAACTAGGCACTCACACACCTCAAGCTCCTGAGCATTATTCGCTTCACCCTTTGGTGGAGAGGATTCTTGCGCATCAGCTCTCTCCTCCCCCCATTATCGCTTCCACCATAGCTCTACTGACTTAGCCATCGGAGGGTTTTGCCCCAGGGAGATCCCCTGGGCCCTCTGATCCGTTTCCCTATCTTACAGATTCATCTTCTGGTGATCCACAGCCCGCTCAGGACCCCGCGCGAGAAAACGCCTCTTCAACTATGATGCATGACACAGTGGGGCCCACTATTGAAAGGTGGGACATGGGATGTCCGTTAGTAAAACCTGCACAGACCAGCAAACGTCAGAAAGTAACAGAATCACAACAAAATCACACCACAATGTAAAGGAGATCTAGATAATTTTGAAAGTGACCACTGATGTGACGTGTTTTGTCCCGTAGTACCCTTCCCTTCCTATAAGTACTCCCCTTAGGCTAGTTCATTCAAATGCACCAAGGTGGGTTTTGAAAGCTCAGGAGGAGAAGGAGAAGCTAGATATTTCAGGATGGAAGGAAACTCTTCCCACGTTATGAAAAGGAGCAGGCCTAGCAACGAGATCAGGCGACTTTCCGACCTCAAGGGTCATCTTAGCGGGATGATCATGTTACATGTGGTAAGCTGATTTATTTCAGAATTTCTCCACGTGAATTCCCTTCTTACTTCCTTCCTTTCTTCTTTCTTTCAGCCATATCCACTCTTCCCAGGCCCGAGGAAGTTTTCCAAACTGCCCTGGCTTTCGAAGTTGACTTCCAATATTTCTCTCGGCATGAGGTCCATACTCTCGAAGTGGCACCTTCAGGGGCTCCTCATTCACGCCAAACACTACGAGAAGATCCGTATGGACTGGGCGGCTATGGGCGCACTGGTGGAGATTTGGCATCCCCAGACCCACACTTTTATCTTCCCGACCTTCGAGGCGACCATCCTTCTTGAGGAGGTGGAACTTCTGCTCGGATTGAAAAAAATTCAAGAGTGACGGGAAGGTGAAGGCTATGCGGATGCTGACATGGGAGACTTCCGAAAGCGTTCTTGGAAGCTTCATGCTGCCTGACGCGGCCAGGAAGGTGCGTAATCAAAAGGGGGTCGATTTGCAGAAGCTCACGGAGTGGGTCATGGATGCCCTCGGAGGGTCACCTGCTGATGACCACCTGGAAGGAATCAAGAAAGGGTTCACTATTTGTCTGGCGGGTGCTCTCTTGTTTCCTTATACCGACAACATAGAGGAGGAGGACCAATTGAGTGCCATCCGCGGGATTTGGAGTGGGAAGCGAGTGGGACCCGCCGTCCTTTCCTATCTTTACAGCGGCCTTACCGCCTCGAGCATGGGTAAGCCTCCTTTCGGCTGCGCACTTGTCTTGAATTGCTGGCTTGATTTACACTTCAAATTCGACCACCGTGAGGGAATGCCAAATGCTTCGAAGCTCTTCCAGCAAAGCCCTCTTCATCACATAGCCGACGTGTTAGGCTTCGGTGGTACTGTAGTGAACCGCGTTCCGTGGCTGAAGAAACATGAAGACTGGCGGTCTCACTTCCGTACCGTGACACAAGGCTTCTTTACTTGCGCGCCGGCATGTTTGCTTTCGCTTGACCTCCTCATGAGGCCTTCTCCCGAAGTTGCTCTTCAACTGATCGGCGCGACCGAGTTCGTCCTTTATAATGCGCATCGGTGCTGCCTCCAGATCGGCATCCCACGCCATTCGTTCCCACTACCGACTGACATCGTTCCTGTGAAGAAGAGGGAGTTGGGCACTGAAGCGGACGCGAAGGAAGTGAAGGCCGTGAAAGTACCCTGGAAGACAAGTGTTGCGGGAAAGGCCTTAGTGCATGTGGGGGAAGAATGTGAGCTGTGGAGGGCTTATGTAACTGAACTGGGGAAGTTAAGGCCTAAGGCGCCCAAGCCCCTGATGTAACCTATTCTGCTTCTGATGGAATAAAATCTGGCATTGTTATTTTTTTGGTGGTTTTCTTTTTCTTTGTGTTTTTATTTTATAGATTATATACATACACCTATCTTTTTATTTTATTCTTTTTCTCTCTCTTTTTTTTATAATTTAAAATTTTTATCATGGGGGCGTCCAGGGGCCTGGACGCCCCTAAGTTTTTTTATTTTTGATTTTTTTATTATTTTTGATTTGGGAGCGTCCAGGCGCCTGGACGCCCCTAAGTTTTTTGAATTTTCAAAAAAAAATAAAAAAAGGGGGGGCGTCCAGGCGCCTGGACGCCCCAAACAAGACAGATTCTATATAAAGGGGGGGGGCCTCTCCCCAAGCTCATTTACTGTTCATTCTGACCATTCGTTCACTCTAAACGACCCACTCCTAGTTTCAATGGAGCAAGGAGGCCCGAGCCAGGGTGGAGAGAAGCGGAAACGATGGGCTCGTCGTGCGAGGAGGCTGAGGGATGATGCCGAGGACGCTGCTTCGGCGGAGGAGATTGCCGTGGAGGAGGAGGCTCCTCCTTTGGCCGTGGAGGCTGCGGCGGTTGCTGGCGACGCGGGAGAGGATGATCACGACCCGGTAAGCCCTTCGAAACTTCAATCTATTGGTTTAATAGGCTGGATAGGCGGACGAGAGGCCATGCGGTAGGGGCCGGGGTCTGAGGAAAGGAGGCGTCCAGGGGCCTAGACGCCTCCACTTTTCCTTTTCTTTTTTCTTATTTATTTATTTATTTATTTATTTACGGAAATAATAAAAAAGGGATTCAAAAATAAGGAGGCATCCAGGGGATAGGACGCCTCCATAATATATATATATATATATTTATTCATTTTTGTTTATTTTGATTTTGGATTTTTCTAAAATTAAAAAGAAGGAAATATAAAGGAGGCGTCCGAGGTGTTGGACGCCTCCAAAAATACCAAATTTTTCCAAAAAAATAAAATAAAATAAAATAAAAGAGTAGCATATACAGTGTTATTATTATTACTATTCATGATGCTGATGTGTTCTTTGTTGGTTTTGTGGTGTGCAGGGCGTGATGAAGGGCCGGATCAGGTGGTCCCTAATGGTGGCAGCATACCGTGGGCTGCCAGACTTTCAGAGGGCGCGTGTGGACGCCATGGGCTTCGGGGCTTTCCTTAGGATCGAGCCCTTTCGGCTCGACCTTCCTCTTATCCAGGCACTGAGGGAGCGGTGGCATGCGCCGAGCCGGGCGTTTCTGATGCCCTGGGGGCACATGGTGCCGACACTCGAGGACGTGGCTCGGATCACCGGGCTGCGGGTTGACGGAGAGGCGGTGAGCGGGGTCACCTACCCCGATTACCGAGAGAGTGTCCTGGACCTGCTGTGGTTAGAGACGAGCGTGACTGACAGGGACAGTAGAGTAGTTGGCCGAGTGGAGATTATGGAGGCGCTCGGATTCGTCGACCCGCGCCAGCGGGTTAGCGAGACTGGAGCGGAGTTTCTGGCACGACTTGAGGGAGATGCCCGCGCAGCTTTCACCCATGACCCGAGCGAGCGGGAGCTAGTGGATCTGGATCTTCGGAGGTTACTTTTCTTCTTCTTGGGCCGCCTTCTGCTGGGCACGAAGGGGGATGGCATCCACTGCCGTTTCCTCGGGATCTTGGCGGATCTGGACGGAGTGGGACACTACGCATGGGGAGCGGCTCTGCTTGCTCATCTGATAGCCGATCTCTCCCAGACTTCTGATAAGGAGACGACAGTCAGTGGCTTCGCACCTTTTCTCCAGGTAGACATTTTATTTATGCATTCCCGCGGTTAAACATGCAATTATTGTATTAACGATGTATGATGGATGCAGGTGTGGAGCTATTACTATTTCCCGATGGGGAGGGCTAGGCATGGGAACAGAAGGGCCGTGCCTCTGGCGCGGCGGTGGAGGCCGGTCGTGGTTGCAGCACCCCACGGCTACCAGCTCGCGTCGCTTCGTCGGGAGCTGAGCGAGTATCCCGAGGCCATGGTATGATGCGTATGATTTTTTGTGTTTTCTTATGCGACTAAATGGCAACTAATATGATGCGTATGATGATGTAGGTGGTGTGGAGGCCCTACCTGGGCATGGGTGAGGCCGGCCAGCCTTGGGTTGTAGCAGGTCTTCCTCATTTCGGGCGGGACGTGTGGGTCCATTGCCTGAACGAGATCGAGCCGCTGCGGCTCAGTCTGGTTATGAGGACGTTGGGGGTGGCCCAGGAGTGGGTCGATGTAGATGAGCCGGTCTGCATTGGGTGGAAGACTAAGGGGAAGGCAAAGATCGTGGACTGGCGCACGCGCTTCCCAGCTCAGTACCAGGATTGGCAGCAGGGCGGGGTCCCAGTGGCGTCCTATGTGCCGGACAGCGCTGATTACATGAGACGGTACCGTGCTACGTATGGGGACCGCCTCTCCTTGGGTGGTATGGCAGGGGTAGGTGTGAAATGAAAATGCTCTATATTTCTATGTGTATATGCATGTGACACTGACTTATATGCGATGCAGGATGCTCATGACGACATGATTGCCGACCTGCGGGCCCAGCTGGCGGACGCCAGGCGGCAGTTAGTGGCTATCCGACAGGAGTTGGAGATCCTGGTGAGTTTATGTAATGTATTTTTTGTGACCTGAATTTTCTATGCTTAGCCTCTGACTGACGTCTGCCTCGTGTTTCAGCGGGCCCACCTTGCTGCGACAGCCGAGATGGCCGGTGGAGCAGGTTCTAGTTCGCGGGGCCCTCCTCCAGAGGTTTCCGCCCTCCAGGAGCAGCTGGCGTATGCGGTGGCTCGGGTTGAGGAAGCCGAGCGTGACCGCGAGGCTCGAGTGAGTGTCTGCCTGACCTCGACTTTCCTTCTGGCTGCTCTCCTTCTATCACTGTTCTTTTACGGTGCATGCGTGCTTTGACAGGTGGCCGAGATTCGGGAGGCCCTGGCCCGTGCTGTTCATGCTGAGCAGGAGCGCGATGCCTGGGTGGCAGAGCGTGACGCCCGGATTGCAGAGCTAGAGGAGGAGAGGCGACGGGAGGCTGAGGAGCTTCCTCGCGACGTAGTGGATCTGCGGATCGCCCTCGAGCTGTCGAGGAGGGAGGCGATGAGGGAGAGAGAGGAGAGGGAGAGGGATATGGAGATCGTGGAGAGAGAGAGGGAGAGGGATAGGGAGACCCTAGAGAGAGAGAGGGAGAGGGATAGGGAGACCCTAGAGAGAGAGAGAGGGAGAAGGATAGGGAGACCCTAGAGAAAGAGAGGGCGTACAGGATGGCAGAGCGACATCGAGATTGGGACGAGAGGAGATCTCTGGTGGCCCTTGTGTCGGAGCTCCGGCTGAGTCTTGGCACGGCGGAGGGGAGACTTCGGGAGAGTGAGGAGCGGTATCAGAGGGCGAAGGAGCGCGGGGCTCGACTTCATCAGTCTGGCTCTTTTTCTGTGGGCAGCTTTCTAGTTTCTTCGGTCGAGGAGCGTCGCCGCACCTTGGAGGCCAGCATGGTGCCACCTGGAGAGACGAGCACGGCTTCTCAGGGTTCGCAGAGGTCGCAGAGGTCGCAGAGGCCCCCTAGGGATTCCAGTCAGAGGAGAGAGGAGGGAGATGATCAGGAGGGTGGTGGCGAGAGTTAGAGAGTTGTTTGTACACCCCACCCTCCTTACTGTATGATGTACTTTTGACTGTTTGTATGAAATGGATTTTGTGTGGTGTGCATGTTCCTTTTGTCGTGTGCCCTTTTCTTCCTGCACTTTCTTTCACACCACGTTGTTCACGCTTCACGGGACTTTGCCCTGGACAGGAGGGAACTGCTTTGTGCGAATGGATTTTGTTCCTTTTCACTTTCTTCTGGGCGCGTCCAAGCGCGAGGACGCGTCTTAACCTTCGAATTCAAATTTAAAGCGTCGGGTGGCCTTTCTTCGTCCGTGACTTACCTGCAAACGAGCCCGCCCCCGCTAGAATTCGCTCGCCCCTTTTCGTCTTCCTCCTCTCTTGATCGATGGAGTTCGGTGGGCCAAACCATGGTGAAGATGGAGAGGGACGCGGGGCTCCTCGTCCGAGGAGGGACGCACAAGAGCGCGAAACGACGTCCACGGAGGAGGAAGGGCCGCTTCGGGCCCCCGAGGGACCCGAGGGGCCCACTGGCGCGGAAGGAGGTGAACACGGCTTGGTGAGTGCTTTGGTTCTCCCCCTCTTTGATCCATTTTGAGTTTTGAAGCAAGCCGTGCGAGGGGGGAAAGGGTTCGACGAGTGTTGTACTTAAATGGTGGACGCGTCCTAGACAGGGGACGCGTTCTTTTTGACTGATAAGAGACCCTTTTGATGCAGGGTACGGCAAGGATCCTGGGTTTGGCCGATGAGTGGGCGAGTGCAGATGAGCCGAGCCGTGTTAGGAGGGAGAGTCGTGGCAAGGCGAGGCTCGAGGACTGGCACGTACGTCTCCCTGGATAGCAGGGGAGCGTATTGGTGCAGGACAGCGCCGACTTCCTACGGCAGCGGAGAGAGAGTTACGCGGGGCTTCCCCAGGCTGGGGACACGCGTGGCGTCGGCGGCTCGCGCGCCCAACTGGTAGAGGTTAGGCGACAGCTGGCCGTCGCTCAACAGAAACTGTCGCTCCTGGTAAGTTAAGCGCCGCACTTGTCTTCAGATTTGGAGTTTCTCTGACGGCCATTGTTCATTTTGTTCCAGCGTGCCCAGCAAACAGCGATGGCGGGGATGATTGGTGGTGCATCTTCTAGTTCCTCGGCCCCTTTGCTCGAGATTGCCTCCCTCCGAGAGCAACTTGCGGTGCGGTGGCCCGCGCGACCCAGGCAGAGGAGGAGCGTGATGCCTGGGTGGTGACTGTATCGGAGCTGCGGCACCGTGGTGAGGAGAGGCCTTCTCCAGATATCCTAGAGTTGAGGGTTCTTCTCCAGATGACGAAGAGAGAGGCAGAGAGAGAGAAAACCGAGAGAAGGGCCGAGCGACAGCGAGATCAGGCTGAGAGGAGGGCCTTGGAGGCCCAAGTGAGAGAGGTCAGGCTGGGCCTTCAGGTTGCAGTGCAGAGGCTAGGGGCGATGGAGACGCGCTACGAGAGAGCGCGTGAGTTCGGGGAGCGACTCCGCCAGTCCGATCGTTTTGCTACCAGTGGCTTCTTTGCCATGCCAGGGGAGGAGCAGCGAGTCACTACTGCGGATCAGGTGCCACGAGGCGAGGCGAGTGCTACTGTACGAGGGTCCGGGAGGCTTCCGAGGGACCCTTACTTCGGCGGGGAGGAGAGGGACGCCTAGAGAGACGAGTGATGGCGAGGATCGGCGAGCTAGTGGACTCGCCTCCTCTGTATGATTATGATGTTTTGAAAGCTTATGTAGGATTATGAATGGAGTGATTTTATTTTGCCGTCGTTGCTTGTTCTCTTGTGCGTTCCTTCTTCCCCACGCTTCCTTTGCACTGTTTCCATGTGACGTGTCTGTCGAGACCCCGCCTTAGACGGAGAATCGTGTCTTGTTGTGACCACCTTTTACGGGAACCTACCGCAGAAGTCAACAAAGACGGCTCTAGCCCTTCTCCCGAGCGGCGTGCCAAATTTTGCGAATGACCTCCAAAACAGGATAGAGTATCCCGTCCAATTAATAGTAACATGTGTGGGGGCGCATGGCAGGTGTCTTATTGCAAGGGCTAATGGAGGTAATCTTGCTCGGCACTCCGCCCCTTTTCTATAAATATCCGCTCTTTTGTTCTTCCATGGTCATCGAGAGCCAACTCGGAGAGTACAGATTCCCACGGAAGAGGCGGAACTCCAAATTCTGAGGTCGGGATGGAGGGTGAATCTTCCTATTCTTCGAAGAGGAGCAGGTCCAGTGGTAGCAGTTCTAGGAAACCCTCGGACCTCGAAGAGTACTTTGGCGAAAGGCCCCGATCGCGACTCGTAAGCCGAGCTTTCCTTCCTCCTTTTTCATTCTTCTTTTCTTCCTTTCTTCTGACCAAACTTCCCCTCCGTTCCTTGTACGTGTAGGTTGTGATGAAATCACAAATCTCATGGGAGTTGGTAGTAGCAGCGTACAGGGGCCTCCCGGATTTTCAGAAGGTGAGGCTAGACGTGATGGGATTTGGCACCTTTCTTCGGATCGAGCCGATCAAGCTCGACCTGGTTTTGATCCAGGCTTTGTGTGAGAGATGGGACCCAGTGAGTCGGGCATTCCTGATGCCCTGGGGGCACATGGTGCCCAACTTGGAGGATGTGGTCCGGATCACAAGTCTGAAGGTGGAGGGCGAGGCAGTGACCGGGGTCACTTACGCGGATTACCGAGAAGGTGCCCAGAAGCTGCTGGGTTTGGACTTAGATGGTCGGAAAAATAGATCGGTAGCCAGGGCGTCCCTCATGGGTGCATTGGGGCTTGCTGATACTCGTCGACGGGACAACGAATCCTCAGAAGAGTTCATGGAAAGGATGGAGACAGGATGCCGTGCCGTGTACTGCACAGATTTCGGCAACTGGGAGAGATGCAACATATATTTGAGAAGGTTTCTCCTCTTCCTGTTGGGGAGATTGATACTGGGCTCGAAAGGGGATGGTATCCAATGTCGCTTCCTGGAGCTGCTATCAGACCTCGAAAGAGTGGAGTACTATGCCTGGGGAGCTGCCATACTGGCACACTTGTTTGCGGGCATGTTCCAAGAAGCGGATCGTGAAATGGCTGTGAGTGGTTTCACACCATTCATCTAGGTATTTTTGGTTTTGCTTGTTTTGTATTTTTTTGTTTGTTTTTTGCAAGGTACTGATGACATGTACTGAGCAGCTGTGGAGCTATTATTACCTCCCGATGGGGAGAGCTCGGCATTGGCGACCCGCGATGGTGCCGCTAGCCAGGCGGTGGGAACCCATTATGAGTGCGGCACCCCTAACCTACCAGCTGATGGTGCTAAGGCGGGAGCTACAGGAGTTCCCTGCAGCGATGGTAAACTGGAGACCCTACACAGACATGGTCGATGCCGACCAGCCGTGGGTTCTAGCGAGCCATGCCCGGTTCGGACGGGAATTATGGATGCACTGCCTGAACGCAATCGAGCCGCTTCGGCTACGATTGGTTATGAGAACTTTGGGACTAGCTCAAGAATGGGTGGACATAGCTGCGCCACCTCGCGTCGGGAGAGAGACGCGAGGACCGACGACCTGCATTGACTGGCGCGTGCGATTTCCCGAACAGTACGAAGACTGGCAACGAGGTGGCACGATCGTGGAATCGCGGGCACGGGATAACGAGGATTACCTGCGTCTGTACAAGGTAAAGTACGCAGAGCGGTTCCAACCCCGGGGGCTTGTGGAGGTAGGTCTCCTTTTTCCTCTTTTTCCTCTTTTCCCCGCTTGCGGCCTTCTGGTGGAAATGTTGACTTGCATGGCTGCAGGATATTCGTGATGCCATGATAGCAAATTTGCGAGCTCGCTTGGCAGAGATGGAGCAACAGCTGGGCGATGCCCGAGGAGCCTTGAATGCTTCGGTAGGTGTACAGTGCATGGTCCTATTTGAAACCCTAGATTCCAAGTGTTGGTTGCTAACCCACGTGGTTATAGCATGCCCGGGTTGACGCGGCTTCCTCAGCGGTGGGGGCAGGTGGTGCGTCCTCCAGCTTGTGGATTCTCACCTCGGAACTTGACTTGCTTCATGAGCAAGTTGCCCATGCTACGCAGCGTGCCGCGGAGGCAGAAGGGATGCTTTCTATCCAGGTAAAAATCTCAGTGTTGAGTTCCCATTTGCTTATGCCTTTTCGAAATCTGAGACGGTACCTCTGGCAGGAGAAGGAGATGGAAGAAGCGCTTGCCCAAGCTGCGCAGAAGGAGGCCAGAATAAGAGAACTGGAGAGGGAACTACAGCATTGTCCAGACGACGACTCCTCTAGAGATGCCATGGAGTTGAGGATCACTCTCCAATTGGAGAGGGAAGACAGAGAAAGAGAACGAGCAGAGAGAGAAAGGGATGCGGAGAGAGAAAGGGCTAACAGATTGACTGAAAGGGAGGAACGAAGGGCGATGGAGGCCCAGCTGTTCGAACTCCGAACCAGTCTCGATCTTACTGAACAGTGGCTGAGAGATGGTGAAGAGCGCTATCGGAGAGCACGAGAGCGTGGCTTTCGTGTTTGTTGACACCTGTTTTATACCCAATAAGTCGGGTCATCTCCTTATCCATTCAATATGATGCTCCGAGTTGTTCACTCTTTATTGGATTCCGTGATTTCGTGAAGCCTATTTCTTGGGTCTTGAATTCCTGGACTGGATTTGGTTCCTGACGGCATTTCACTTTGATCAGCTTAGCAAACCCTTTCATTCTATTTTTGAAACTCAATACCAAATAACGGACCTAGTCAGGTGCGTTGTTTCATAATAACGCATGGATCCTGATCCGTTACTCTTTGAAGAGTCCTAAGGCTAAAGGCCTCATTTTCAAAGCTTATCCTTTTGATAATAACGGTCTGTCGTGCAGCCGTTGTTTCACTATGACGCCCCATGCCTTGGCCGTCGTTTCCTTCAAGAGTCCTATTGATTGAACCTTCTTCCCGTTGATCTTATCCTTTGGGATAGGGTTGAAAAGTGACGGATAAGCCTTGGAGCGTTATTTCCAAGTGGCGGTCTGTCGTGGGACCGTTACTTCCTTCAGAGAGTCCTGGCAGTTCAGGCCTTTTCTCTGCTACTCCGTAGTCGAGATAGGGTTTTGGATTGGCGTTATCTCTTTCAAATCTAATCCTCATGACCTCTCGTTCGATTCTATGGACTCTTGGTGATATTATCTTCAAGGATTTACTAAGAGTTATCCTTCCTTCTTGCTCGATTATCCTCTACTCGACCTGAGAGTTTGGGGGTCTACAAATAGAACCCTTGACTTCATGACCCGAAGAGGGAGATTTTTGAATTCACGACGAAGTGCTGCCGAACTCAGGAGCCATCTACATCCAGGAGGAGCTGCTTTCTACGTCCATTCGTCCTACAGTCAAGGGAGTACTTTGGTTTTGGTCTTTAAAGTTCATCATTGCATGCTTAAGTTTCCCTTGGTTTTTCCTCAAACAAAGCATTGTCCCTCCTCTTTCTCCACGTTTTTCACTGTTTTCTAAGCATACAAACATCTTCCTAAACTTTTAAAAACGCCCAGAGGGGTTAAAAAACTAAAAACTCCCCGGTAATCCCCTCTCCTTTTGATGTTCTTAAGCTCTTTAAGAATTGATGCTATACTTATGTTAAGGGCTAATTGAGGTTGTGTTGTGTTGTTTTCTACATCTTTGGCAGGTTTACAGGTTCATTAGCACGAGGCCCAAGTCTTCTAGCCGGCTGGAAGAGTTGGAGTTAAAAGAATTCATATCTTATTACTGCAGGTTATCTGACGGTCTGGTGCAGGCGCGTCACTTCCTTCCGGCGGTCTATCGTGCGGCCGTCGCTTCCAAGCGACGCACGGGGTTCTGACCGTTACTTCCAAGTTGATCTGCAGGCTTTCCTTGGTTTTCTCTCCCGTGGGCGGGTGTTTCATCCACCTATTTCCAAGGTATATTCGAGTCTTTGACTTGTGTTTACTTTGGTGGCGATCACGTTTTTCCTTGGTATTGGGCACTAGCTATCTTCTTCATCACATCTTTATTTTCCCTTGCTTGTTCCACCATCACAGTGTGTTTTTATTTATCTCCCTGCTCCACGCCCCGGCGTGTGTTTTTCCTTTTCCTTAGCGTAGTTTTGATTGAGATAGCATGCCCATGCTAGAGTTAGTCATGATTGCCTAGGTTCATGATCACATGTTCATAGGTTTTGAGCAGATCTTTGATTGCTTGTTTATCATCTTGTCACTTCATCATATCATTCAATAACCTCAAAAGAAAAAGATAGAAGATAAGCAAATAAATATCAACAGATAATTTTTTGGTGATCACGGTGGGACAGCTTGTGCCAATTGTGCTTTTGATTCCTGTTTAAACCTGCCATCATCTGCTTGTTGAGTTGCCCTTGATCTCCCCGTTATTTACTGCTGGTTCCGGTTTCTGGGTGCTCCGACGACCCTGTACCCCTGCGTTACATCCCTCTGACGCTGGGGCATCGGACCGCCACTTCGATTGAGCTGTGAGTGTTTCCACGGGTTTTCTGGTTACTTCTGTTTGTTTTGGTCCCCTGGCTCATTTGACGGTCCTGTCTCCCCGCGTCATTTTATTTCTGGCGGTCTGGTCTTCGACCGTTATTTGACTCTGACGCAGGGATCTTCGACCGTCATTCTCCTGGCAGGTACGCATCCGAGGTGCATTTATTTCCGCAGTTTCTGCTGTGATTTATTACTTGGGTGTTACTTGACTTCTTGCTTGCTTTGATCATATCTCTATATCATTGTGTGCACCATTGATTGCTAGATTCTAGGCTAGATTTTGCATGCACTCCGGTGCGCATAGGGTCAGCCATCTCTTCATATATTAGATTGCATTTCCCTACCTTGTTGTGAGGACCTCTCGTCTCCATATTCCTTGGGGCCGACCAGGAAATCACAGCAGGGACCTCCATAAGTCCCCGCGAGCCGTGGATTCTCACACGGACGCCGGGCTGGTTGTACCTTTCCCACCCCGTGTCTAGGACTGCATAAGTGATTGAGTGGTTACACCTAAAGTCAAACCAAGTGTCATATCCATCTCCTACTAGGAACCCATTTTGAGAGCACATACCAATCAAATCCATTAAAGTTCCAAAGGAGAAATCATAAGAATCTTGTCGCATCATCCTAAACAACTTGGTTGATTTAGGAGTGTCTTCATCTTCTATCACTTATATCTTGTTAGGATCACCTAAGTTTGGTTGCTTATTGTGTGCTTTGTGTTGGTTGCTTTTGCATTTTGTCAAGGTTGTCCGTTGCATGTGGAGTTGTTTTCGTCCATCTGAATCATCTCCTCGACTCACTCCCTCCTTCACGTTCTATTCCAATCCCCTCTTCGAATCCACCATGGCATCTTTCAATCCTCCTCATTCCCAAGAGGACTCGCTTCCTCAAGGGCTCCTTGAAAACCCCCCGAGGGTTATTTCTTTCTCCGCTGGAGAGGGGACCGCCCCTCTCCCATCCTCCACTCCCATGGAAGGTGGTCAGGTTACCCCTTCTCTCTCCACTCCTTCCGCGGGCTCTGTCCTTCATATGATGGCCCAATTGGATCCGACCCAACTCCAGGTCCTGTATCAGGCTATGCAAGGGTCCAATCCTCCTCCCTCTGCCACTGTCCAGGGGCAATCTAATCCTTCCATTATTGGGCCATCCGTTCGGCCCGCTCCGATTGAGCTCACCCCGGTCCAGCCCCGGACCATCACCTTCGCTGGCATGGAGATGGGTCAATCCTCCAATTCAACCCATCAATCTTTTGATAAGGGGAAATCGCCTATCCCCTCTCTTCCGATGGATTATCACCCCTCTACTCTAGCGGCTCCACAGGTTCTCGTGGGCCCGTCCGATTTCTTGCATCCTCAGCACGGGGTGGCCCAAACCCACTCTAATCCGGGTCTATCCCAGGCCCAGTATCCTCCTTACGGGCCCCCTAGTTCCACTGTTTATCATTCTGCTCCTTCCTATGGGCTCCCGCTTTCTGCGACAGCCGTTCCTTCCGCTCCTCAGATACAGTCAACTTCCTTCACTACCCCTGCTCCCTCTCGAGAGCAGGATTTGCTTAACAAGTGGGCCACCATGTAGCAACAACTTGATTTTCTCCAGAAAAGGGTGGGCCCACAATCCTTGGCTGATATTCCCGTTCCGAGCTTCCAGAATATCCGGTTCCCTCCGCAATTCGAGCTCCCCAACTATCGCAAGTATGATGGAAACAGCAACCCCTTCATCCATGTGAGGGATTTCCTATATGAGTCAGCACAGTTCCAACACGATGATCGCCTTATGGCGTACTTATTTCGCCGATCGTTGGATGGCGTTGCTCTGGAATGGTTCTATTCTCTGCCACTGGAAGAGGCCGAGAGTTTCAAGGTAGTCAAGGATAAATTCATCCAGCGGTTTCAAGACAGGGTCGGTCCGGAATATTCATTCACAGATCTGGTGGCCGAGAAGATGAAGCCGGATGAAGAATTTGCAACTTATGCAGACAGGTGGAGGCAGATGGCCGCCAGGGTACCCGGCCATATTCCGGAGGAAGAAAAAGTCAAGCTGCTAATTTTAAATGCTACGCCCACCTTCAAGAACATACTGGCGATGAATGATATAGCTAATATGCACCAACTTTATAGCCGAGCGAGTTTCATACAGACTCAATTCAAGGACTCCCCTATCCATTCTCTCTTCGAAAACCAAAAGCCCAAGTACCATAAGAAACCACAAGGGCCGGTTACCGAGGGAGTCCAAACAAATGAGCAAGTACAAGCCGTTGCTTTTCCCTTTCAAGCCGCACCCTTCCGCTACAACCAAAACCCCCGCAATCCACAAAACTCTGCTCCACAAAACTTCCAGGCCACTCCACAAAATCCTCCGCTCGCTTTCACCATTCCACAAAACACCTTCGCTGCACCACAACAACCACCACCACCGCCACAATACCATAACGTCCCTCCACCCAGCGGCTACAGCAACAACAATCCAAATAGCAAGCGCCCGGCTCCCAGGAGAGCCCAGTATCCTCCATTGCCAGAGACACTTACAGATATCTTCTCGGCACTTATGTCAGTGAATGCGATCCAACTCCCTCCAGAACGGCCTGTTTGGAACCCGGCAGTTGATCAGAGTAAGTATTGTATGTTCCACCGGCAGCCGGGCCATACCATAGAAGGATGTTTTCACTTCCGAGATCTGGTATATGACCTTCATGAAGGGCAGAGAATCGACTGGGCCGAAATGCATAGGGCCATTATCGAGCTTAAAGAAAAGAGAAGGCAGCTGCAGGGGCAGCAAGTGCAGCAGCATCAAGCACCGCAGCCGCAGCAGCCGCCACAACAGCAGCAACCACAGCAAGTACAAGACCTGGGCATCCATCAGAACCCGATGCCGAATCATCCACCCGCTCCTCAGCAGCAGCCGCCGGCACCAGCACAAGTTAACGTGGTTCAACCACCGACCCCCAACGCCGGGTGGTCTTTTGATGATGATGGCGTCACACCGCAAGTAATGGCCTTCCACCACAACCACCGCAACCCTTCCTTCATCCTCCCTACACAACCAACACCCTCTCCGCTCGTCCTACCATTCACACCCGCTCCAACGAATCCTTCACCACTCACCATTCCGTCATATCCTCCACCACTTACCCCCATTACCGTCATCACACCACCATCCAATCCCTCACCCGTTCCTACCCATCCGCTCGCCTTCCCTCCACCTGCATCAACATTTATCGCCACCCTACCGTCCACCAATCCTTCACCCATCATCCGCGCACCGCCCATTAGCCTCACCAAACCTACACTCCACCAAACTGCCTCCCCCGCACCACCTATTCCACTCATCTGTCCCGCTGGCCCCATCATACTATCTCCGGATGCCGCGGCAAATTGTGCTCTGAGGAGCGGAAAGATGTTCCATCGGAATTACGCTACTACATCTAATCCCCAGTCCACCCAGCCAACGGCCGAACAAGAAGAAGCCGAACCCCTGTCGGGTACTCAATATGACTTGTTACATCATCTGGATCGAGTACCCGCTAAAATATTTGTGCTGGAGCTGATCAAGAGGTCCACCCTTCACCAGGATGCACTAAGGGACTTCTTACAGAAGGTAATGGTTAGCGAAGACATGGCAGTCGACAGTCTACCAACGGCACTGGCAACTATCTCCAAAGGGCCGGCAATCACATTCTCTGAAACCGAGCTTGCACCTCCGGGGGCTCGACAAATGCCGCTCTGCATAACGATTACCTTAAACAAAGTCGACGTTGAAGCGGCACTGGTTGACACGGGGGCCTCAATTAATGTCTGCCCCCTCAGCACCCTCCGAGCATGCAACATATCTGAAGAGTTACTACGGCCTACCCCCACTACTATAGCAGCATATGACAACTCAAGGCGAGCATGTCACGGGGTAGTCACCATTCAGGTAGAGCTCGAGCCTCTTACAATGGCCGTGGAATTCTATGTGCTTGATATTGACCCTATGTTCAAGGCCATCTTGGGTCGTCCATGGATTGATACGCTTGGCGCCGTGCCCTCTACCGCACATCAGTGCATTGAATTCCCCTTCCAGGGGAGGGTCGTCAAAGTTAAAAGCTTATCCACGGTGCAGTCAGTAAAGGCTATTTCCGAGCAGGTTCTCCCCACTCTCTGGCCGAGTAGCCGGCCCGTTCTATCAGTATTAGATTTGAACTTTCCTTGGGCTTACACATCTCCCAAGCCTGTCACTACTCCAATTGACATCAAGGTAAAGCCTCAGATTCGAGATTCAAAAGGGTGGAACATTATATTGAAACTAGGCTATCAACCGGGGAGAGGCCTTGGCGCACAGCTACAAGGGATGACCAAGCCCATACCAAAGGGAAGAAAAATGGGCAGGAGAGGTCTTGGTTACAAGGAGACAGCATTGTCGATGATGGGTGACTCTGGGCCGCTCACCTGGGATTACCGTCAGCATTTTGTCAGAGGGCCCCTCCAGCCGGGCACGTTAGCTGCAAAGCCAGTTCAGCCAGGAACAGATGCAGTTTGTCCAGTTACCAGCCCGCCCCCATTGCCAGGGGGGCTAAATGATGATATGGTCGACTACAGCCGGGCCCTCCAGGGGCTGTTTTGTGAAAAAGACTGCCAGAAGCAACAAAAGGTTCAGCTTATGCGATGGAGGCCAAAGAAGTAGCCCGACAGTGATTCACAGAAAGAAGGGAGCTCAATGATTGTTCTTTCTTTATCTCCCTCTCATTTTCGGTGCATGATTCAGCAAAAGGGGTTTATACCCCGTCCTCCTCCGATCATGATTAATCTGTCTCTCAGTGATCTATTCCAGTTTCCAATCAATCCTCCTGCTTGTGGGCATCACTGCCCCATTGATTTGTCTACTTTCCTCATCCCTCCTCTCTTCAACACTCAACTCCACGAGATGTGGTTCTCTTCTGATTCCTTCTTCAATTGCATCTTCCCCGAGCTGTTCCCTATGCAGCTCCCACCTCCTCCATCCTGCTGTGTAGTCTCTACTGATCTCCAAAAAAAAATGTCAAATTTGAAACGGAGATTTCAGTGGAAGATTACGCTATCCTGTCTCCATCCTCCTCCTCCCAGGGGCACGAGTCCCCTTCTCCTTCCCTTCCATTAAGCCTTCTCTCTCCTAGGTTAGGGTTAGGGTCTAGCGAGTCTAAGGAAGTAGAGTTAGTTAGGTCTAGAGAAGTCGGGTCTTGTTCTAGGTCGTCCAACCCTTCCCATTCCGAGCCGCGCCCGCTTGCGCATCCTTCCCGATCTGTTTCTGATAGGTTCTTGCAAGAATTTAACTTAGCGGTGTCATGCTCTTTTGAAATGTCCGGAATTTGTTGCTACGGCAATTGTGATTGAAGATGAAGAGGAAATAGAAGGGGTATGGAGCGACGACGGATTAGGCGTCTATGAGGTCTTGGATGAGAAGGATCCAATTGATGAAGATAGCAACGTAGATGACACTGCCGACCTATATGCACAAGGACTAAGAAGATTCGACGAGGCGTCGACGGCAGTGGATGAACCTACGAAGGAAATCAATCTTGGAACGGAAGAAGACCCAAGGCCCATTGTTATTTCCGCTAATCTCCCTCCGCAGGTAGAAGAAGATCTAATTAAGGTACTGAGGGAGTACAACGATTCCTTTGCCTGGTCTTACGAGGACATGCCAGGTCTTGACCCCTCCTTAGTGGAACACCGACTTGTGCTTAAACCAGGGGCAACACCTGTTAAACAAAGGTCAAGAAGATTTCACCCCCACATGGCCTTGAGGATCAAGGAAGAGGTCGACAAACTGTACAAGGCCAGGTTCATCAGAGTTGTTTTATATCCTCAGTGGGTGGCAAACATAGTCCATGTTCTCAAGAAGGATGGAAAAGTGCGCATATGCATTGATTTCAGGGATCTAAACAAAGCATGTCCCAAGGATGATTTCCCGCTACCTCATATAGACGTCCTAGTGGACAACACAGCCGGGTACGAAGCTCTGTCGTTTATGGATGGGTACTCAGGCTACAATCAAATCCGTCTCACTCCGGAAGATCAAGAGAAAACTTCCTTCACCACGTCCTGGGGCACGTATTGTTATGTGGTTATGCCGTTTGGTCTGAAGAACGCAGGTGCCACCTATCAAAGGGCGATGATGGCCATCTTCCACGACATGATGCACATATATATGGAAGCTTACGTGGATGACATCTTGGTGAAATCAAGATCCAAAGAAGAACACCCCTCTATCCTGGCTAAGGTGCTGCAGAGAGCCAGGGAGTACAAACTTAAAATGAATCCGAATAAGTGCGTGTTCGGAGTATCTTCAGGGAAGCTGCTAGGGTTTATAGTAAGCAAACGGGGGATCCAGATTGATCCTAACAAAGCACAGGCCGTCATGGATATGCCTCCGCCAAAGAACATTACGGAACTTCGAGGATTGATTGGTCGGCTACAATTCATTAGAAGATTTATATCTCAGCATTCTCAGAGGTGCCGTCCGTTCTATGAATTGCTTAAGGCGGGGGTCAAGTTCGAATGGAATCAGGATTGTCAAAAGGCCTATGAGGACCTCAAAGAGTATCTAACCAATCCCCCGGTTTTGCAACCTCCTGTCCCTGGGAAACCCCTAATCCTATACATCTCGGTCATTGAGGACTCCCTAGGGGCGGTTTTAGCACAAGTGGATGATGAAGGGAAAGAGCGGGCCGCATACTACCTTTCTCGGTTGTTTAATCCGGCTGAATCCAGGTACACCGCTATGGAGAAGACTTGTGCCGCCTTAGTGTGGGTAGCTCAGAAGCTTAAACACTACTTTCTTGCCCACCCAGTTAGGTTGATCTCTAGAATGGACCCGATCCGATATCTCTTAGAAAAACCCATCCTTTCTAGTAGGTTAGCTCGCTGGCAGAGCTTCCTCTCTCAGTTCGACATCACCTTTGTCGTTCAGAAGGCAGTCAAAGGATATGCCATTGCTGAGCATCTTGCACATCTCCCTATTCCTCACACCGACTCCATTCAGGACGATTTCCCTGATGAGCATCTCTCTGTCCTTTCTCATCATCCCTTCTGGTCTCTGCACTTCGACGGTGCACTCAACTCTCAAGGCCAAGGGATCGGTGATGTCTTGCTTACTCCAGAGGGAGTAACCATCCCCTTCGCTTATCAACTTCGATTTCATGCTACCAACAACATCGCTGAGTACGAGGCTCTCCTGGCCGGCTTGAAGCACGCCTATCTTCTAAGCGCGCATTATTTGAACATCATAGGAGACTCTCAGCTCGTCCTACGGCAAGTTCTGTCCACTTACCGTACCCGTGACCCCAAGCTCAAGCCTTATCAAGATTTGGTCACGCTCCTCGCTAAGCGATTCCGTAAGCTGATCTATATCCATACTCCTCGTTCTCTGAACATTCTGGCCGATGCTTTGGCATCTCTGGCTTCCTCCTTATCTTTCCCTCTCAGTCGTAGCACTGAGACCATCGTCGTCCAGAGATTGGACGCACCCTCTCTTCAGGATCCTTGGTTCATCAACCTTAGGAAATCTATAGAGGCGAGAGCTGAGAAGGAAGATCTAAAGGAAGTATCGTTAATAGAGCTAGAGGAGATTCTGGACTAAGAGGAATTGCCTTGGTACCATGAAATTGAATTATTTTGCAAAGAGGGGTCATTTCCAGAAGGGGCAAAAGCCGAGCAACGTAAGTCAATAAGAAGAGCCGCCGCAAGGTACACTATCATTGTCGGAGAGCTGTATAGGCGTGCTACTAATGGAATGCTCATGAGATGCCTAGATGATGTGGAAGCTTGGAAAGTAGCTGAAGCAACCCATTCTAGTGAGTGTGGAGGTCATGTCAATGGCCAGGCTCTAGCGAAGAAGATCCTTAGGCAGGGCTATTATTGGCCCACTCTAGAGGAGGACTGCTCCCTCTATGTCCGGAGGTGCCTTAAATGCCAACTCCATGCTGATAAAATTCACTCTCCAGCTTCATCTCTCCATCCTATGACTGCTCCTTGGCCTTTCTCTATGTGGGCTTTCGATGTTGTCGGCCCGCTCGGTGATCCTAATTCTCAAATCAAGCAGAAATCCTTTATCCTCACCGCCACTGAGTACTTCACCAAATGGGCCGAAGCCGAGGCGTACGCAGAGATCAAAGCTACAACGGTGTGCCGCTTCATCATGAAGAATATCATCTCGCGGTTCGGAGTGCCAAGCAGCATCATCACCGACAACGGACCCCAGTTTGTCTCCCAAGAGCTTAAGGACCTATGTAAGAAGTTCAATATTACACTGCATCATTCATCTCCATATTACCCTCAGGGCAACGGTCAAGCCGAAGCCACTAATAAAATCCTTCTTAAAATTATCAAGAAAACATGCGAAGCACATAAATTCTCCGATTGGCCTGAAAGATTAGTGGAAGCTCTGTGGGCTTACCGCACCTCCGTCCGTACTCCTACGGAGCAAACTCCCTATTCTCTAACTTACGGAATGGAGGCGGTGCTCCCATACGAGATCTTAATCCCTTCCCTTAGAGTGCATCTCGATAAGGAACTTAATCTCGATGAACGTCGAGAGGCGTTGCTGGTCCAGCTAGAACTCTTAGATGAGAAGAGGATGAATGCGGCCGATCACGTATCCGTTTATCAAAAGAGAGTTTCGCGGTATTTTCAAAAGAAGGTAATCGAACGAAAATTTTGTAAGGGTGAAATGGTTTTGAAACGTAAATTTATTCGGTCTGCAGGTCCTAGCTCTAAATTGCAACCTAACTGGGAAGGGCCGTTTGTAATAAAAGAAGCTTATCCAGGGAATGCTTATCGTTTAGTAAATGCGGAAGGTGAGGAGCTCTCTCACCCGTGGAATGGGTTGTATCTTAAGCGTTTCTTTCCTTAGAGTCTAAACCACGTGCTTCTCTGGCAGCAAGATCCTCCCTACTAATTTCAAAAGAAAAGTCCCGAGTGAGGCAATCACACACTACACGACATCCCTGGTCGGGCTCTTTGCTTAAAAGACACTGTTTCTCCTCGGCCATGCTTTAGGGGAAAGTCGAAGTCCCTGTCCGCTTCATTCTTTGGCTGAATCCAGGGGCAAGGAGTGAATAAGGAGGCGATAATCAATCCAAACACCCTAACGAGAGGAGGTCTCAAACAGGGGCAAGTCCGTTATGACCTGACGCCACCAGCAAGAAAGGAAAATAAAAGAAAAGGAGTGCTCTCTACGACAAAATCAAAAGCATTATCTCAAAGGTCTACAGACTTTGAACTTCCGAAAAACTCCAACAAAAAAAGAAAAGAAAGCTAGGCATGACAAGAGTGGCAGTACAGTTCCCCGCGGGACGTCATGAGCCCGGTCGCATGCATGCCTAGGGTGGACGAAGGTTCGATGGCGGACACAAAAGCCCCGGCGCAACAGGCCAAATCTCTAAAAGGGTTGTGCGGTGAGAAAGTCAAGTCCTAAAAACTCCCATATCTGGCCTAAGCTTACCCCCCAAGTTCCTTTTCTTTTTAGGACTAAGCTTAGTACCCTGGGTATGGCCTTGATAGAAATATCGTCATAATGATTAAGTTTCGGCCAGGGGTTGTCACCCTGTTGCACGTCAATCTCGGAACTCGAATCTAAAAGCAAGGAAGGGTTCGCGTTGCTAGAGAGGCACTGATATTTTCAAAATCCAAAAGCAACGAATATTTTAAAATCCAAAAACAACAAATATTTCAAAATCTAAAAACAACAAATATTTCAAAACCCAAAAACAATGAATATTTCAAAAATCCAAAACAAAACAAATTTTTAAAATCCAAAACATTGAATATTTTCCAAAACTCCCAAAAATACCATCATCTGCATAGCATGCATTGCATCTTTATTATGATTCCGCCTATTTGATAAAGGCTCCACCCCTTGACCAAATATCGAGAACTGGTCATTATCTAACTTGCTTCAAGGCAAGGGGTTGAGTCTAAGAACAGATCTAACTTGTCTCATGTTTGAGTGTGCGCAGAATGCATGAACAAGTTCAAAAGCCAAAAGTTCACAGCTATGCAGGTTCAAGGTGTGTAACGCGCCAACATCAGACCGTCACAGTAATATAACGGCCCCCTCTTCGACCGTTACTTTCCTTCAGGCACGGGCCCTCTTCCTTTCACTAATCATCACTATAACGGTCTGGTTCCTACCGTTACTTGAGTATAACGGCAGAAGGCCTATCCGTCATTTCCTTCAGAGATCAGGTTCTCCCTGCTTCCATTCTGACGGCCTGTCGTGAGACCGTTATTACCTTGTGACGGCCCTGCGCCCATCCGTTACTCTCTCCAGAAGCTCTGCCTGTTCACATCATTCTAAACTTTCAAACCATAAAACTCAAGCTCGTTCAACTATGGCAATCTCATCTCATTCAAGCAACCTTAATGAAATATAATTCATGATAAAATCAAACTCTGATTGTCAATTACAATATCTCTCTCATAAAGCAAATAGAAAATCAAGCAACATTAAGTTTCTTATCCGCAAGAGGGCGGATTCTTCTCAAATCTTTAAGGTAATCTCGGCGTGCTTCATCATCCTCCTCGACCTCTGCTTGCCACGGGCGCACCTTGCTGATCTCCCACATGGTCAGCGCGTTCCGGACCGCTCGTTCATCTTCCTCGGTCCCCATCTTCCTAGGTAGAAGGGGAGGGTAGTGTGATAGTGCAGAAACACCGGTTCGAGGTAGTCCGATCTGAAGATGGCACCGGTGCGGGTTGTAGATCGCCATGGTAGTATTCCCCACTAGCTGGAGGTCCAGGCCTTGACGCCGCGGTATTTTGAGAAGAGTGCCCCGAAGAATTCTTGGTCGCATGACGAACTTGTCAATTGGCAAAGTGTTGAAGAAGAGGCGCCATTCATCCCGAGTCTTCTTATCCGCCGTCTTGCATTCAACCTGAGAAGAGTATCCGAATGCCCCTCCAATGAAGAAGAGAGGGTGGCTCCCGAAGATCCGGCTTGCTGAAGTTATGTCTTCCTTGGGAAGGAATTTGACTCTCACTCCTATCCAACACTCAAGGAGTATCATGGAACCGAACAAAAGCCCTCCTAGGCAAGCCGAGCTTAGTCCTTCATAGAGGTATGAGAGGACCGCTTGAGAGATAGACATACCCCGCCACAGCCCACTAATAATACCAAGGTTTTGGATATCTAAGAGGTGGTCGGTCGTGGTAAAAAGGAAGACCCCGCACAAGCAAACCGCCACCGCCTTGGCTATTGCTTCGTGTCTCTCCCACTTGTTTTTACAATGAGACACTATCCATTGTGCCAAAGGAATCAAGTGAATGTGGTGTGGGCTGATCATGGTCCTCACGTCCTTCAGGTTATGAATGAAGTCGCTTAAAATCAAGGACGGATCAATAGGCTCGATTGTGTAGCAAACCCGGTCTTCATCCCCCACCTTAGTCTTAGGAAGGGCTAGGTAGGTTTCTACCTCCTCCAATAGGACGGTTGCTTCAAAGGAAGGGAAGATGAAGGTATGAGTTTGTGGATGCCATAGTTCCACAAGTGCTGAAAGGCTTGACCAATCTAAGGATAATTTCTGGAATTTTTTGCCTAAAACCAAGAGAGGTTGGAGGTGCCATGCTTTAAGGATTGATGTGACTTCTATGGGGAGTGCCTTTACCATGGGAGCCACCCACTTCAGATTGGAGTAACACCTTGGGCCAGGAAGGGGCTTGAAGAAGGAAAGGAAGAAGGAAGGTTATAAAAAGAATTGAAGTGCAGCAAAAATCTGAACTTTGGATGAAGTCATAAGATCTTACCACCCTTTGGACGTTGGAGCCTAGGTGTTTGGGAATTGAGGTTAGCCGTTGAAGCTCTCCGTGTTCCCTCCTTGCAGCCTTAGGGCCGGTGTAAACCTTCTCCTCCATAGCCATCATCTCGAAGCTCCTCTTCATCTTGTTTTCTGCTCTTTAGGGAGAGTTCTTCAGCCCTAGAACAGAGGTTTTTAGCGAAGCTGCGATTTTGGTTGAGTTTCCAAGTTGTTGGGGCTTTAATGTGACTTTAAAAGGATAAGACTTGAGTTAGAAGGCTTTATCTGCAATCAGGATAAGTTCTAGTAAGGGATTAGGTGGCTAAACCTCAGATTTTAACTCCCACGGCTCAATCCGTCTCGGAATACGACCCAGGCTCTAACGGTCTGTCGTAGGGCCGTTACTCCACTCCGACGCGCCTACCCTAGGCCGTCATATTTTCCTGTGGGTTTGTTTTTTCTAAAACATGTTCTGTGGCGATTAACGGTCTTAGGGCAGACCGTCGCTCTTTGTAACGGATGGGCTATGATCCGTTATATTTTCAGTCACTCAGGTCTCTCTCTTCTGGGCTAAACGCTATGTGACGGTCTGGTTAGGTCCGTTGCTTCACTCTGATGCGTCTCCCTCAGGCCGTCGCATTTCCTGCTGGTAAATCTAAAAATCATTGTTCTGCCATGATTAACGGACTAGCAATTGGCCGTTATTCTCCTATGACGCACCTTCAGTAGGCCGTCACTTCTCCTGTAGTACCTCCACCAAGTAAAGCTCTGTGATGATTAACGGCCTTTGGCCTGCGCGTCATTTGATTATGACGGTCTGAGACACGACCGTTACTTTCTCTGCTGCTGAATTCAGGCAATTCCTTCTGCCCCTGCCTAGACCTGGCGGTCTTTCACATCTGTACACCACATCTTCTCCACAGTTGCTGCACATGTTCATCTATTCATGTTCATCCATTCACACACACATCAAACAAACCATCCATTCATTCACACATTCACACTCACGCATAAAAAGAAAAGAAAACACAGAAAACCAAAACAAAAGATAATTTCATTCCATTTTGCCGAAGGTTATATACAAGTAAAAATAGAAAAAACAGAAATAGATGCATCACTCGGCCGGCTTATCCGCCGGGCCGCCCTCATCCTCTCCACCCTCGGGTCTCCTGGCCGGAGCCGCTATGGAAGCGCTCTCCTCCTGATGGCCCCTCTCCGCCCTCTCGTTTCTCCGCTGAGCAGAGGAACTGACAAGGTAGTCTGCCGCCGATCCGGTACGGGCAGCACTCCTTGGCGCTCCGCTATGGGAAACGCTCCGCTCCGGTCCTCGGCCCATCATCCGTATGGTCCTCTCCAAGGTCCGGACCTCGATCTTCATATCGTGGGCCTCGAGTCGCGCAGCTCGTGCCTCGGACCGATATCTCTCCAGGTCTGCCATCTGCATGGCAGTCCGTACAAGCTCTCCCCTCAAACGAGCCGTCTCTGCTCGGAGAACCTCTATCTCTGCTCGGGCTTGATCGGTCTCAACCCGGCTTCTCTCTACCTCTGCCCTCGCCCGGGTGGCCTCAGCCGCTGCTGCTGCTAGCTCTATCGCCTGTAGATTGCATTGCATTGCATATAGTTAAGTCATATGAATTTAATTGGCATAAAGCATGATCATAAGCATGTCACATCTTACCCGCTCTGCGAGGGTGGCCTCCGCCTCCTCGGCCCGGGCAATTGCCCGAGCAAAATCAGCATCCCGCTCAGTCCTATCTCCCGCAGGCTGCGAGGACGACGACGGGGCATCTGGTCCTGCTCGTTGGGCTCCCTCGGCCCGCTGCATCATCATAGTCAAAGCATTAGCATCATTCATAATCATGTAGAAAGTATTTAGAGTCTTACCAAGAGCTCCAGAGCAGTCCGGTACCCGTCCCGCTGTTGGATGGTGGAGTGGAGTAGCCCTTCCAGCTCGGCTATCCGTCCTTCAGGATCAAGCTGCATTTAGAAAGCATGAGTCAGCATTCATTTTCATATAGAAAGGTTTTTTTAGGTCTAGAATTGCAAACCGGTCGTCGGGTACCTCGGTATACCCGGTCGCCGTAGAATCGAGCAAAGGCCTTCAGGTAAGCCTCGTCGCTCTCATCCCGATCCTTCACAGCCCTGCCTTGCTGTCTCCAGTCGACGACGTACTTCGCCTTCCGGGCGCGCCAATCCACATTTCCACTGATGCCCCTCGCCGACTTGCCTGGGTGGTCATCATTGCGATGCGGAAAGGTCACCTCAGGCTAGTGTAGTCCCCGAGTCCACAGGATCAGCCTGTAGTGCAGAGGCTCGATGATATGGATGCAGTGCAGCCATATGTCTCACCCCCGGTACGATAGAGACGCCTCTACCCATGACTGTCCCGTGTAGCCTTCGCCGCGGTACGGGGTCCATCTCACCTGAAAGCATTTTAGTTCATTTGTCAGCATTTGTCAGCATTAGAAGCATTTTTTAGCATATAGAGGCATGTAAAGCATATAGAAATCATTTTGAGTTCCGGGCTTACCGATGTATGTGGGTAGGAGTCCAGGTCATCCTGGATCATCCGGGTCAATCTAAGGATCGATCCCGTGTCCCTCGCCACCGACCATCGCCTCGCGATTGGTATGATGCCGGGATGGAGTAGTGCACCTCTCCCGATGCCTGGGAGGTACATGTAGCTCCAAATCTGCATTTAGAAATCAAGTCAGTTGCATAAATCATAGCATAATCATAATCATGGCATAATAGAAAGCATTTAAAGTGCATTTACCTGTAGGAAAGGCGAGAAGCCGCCCAACATCGTCTGCCGATCCGTGGTGCTCAGGGAGTCGAACAAGAATGCGAGCACTGCTGCTCCCCATGCGTACTTCTTAACTCTGCTCAGATCCTCTATCATCGACAGCAGTCTGCAACTGATGACGTCTGCCCGAGTCGCGAACAGGAGCTTCCCGAACAGTAACATCAGGAAGCGCCTGAGCACTCTATCTCCCTCCTGTCCTGCCTCTGCCGCCACGCGAGGGCGCACCTGGTCGATCACTCTGCCCAGATGCTCCTCAGGCAGCTCTCCCACGGTGATCGCCGCTCCTCTCAGCCCCAAGCTCTCCTGCAGCACCGATCTCGCAAGCTGGGAGGAGGACTGCCCCGGCCTGATCAAATCTAGCCCGAGCAGCTGCTGCGCCATCTCTCGGTAGTCGCCATATGTCCACCCGGTCACTGCGGAGCCGTGGACTCTCAATCCCGTAATCCTCGCCATGTCTTCCAGTGTGGGGATCATATGGCCCCATGGGAAGATGAACGCCCTGCTGATCGGGTCCCATCTCTCGTGCAGTGCGTACAGCAGTGGCGTATCCATCCGAATCACCTCGATGCTGAGCACCTCGGCGAATCCCATCTCGGCGAGTCTCTCTCTCTGGTAATCGGGCAATGCCTGGTACACTGCCCGGATCTGAAGCCAGGAGATCCGTGATCTTCTCTTTCCATGCATTGCATATTAGATCATTAATTAGTCCATTTGCATCATATGAACATTGCACAAACATTAATATTTGAAAAGAAAACAAAAATTTGAAAAATTGAAAACCCTAAAAAAATAGCTTAAGTCCCTGGCATGAGTGACGGCCCTGAGATGGGGCGTCGTTTGCTTCTGACGGCCTTACCATGGTGCGTCAGATGAGTGACGGTCGCTGGCAGGACCGTCACATTATCTACGTTTGGGAATTTTTTCCCTTGCATCCCCGTGATCTCCCATCATGGCCCAATGGCCTACAACTGTTCCTAATGGGTTCGTAGACCCATTTCTACCCTTATCCCCCGCATGCACTCATAATTAAAAATAAAAAAATCAAAAAAAATGAAATTTAGGGCGAAGGGACCTACCTCACGGTCTTGCCCTCTCTTCCTCTTCTTCTCTGGTTCCTTGGGTTCTTCTGTGCCCAAAGGAATCTCCCTTTGGTCTTCCCCAGCCGTGGGAGCCTCCTCTTCTTCCCTCGGGCTTCTTCTCGCCAGTTGTTCCTCTTCCACCGGCGGGATCACCTCCCGTTCGATCCGACGGTGGAGTCGCCGTATTGCCATCCGTTTCCCCCTCTCTCTCTTCTTTTGTGGCGGTTGGGGAGCCTCGTCGCCGGCCATTGGGGCGGTGGAGGATGGAATCGCCGGAGCTCTCGGTTTTGGGGTTTTTTGGGCGTTTGTGTGATGGAATGAATGGGCCGTGACCGTTCGGTGTTTTTTTTTGAAAACTCAGGAAATGCGACGGTCTATCGCCAGACCGTCACATCCTCCTGACGCTCCTGTTTGAGGCCGTTACTTATGATGGACTGTTTTATTAAAGAATGTGAACCGTCTCGTTTATGACGGACTAGGTATGATCCGTTATTTGCATGTAACGCCCCTGCATCAGACCGTTATAGACTTGCAAGTTTCTTGATGAATGAATGGTCTAATTAAATGCTTAAACAAACCTATTTTTTATCATAATATCATTTGAGGATGTGTTTCCACACGTACAATGGTTATGCCTTAATTCATTGTCATATCTATTTTTTTGGGCTAACCTATCTTTCATGAAGGAATAATGAGCAAAAGTCGCGCCTTGCCGTTCGTCAGGCAGGTAAGTCAGGTATTGTATCTCGCTCCCTTATCCCCTTAATGCATTACTATATGTTATCTATGATATATTACCTCGAGAACCGGCTGGTCATTCATGTGTCCTGAGATCTGATGTTCCCCTTAAACAAAAATGATGATGATCTAAGTTCACATGAGTAATTGTTGGATAGGCCGTTAGATTGGAACAATTTAGGGACGATGGTTCTATCTTGCACGCCGTGGTTGCAGATAGTATCCTGACTCTGATTTCTCCAATCTAGCAATATTATTCTCGAGTATTTTGTTATTTTATCTTTCTTTGCATTTGTTTTGAAGATTTTGTTTCCCTTTAGCCCAGCATGCATCATACGCATTCTTTGAGCATTCATGAGCTTCACTTATTCCGGTATCTCGATGATGGTGAACAGCTGTGTTCTTGATCTTGGATAAGGATAATCGTTCCATTCTGAATTAGAAGGTTTCCTTCGATTTGCTCGCTTGATCTGGTTGATTGAAGATTCCTGTCTGGAGTTTAGTCTCTTTCCTTTCCGTTGCCTCCGGCGGCCAGCCGTGTTTCCTTTCCTTAGTTAATTAATTCCTCCAGACTTGCGTCCTTTGGTTGGCTATTTCCTTGTGATCAATTTGAAGTTTTCCAGAAAATTCCTATTACTTGTTGGTAAAGAACGGGTGTCGTTTACCTTAACGCCCTCTTTTTGATCCACTCCGCTTCATCTCCGCTTCATCTCCATGTTCCATTTTGCCTCCGCTTCGCCTCTACTCATTCCCCTGCGAAGAGAACGTTAAGGAGGGGCATCTGTTGACACCTGTTTTATACCCAATAAGTCGGGTCATCTCCTTATCCATTCAATATGATGCTCCGAGTTGTTCACTCTTTATTGGATTCCGTGATTTCGTGAAGCCTATTTCTTGGGTCTTGAATTCCTGGACTGGATTTGGTTCCTGACGGCATTTCACTTTGATCAGCTTAGCAAACCCTTTCATTCTATTTTTGAAACTCAATACCAAATAATGGACCTAGTCAGGCGCGTTGTTTCATAATAACGCATGGATCCTGATCCGTTACTCTTTGAAGAGTCCTAAGGCTAAAGGCCTCGTTTTCAAAGCTTATCCTTTTGATAATAACGGTCTGTCGTGCAGCCGTTGTTTCACTATGACGCCCCATGCCTTGGCCGTCGTTTCCTTCAAGAGTCCTATTAATTGAACCTTCTTCCCGTTGATCTTATCCTTTGGGATAGGGTTGAAAAGTGACGGATAAGCCTTGGAGCGTTATTTCCAAGTGGCGGTCTGTCGTGGGACCGTTACTTCCTTCAGAGAGTCCTGGCAATTCAGGCCTTTTCTCTGCTACTCCGTAGTCTTGATAGGGTTTTGGATTGGCGTTATCTCTTTCAAATCTAATCCTCAGGACCTCTCGTTCCATTCTATGGACTCTTGGTGATATTATCTTCAAGGATTTACTAAGAGTTATCCTTCCTTCTTGCTCGATTATCCTCTACTCGACCTGAGAGTTTGGGGGTCTATAAATAGAACCCTTGACTTCATGACCCGAAGAGGGAGATTTTTGAATTCACGACGAAGTGCTGCCGAACTCAGGAGCCATCTACATCTAGGAGGAGCTGCTTTCTAAGTCCATTCGTCCTACAGTCAAGGGAGTACTTTGGTTTTGGTCTTTAAAGTTCATCATTGCATGCTTAAGTTTCCCTTGGTTTTTCCTCAAACAAAGCATTGTCCCTCCTCTTTCTCCACGTTTTTCACTGTTTTCTAAGCATACAAACAGCTTCCTAAACTTTTAAAAACGCCCAGAGGGGTTAAAAAACCAAAAACTCCCCGGTAATCCCCTCTCCTTTTGATGTTCTTAAGCTCTTTAAGAATTGATGCTATACTTATGTTAAGGGCTAATTGAGGTTGTGTTGTTTTGTTTTCTACATCTTTGGCAGGTTTACAGGTTCATTAGCACGAGGCCCAAGTCTTCTAGCCGGATGGAAGAGTTGGAGTTAAAAGAATGCATATCTTATTACTGCAGGTTATCTGACGGTCTGGTGCAGGCGCGTCACTTCCTTCCGGCGGTCTATCGTGCGGCCGTCGCTTCCAAGCGACGCACAGGGTTCTGACCGTTACTTCCAAGTTGATCTGCATGCTTTCCTTGGTTTTCTCTCCCGTGGGCGGGTGTTTCATCCACCTATTTCCAAGGTATATTCGAGTCTTTGACTTGTGTTTACTTTGGTGGCGATCACGTTTTTCCTTGGTATTGGGCACTAGCTGTCTTCTTCATCACATCTTTATTTTCCGTTGCTTGTTCCACCATCACAGTGTATTTTTATTTATCTCCTTGCTCCACGCCCCGGCGTGTGTTTTTCCTTTTCCTTAGCGTAGTTTTGATTGAGATAGCATGCCCATGCTAGAGTTAGTCATGATTGCCTAGGTTCATGATCACATGTTCATAGGTTTTGAGCAGATCTTTCATTGCTTGTTTATCATCTTGTCACTTCATCATATCATTCAATAACCTCAAAATAAAAAGATAGAAGATAAGCAAATAAATATCAACAGTGTTGGTAGCCTCTCTGCTGCTCCCGCGGATCAACGCCGGAGTGTGGGAATAGGAAGGGGAGTGCAGTGCGGTAAAAGCACCGCTTTTCGTAGTTGGGTAGCACCTTTGAGGGTGCTTCGCCCGGAGAGTAGTGGGACTAGTGATGCAGAGAGAGAGGGTGGAGCTTGATGTAAAAATTCTGCTTTTGAAAGGAATAAAATGTTCGGTGCTTGGGTCTTCACCTCTTTCTCGCTCCCTTGAACTCCTGTGTACACCACTTAAACAAAAAAGTTAAAATATCTGTTCTGACTTGGCCCCTTGCTCAATGAGCAGATGGTCACTTTGACTGTCCTTGACAACTGGTCAAGGGGCCAAGCCTTTATTCAACGAAGGTAAGGGAAAGATGCAATGATGATGGATGCGACAGATAAGCACACGAATGCAAGCGATATTAAAGATGAAATGCTGCATGCAAATGTAATCATGCAGAGTGATTGTTGGCATTTTTTTTGTTTTTATCATAAAAAGGTTTTGTTGTTTTTTGGTAGATATGTACATTTTCTTTTTCCATTTTTTTGTGTTGTTGCTTTTATCATAAAAAATTTGTTGCTAATGCCTGGCAAGCACCCGAACGGCACCCAACCTATATGAGAACAGGGGTTTCTTACTAACCTCCCAAGTATCCTAAGTGCACATCTAGGTTGATTTGGGCCTCTAGACCCCTCGAATGATGATCCCGCCGGCTAAGACTTACCCTGATGACAATGCCGTCATGCCATGCTTAGGCTCCCAGTCGCTTCCGACCACAGGGATTCACCCAAAAGGTGTTCGAGGTAAATGATTTGCCCGACCCGGGTCTATTTCCTCACAACTCTAGATGGTATATGATGGAACACCCTAGAACCCTAACGACCAACCGCGCGACGCTGACCCGGAATCAGACGCCGTCACACCCATAGGTGACGCGCTTGCATCGACCTAAGCCCGAGGTTAAACAAGAAGACATCAAGGTGGTAAACAGGGGTCTTGACCAGCCAGAAATACAGAGACTCCTTCACAGCGATAGCTTTTACTTTTCAAAGTAGGCAACCATATGTGTATATTAAAATAATGTCGCAGACCCTGGGTAGTTTTCACCCTTCAGAAACTCCATCGAACCTTCATCTTTAGAGGGAGAAGGAAGAGTGTAGGGGATAAACCTCCTGAGAGGACCGGCAAAGCCGTTAACCCGGCGAGCGAATAAGGTCCCATTAACTCTTTCCTTTTGGATAACTTCGGACCAAATCCAGAGCATTTACATTCTATGGCCCCCCCTTTGTGGATTCAAACTTTTGCTTTGAGGGGTTCCATTTATCGTATCAGGCACGGTCACGACCAGGCTTTTCTCTTGGTTTTGATTTTGTATTTCTTTTTTGTGGGGGAGATATAGTCGTTTGACGTTTACGTGCTCCCTTTTGTATGCCTGCGGGGACACTGCCATCTTCTCGTGCTCTGATCGATGCTCGAGGAAATGGATCCTACTCTTGCCCTTGAGGTTTGAGTTTCGGTTTCTCAGGCTCAGCGTTTTAAGGGCGCCGACTGTCTCATTTGGTCGAAGAGAAAAGAATAAAGATTACAGCTTCCGGAGATCTTCTGGGTGAGGCTCCCACCATAGGTGGTGCTACCGACTTTTTGAATAAAATACATAAATGAGCACATGTTGGCTTCCTTCGAGTGAGCATAGGCCGACGTGGCCGGACAGGGATCTCCACGGTTCTGGCAAACCAAGACCCGGTGCCTACCAAGCCTTAATGGGCCCTATCCTAACATGAAGGTTAGATGCAGTGACTTAACTATGGGGTGACCACCAGGCATTGGCATTTTGAATTTTCCATATTTTTTAGTGGTTTTCAAAACTTTTCATTTATTCTTGTTGTTTTCTGTCTTTTATCATTTTTTTTTTGTGTTTTGACATTAAGTTAAGGGTAGTATTTCTTAAGATAAAGCCCACTCCAAGGGTGGGATAACTCGGTCCCTTCGACGTTGACTAGCTTGTAGGCATTGCCAGGGTACACGGCTTGAATTACGAACGGTCCTTCTCAATTAGGTTGGAGCTTAGAACGCGGCCCTCCAAGTTTGACAAAGATTCTTTTGACAACCATCTCACCGACTTCGAATTTTCTCTCAATGACTTTCTTTTGGTAAAAGCGAGCGAGTCTATTTTGGTACACACGCGCGTGCTTGGCGGCGGCTAGCCGCTTCTCATCTAAGAGTTCCAACTGGGCGAGGAGTGAATTGCGACGTTCGTCGAGTGGGAATTCCTCGTCCAATTGTACCCTGAGAGAAGGGATCAGAGTCTCGTACGGGACTACCGCTTCCATACCATAAGTGAGGGCAAAAGGAGTCTGCCTGGTGGGGGTACGGATTGAAGTGCGATAGGCCCATAGAGCTTCGATAAGTTTTTCTGGCCAATCTGAAAACTTACTAGACTCGCAGGTTTTTTTGATGATTTTGAGCAATGTTTTATTGGTGGCCTCCGCTTGGCCATTACCTTGTGGATAATAAGGCGATGAATGATGTAATGCAATTGCGTACCTTTTGCAGAGGTTCTGAAGGTTCTGAGAGATGAATTGTGGCCCATTGTCGGTGACGATTGTGCTTGGGATGTCGAATCTGGCGAGGATGTTCTTCATGATGAACTTGCAGACCGTTGATGCTTTGATTTCCGCGTAAGCTTCGGCTTCGGCCCATTTGGTGAAGTATTCCGTCGCAGTAAGGATGAAAGATTTCTGCTTGGTGAGGGAATTGGGATCACCTAGGGGACCAATGATGTCGAATGCCCACATGGAGAAAGGCCACGGGGAGGATATTGGATGAAGTGAGGAGGATGGTGAATGGATTTTATCGGCGTGAAGTTGACACTTGACACACCTACGAACATAGATAGCACAATCCTCCTCCATGGTGGGCCAGTAAAAGCCCTGCCGAATGATCTTCTTGGCGAGCATCTGACTATTCACATGGCCACCGCACACACTCGAGTGTGTCTCTTCTACGCATTTCCAAACCTCATTGTCATCAAGACATCTTAACAGGACGCCAGTAAGGCTCCTCCTATAGAGTAGACCCCCGACCAATATGTATTTCTGAGCTACCCTTCTTATAGCCTTCTTGTCTTCTGTGGTAGCTCCTTCAGGGTAAGACTGATCTTTGCAGTATTTGACGATTTCATAGAACCATGGTTTCTCCTCATCAGCCAGTTCTTCTCCGGCCTCTGCCAACATGATTTCTCTCTTCTCAAGGATATCTTCCTGCAGGATCTTCCTTGCTATCCTGTCTTTGATGTTCACGTAGGAAGCGTCATCAACTGCAGGGGCATGAAGCTTGTAGATGGAAATAGACTCAAACCATCTCGCTAGAGGGAATCTAAAGGATGATGCCAACGAGGCGAGGGCGTCGGCCAGGATATTTTCATGGCGAGGGATATGAACAAAGATCAGTTTGGTGAACAGTTTGGCAAAGGCAGCGGTGAGTTCTTGGTATGGCTTGAGCTTGGGATCGCGAGTGCGATATTTGGTGAGCACCTGGCGGAGGACGAGCTGACTATCACCCACAACTCGTAATTCGGTGATACGAAGAGAATGAGCCAGCTTCAGGCCAGCTAGAAGGGCTTCATACTCTGCTATATTGTTGGTAACCGGGAATTTGAGCTGGTACGCCAGCGGGAATGTGAGACCTTCAGGCGACAGGAGGGCAATGCCGATCCCTTTCCCTTGAGAATTCAGAGCTCCATCAAAATATAACGTCTACATTGGCTCCTCGAATTTCGGTAATGGACATTAGTTCCTCATCTGGAAACTCTGACTGAACGGGGTCGAACTTGGGGAGAGGATGGTGAGCGAGGTGCTCGGCTATAGCATAACCCTTAATCGCCTTTTACTGGATATAGGTGATTTCGAAGTGAGAGAGAAAGCTTTGCCAGCGTGCTAGTCTATCCGTAAGGACGGACTTCTCCAGAAGGAATTTGATAGGGTTCATGCGAGCAATCAAGTGGACTTCATGAGCCAAGAAGTAGTGTTTCAACTTCTGTACTACCCAAACAAGGGCAGCACGGGTCTTTTCCATGACTGTATACCTCTGCTCACAGGGATTGAGAAGTTTAGACAAGTAATAGGTTATCCGTTCCTTACCTTCTTCATCGGCTTGTGCGAGGACGGCTCCCACGGAGTCGTCCAAGGCTGAGATGTAAAGGATCAGAGGTTTTTCTAGTTTGGGTGGGATGAGAACGGGTGGACTAGCCAGATATTCCTTTAACCCTTCGAAAGCTTTCCGACATTTAGAATCCCAGTGGAATTCTACTCCTGACTTAGTCAACTAGTAGACAGGTCTACACCTTTGTGAGTGTTGGGACACAAACCGACGAATAAATTATAACCTCCCGATCAATCCTCGGACTTCCCTCAAATTCTTGGGAGGCGGCATATCCTTGATAGCCTTGGCTTTGTCGGGATCTATCTCGATCCCTCTTTTACTCACAATGAAACCCAGCAATTTACCTGACGACACACCGAACACACACTTCTTCGGGTTCATCTTCAATTGGAATTCCCTTGACCTCTGCAAGACCTTTGCCAAAACTTCTGGATGTTCTATCATGGTTCTTGATTTTACCAACAAGTCGTCCACGTACACTTCTAGATATATGTGCATCATGTCATGAAATATGGCCATCATAGCCCTTTGGTAAGTGGCTCCAGTATTCTTCAACCCAAACGGCATGACCACGTAACAGTATGTTCCCCAGGGTGTAGTGAATGACGTCTTTTCCTGATCCTCTTCTGCCAGGCGAATTTGATTATATCCTGAAAATCCATCCATGAATGAGAGGGTCTCATAACCTGCCGTGTTATCGATCAATACATCAATGTGAGGCAAGGGAAAATCATCCTTTGGACACGCGCGGTTAAGGTCCCGGAAGTCGATACAAATCCTGACTTTGCCGTCCTTTTTCATAACCAGGACGATGTTCGCCACCCATTGAGGATAAATGACCACTCTAATGAACCTGGCTTTGTGGAGTTTATCGACCTCTTCTTTCATTTTCAAAGCCATCTGAGGGTGGAAACGCCTTAACATTTGCTTTACCGAGATGGACCCTGGTTTTAGAGTTAAACGGTGTTCAACCAGGGTCGAATCCAGACCCGGCATATCCTCGTAACTCCATGCAAACGTGTCCTTATATTCCTTGAGAACCTCAATTAGTGCCTCTTCTTCGGAGGGTGGTAGATTGTCATTTATGAGGATGATCCTAGGGTCTTCCTCAGTTCCCAAATTGACTTCTTTGGTGGACTCTTCTACGGCGGTTGACGACTCGTCAAATCTCCTCATTCCACTAGCATATGCGCTAACCACGTCCTCATATTCTTCACCCTCGTCTTCAACAGGGTATTCTTCATCCGTGATCTCGTAGACTCCATACCCTTCATCAAGTACACCGTCGCCCTCACATTCTATTTCCGACAGTTGGATGGGATCTCCCAGCAACTGGGGTATGGCAAGAAGGGCCTGATACCTGGCGGCCAAATCTAGAAGGAACCGACGAGGGATCTACCTACCCTTGGATTTCTTCCTAGGTACTACCCTTGACCTATCATTCCTAGATTGACTGACAATATTTACAGAAGAAGGGAAAGATGAAGAGGAAGGTGAAGAATGTACATGGGAAGACCCCTCAGAGGAGGGGTAGAAGAGGTCGCTCATCGGACCTTGGACGGGTGGTCCGCAGGGCGGTACGCACCCGTGAGAGATGTAGGATGTTTCCTCGACGAGGATGTGTTGTTGAGGAGTTTGAAAATTGACGTTTTTTTTTCATTTTCATTTTTTATGACAAAATAGTGAAAAGAGATTGGAGGAGAGAGAAAAGTGGTTATGGTTAGGGGATTGTGAGGCTCATAGAGCAGATCATGGTTGAAGACCTGACGCGGGTTGAGAAGCCCGCGTAGGTATGTAAGAAGAGAAGGGGATCTGGGAAGATCATCAGACAATTGTCTGGCCCAGGAAGAAGAGATCAGCAAAGGCTGAGATGAGTGGACGGAGAAAACGGCGGCTAATGAGCCGTCGATGGCAATGTTGATGACGGATGAAGATCCGCCAGTGATAGAGTCCTTCTGGCGAGGACGAGGATGGTTTGGAATCTTGGCAACAGTGATGATATTCTCTGGCACTCCGGAGATCAATGGCGGTCCTTCAAGTTGTGGAGACGAGAACATCCTTTCCAGTGCAATGGAAATGTCCCGTATATCAAACCATTTGTCCCACTCGCATTCCGGGTCTTTAGTCTTGCCTCTTTTGATGGTCCTCGGATATTCTTCAGCCAGATACACAGCATGTGACCCCCCATGTGTTTCTTGCGGGTAATCTCCCATTTGAATAACGGGCCCTTTGTTGAAATGGTTTGATAAGGTCCATGTGAGGGGCTTCCAGTTTGCCTTGAACGGTCCTTTGAAGCCTGGGCCAAACCTACGGTTCGGCTTGATCTCTTTTGGCGGCTTGAGCCTACTCTGTAACTGTGCGCCCAGGCCCTTGCCTTGTTGGTAGCCGATATTCTTCATGATCTCCCAACCTTTGGGGTGAAAAGAGAGACATGATGTTGCGGTTGCCTTGACCGGCTCCTTTGGTGCTAGTGGGACGTGAGAGAAATCACGTACGTCTAGTAATGACAATATGGGCCGATGAGATGGCCAAACAGAGGGCAGAGAGGTGTTAATAGCATCCACTGTGTGAAGGACAGGTGTACTGATCACTTTAATAATCCTCCCGTTGTAAGGAAACTTCAGGCACTGATGGTTGGTGGAAGGCACAGCGTCCATGGCTTCGATGTAAGGGCGACCCAGTATGGCCTTGAATGTAGGGTCCATGTCGAGGACATGGAATTCGGTGGGAATTGACATGGGGCCTAGTTCTGCCTTCAAAATAATCATCCCCTGCGGCGGCCTTTTGCTATTGTCATAGGCCGTGACTGTGATTGAGGACGGTCTTATTTGTTCCTCGTTGACCCCACACAACTGAAGGGTGTCCATAGATATCACATTTATGGATGCACCCGTGTCTACCAGGCACGGGTTTATGGATACCCCATTAATTTTGATTGAAATGCACAGTGCATATTTCCGAGCTTCCTTGGGAGCGAGCTCGTAGTTGTGGAACATGATGGCCGGCTGTGTGTCTGTTGGGGTCAGAACGGTCGAAATCTTCTCCACGGGGAGGTCTTCATTAACCATGACCTTTTGAAGATAGTCCATTAATGCTGTTTGATGGGACGTAGACCTTTGAAGCAGCTCGAGGATGGAGATCCGAGCGGGTGTCTTGTCCAAGTGCTTCAAAAGGTCATACTGTGTCCCAGGAATAGATTTCTCCGGTTGTTCTCCATCATCCTTCTCTGGCTGAGACTGCTCGGGATTCTGACCGTTGCGGGGGAAAACTCTATGGAAAATCCTTCCACTCCGGAGCACCATGGCCTGTGGATTTTGTACCTCTATGGGGGTAGCAGTGGGTCTTATCAGAGGCTTGAGGGGGAGTGATGGAGGAATGGTTGATAAAGCAGGGGTGATGACGGGAGCAGGGATTCTAATGAGGGGTTTGTTAGGTGGAGGCATAGCGGAGGTAGAGGGGATATATATCACATGGATTGTGAAGGATAAGGGGTCTGGAAGATGGTGGTGGAGACGAAGTGGAAGAGGGTAGGGTTTGAAGTGGGCAATGATTTTGAGGTGGGTGATGGGTGATGAGTGGTTTTAAAGGCATTAGGGGTGGTACGGTGGAGAAAGACGGAGTTATGTATGGTTGGCGGATGATAAGGGGCTTAGAAGGCATAGGGGAATATGTGGTGGAGGTGGATGGTAAAGTGGTGGAGTGAGGAAAAATGAGAGGACGTGAAGGTGTAGTGGAGGGTGTTGGCTGGTAAGACATCGGGGTGCAGATGAGAGGACGTGATGGTAGCGGAAATGGCGAAGGTGATACTGAGGCGGGTTGGTGAGAGAGGGGTGCTACCCGGGCAAGGCAAGGGTGTTGCGTAACAATAGGATTGGCGGCAGAAAGGATGAAGGTACTCTCCGAGTGCCACACCTGCTCCCTCCCGACTTCTGGGAAGGAGGAGATGGGATTAACCTGATGGTCGGGCTGTTGGTGCTCCGGTAATGGATTTTGGATTATGCCCATGTTGGGCTGTTGTTGTGGGGCCTACTGAGGCTATTGTTGCTGTTGTGGTTGCTGCTGCTGCTGCTGTTGTAACTGCTGCTGTGGCCTCTGAGGAGGTCTCCTAGCCTTGAGAGCGGTGACGTATCGTCTCATTTCATCCCAATCTATTTGATGTTCATCATTCATATCGTGGATGTAATCTTTGAAATGGAAGCAGTAATCTATTGTGTGTCCAGGCTGCCTGTGGTAGACGCAGTATTTGGAGGTATCAATATTCGGGGGCCACACAGGCCTTTCTCTCGGTAGTATGAGCATGTTTGAGGCCATGAGGGCGTTAAAAATATCTGCCAGAGTTTCTGGCAATGGGTGATAGTAGGCTCTCTTGGGAGCGGCCGGCCTCCTTTGTTGCTGTTGTGGACCGTAATTCCCCAGGGGCGGGACTTGGTTGTACTGAAGTTGTGGTTGTTGTTGCTGGGGTTATGGTTGCTGTTGCTGAGGTTGTGGTTGTTGTTGATGAGGTTGAAGTAATGGGGCCATATTGTCCTGGGGTGGATTATTTTGGGGTGGAGGACGAAGAGGGAAAGGACCTGGTTGGAGGGGGAGTCGGGGCATTTGTGGAGGCCTTGGGTTGACTGCATAATTGGCATTGTTGACCGCACTCACTTGCTCATTTGTCACGACCCCCTCTGTGGCTCCGCCTGGGACACCAGTGCCTGTCTTTCTGACCACTTTAGGCTTCGGCGGCTCAAACATGTTCATAATGGGGGAGTCTTTTAACTGGATTTGGATGTACCGGGCCCTTTCATAGAGTTCCTCCATTGTAGTAAGTTTGTTCATGGCCAGGACGTGTCTGAACTGTGGGGTTGCATTAGACACAATCATTTTCACTTGTTCGGGCTCGGAGAGGGTATCCCTTATTCTCTCTGCCAGAGACCTCCATCTATCAGCATAGCGGACAAAATCCTCATCAGGCTTCATCTTTTTGGCCACTAGGTCGGTGATGGAGAGTGAGGGACCGACCCTATCCCTATATTTATGCAAGAACCTTCTCTGGACTATTTCAAAATTCTCGGCTTCGCGAGGCTCCAAAGAATAGAACCACTCCAGCGCGGGACCATCCAGTGATCTCCGAAAGAGGTATGCCAGGGACCTCTGATCGTTTTGCCAATAGGAGGACTCATACATGAAATCCTTGAGGTGAATGAAGGGGTTGCCCGTGCCATTGTACCTGCGGTACGTGGGCATTTTGGAGGGAGGAAGATGGATGACGGGGAGGATTGACAAAGCAACCTCCGGGGTGGCTTTCACGTCCACCATTCTTCTCAGATTTTGAAATTGCTCGTCTATGCGATTGAACCTATTGAGGAGCGATTGGGCGAGCTCCTCCGGAGGTGAGGGTGGCACTTGCCACTGAGGGAGAAACTGTCTCCCAGAGACTTGAGGGGGAAACCCCGAATGAGAGGGAGCTACCGGACCGCCGACAGTCGGCCCCGGCTGAAGCGGTATGTGGGGAGCAACAGGGGTTTGAGATTGTGACGGGAACTGAAATGAGGGCGGTTGTTGGCTCGCTTGTCCTTGAAGCGAGGGAGACTGGACGGCTTGCGCCAATGAAGGAGATGGAATGGCCTGCACGGACTGTTGGAGAGGTGCGATGGCCGGAGTTGATTCCTGGGGCGCGGGGGAAACAGATTTCCCCTTCAGAATGGCCTGGAAGGCCCGGAGCTGTTCAGAGGTAAGCTCCGTGTTGGCGAGGACGCCTAGTAAGGAAGAGATATCCTGAGGTGGGGACGTGTCCCCGCCAATAACCTGCACCTCATGCGAGGGCTCGTGAGAGGGCCCCGAGTCCATAGCATAGACTCGCGGGTCGGCTGACAAATCACTGCCAGGGTGGTTTTCCTCAAAAGACTCGTGAGCCATGCTCACAGTTTTCTCAGAACGCAAAAACATACACTAACAAGCAAATAGCAGAGATTATCAAACAAGTGGATGCTCTTACGCCCCTTTTTTGTGTTTCGATTTTGATGATTTTTGTGTTTTTAGCGAGATCCAAAGTTCACACAAGATGGGGACCCTAGTTTGTTTTCTGTTTCACCGCCGTGTCAGCTAGGGTCTCTCGTCTCACCACGAATGAAATGACTAACTCCGGGGAACTTCAATGGTACAACCAGCCCAGTGAACGAAGAGGAAATTCTTTGATGTCGGGGACTTACGGAGGTCCCAGTGTAGGAGATTCTAGTCCGTTGAGAGGAATTCCCAAACGGAGAGTCCTTCCTTCACCGGGAAAGGGTGATCCTAAAAAAAAATGAAATAAAGATAGAAAAGAGGGATGGATGCATGCAATGGAATGCTGACAGAGATATGGAGTGGGAAAACAACAGAAATAACAGACGTATAATAAACAAACAACCAATCAACTGATAGTGCTGCCGCGAGCACAACGGGGGCGCGCGCGGGCGCCAAGGTGGAGAGGCACGGATGGTGCCGAACTTGCAAGGGTAGCCGAAAGGAAGCAGTAGAAGTCTCACCGTGATCGCCAATCTGTGAGCGACGTCACGCGGTTCGGAGATGAAGACGGAGAGGGCGGAGCGCGCGGGCTCCTCTTCTCGCTTTTGTTCTGGGGTTTTGTGCTGTAACACGAAGAAATCAAGGGAGCAGAGAAAAAGGGCCACCACGTGAGATTGCTCCGGCGGGACGAGCGGAACAAGTATAATGTGGTAAAGAGAAAAGAAGAGGGAAGGGGCCACCACGGGAGGTTGCTCCGGCGGGGCGAGCGGGACAATTATAATGCAGAGATTAAATAACGGGAATTGAAACGGCCATTGCGGGAAGTAACTCGCCGCGGCCTCGAGAATATAACAGAGATAAGATACGGATGAGAAAAATAACAGATAATATAATGACAGGAATTTAAACGGCCATTGCGGGAGATGACCCTCCACGGCCTCGAGAATATAACAGAGATAAGAGACGGATAGAAAAATAACAGATAATATAGAACAAAACTTTAAACGGCCATTGCGGGAAGCAACTCGCCGCGGCCTCGAGAATATAGCATAGATAGGAGACAAATAAGAAGAACAACAGATAATATATGACAGAACTTTAAACGGCCATTGCGGGAAGAAACTCGCCGCGGCCACGAGAATATGGCAATTATAGAAGACAAGTATGAGATTAAGAAAGAATATACATGACAAAAATCAAACGGCCATAGCGGGAAGTAACTCTCCGCGGCCTCGAGAATATGGTGATCGCCAGGGGTCGAGGACCCCAAAATAGAAAGAGATCGCGCCTACCTCGGGAGCGGGAGACGGTGGGTTGTTTCTTCCTCTCCTTCCGGCCGACCGGCGGGGAGGGCTTTCCTCGACTATCCTTGCAAAACAACAGATAATGAACAAACAAAATGAGAAAACGGCAGTGTAGTAACAAATCCTTGCAAATGAAAGTGACGAGATCGTGGCAGGATACACACCTGGTTGGTGTGATTTTAAACCCCTCTCGGACTCGAGTAGGAGGAAAAATACGATGATGAAATGCAAGAAATGTAGAGGAGAAGACGCCCTTGTGAAGGGAGATGGAGAATGCGATATGATGAATGTAAAGGACTATAGAAAGAAAAAGGGGAAGAAATGGCTTATTGGGTGAGCCGATGGAGAAATCCGGCGGAGTTCCGGCAGCGTGGGGACGACGTGGAAGCGCGGTGGACGAAGATGACCTTCCTCTCGCAAGCCTGGACACCCGAGAAGCCGGCCGAACCTCCTCCTACAAAAGAACCCACGGGTTAGAAATGACTCCGGTAGCCTCTGGGCTCCGGCAGCCTATCGGATCGCTGCTTGGCTCTCTTAGAACTGAGGGGGTGGGCCTCTATTTATAGGGCTCCGGAGGGTGGAGACGTCCAGGACCTTGGACTCCTCCATCAGGGTCGAACTAATATTTTATTCTATTTTTATTGATTTTTATGAAATATTTTTGTGGGGGCGTCCAGGGTCCCGGACGCCTCTATTCATCCACCGAAAGCCGCACGCGGTTTGGCACAACGCGTGGTTTCGTGAGCGGCGCCTCGTGATTCGAAAATGGGCGCGTCCAGTTGCCTGGACGCTTCCATAATTTGGATTTTTTCACACACGACAAACCGACGTTCGGTGGGCGGTGCCCCGTGAGGGAGTTGATGGAGGCGTCCAGGGGCCTAGACGCCTCCAAGAATATTATTTTTTATTTTTTGTTTTGTTTTTTATGCCAGGGCTGGCATTTTAAAATTTTTATATTTGTTTTTATGGAGGCGTCCAGGGCCTGGACGCCTCCATTAATTATTGTTTTTTTATTTGTATTTGGGCTTTGAAAAAAAGGTTAAAAGAGTGGGGGCGTCCAGGGGCCTGGACGCCCCCATAAAGACCCACCCGGGTCCTCAGTTCAGGTACTGGCGGCCGTCTGGCAGACACCCTTCCTGGTTCCGGGACCTCTGATGTGTCCGACTGGTGTTGATGCCGTCCGAATGCCGTGACGAGGCGATTCCGGATGCCAAAAAAGGCAGAAGAAGACCCGAAAAAGGGGAAGCATTTAAGAGATCCAACATGCGTAAGCCGTCGCGGGGCGTCGTATAATAACATGAGACTTTCTTAGGAGACGTCAGGAATGGCGTGTCTACAAGAGGCAGGTGCAGGGACCATGTTCGCCTCATGTCTCTTTTTTTCTCTTCTATTCTTCTTTTGTAGAGGGGCAGGTGCAAAGACCATGTTTGCCTCATGATTGCTCTTTCTCTTCTTCTCTTCTTCTTTTATGGAGAGACAGGTGCAAGGACCATGTTCGTCTCATGTCTCTTTTTTTTCTTCTATTTTTCTTTTGTAGAGAGGCAGGTGCAGAGACCATGTTTGCCTCATGATTGCTCTTTTTTTCTCTTCTATTCTTCTTTTGTAGAGAGACATGTGCAAAGACCATGTTTACCTCATGATTGCTCTTTGTCTTCTTCTCTTCTTCTTTTATGGTGAGGTAGGTGCAAGGACTATGTTCGCCTCATGTCTCTTTTTTTCTCTTCTATTCTTCTTTTGTAGACAGGTAGGTGCAGAGACTATGTTTGCCTCATGATTACTCTTTCTCTTCTTCTCTTCTTCTTTTATGGAGAGGTAGGTGCAAGGACCATGTTTGCCTCATGATCATTTCTTTCTTTTCTTCTCTTCTTCTTTTGTGTAGAGAGGCCGGTGCAAAGACCGTGTTCGCCTCAAAATTGCTCTTTTTCTTCTTCTCTTCTTCTTTTATAGAGGCAGGTGCACGGACCATGTTCACCTCATGTGCATTCTTTCTTTCTTTATCTTCTTTTATGTGACGAGGCGGGTTCAGGGACCACGTCTACCTCATGTGTCTTTTCTTCCTCTTCTCTTCTTTTGTGTGATGAGGCGGGCTCAAAGACCACGTCTGCCTCATGTGCCCCTTTTTTCTTTCTTTTCTACTCTTCTTTTCTCATTAACGCTTCCGTGTTGGAGTGTATTTCTCTTAATGTGCCCCCAGGTTGGGGTGTAGCTTCATTTGGTGTGTATCCCCCCCTGAGGGGTGTGTTTTGCCTCTTTGCTTCTGTGCCCCCAGGCGGGGTGTATTTTTTTTGGCTTCTATGTCCCCAGACCAGGGTGTGCTTTTTTTAATGCCCCCGAGGTGGGGTGTAACTCTCTTTAAATGCCCCCATGGTGGGGTATACTCTTCACGGCTTCTATGCCCCCAGGCGGGATATGTTTCTTCTTCATATACCCCTAAGCCAAGGTGGACTTCTCTTCATATGCCCCTGAGCCGGGACGTGTTCTTTGTAGCTTCTAGGCCCTCGAGGCGAGGTATGTTTCTTCTTCATATGCCCCTGGTACGGGGCATAGCTCTCTTCAAATGCCCCTAAGTTGGGTGCGTTCCTTTCTTCGTGTGCCCCCAGGCCGAGGTGTATTTTTTCTTCTTATGCCCCTAAGCTGGGGTGAATTTCTCTGCTTCTTATGACCCCCATAGCAGGGTGTATGTTTCTTCAAATGCCGCTTGGGCGGAGCATATCTTTCTTCTTATGCTCCCAGATCGGGATGTATGTCTCTTCGCTTCTGAGCCCCGGGTCGGGGTAGAGGCTTCTGCTTCTTATGCGCCAAGGGTGGAGTGTACTTTTTGTGCCCCCAGGCTGGGGTACATTCTTCATGTTTCTTATACCCTTTTCACGGGGCGTATTCTCTTGCTTCTTATGTCCCTGGATCGGGGTGTATGCTTCTTCTTCTGACGCCCCTAGGTCAGGGTATATTCTTTCTTCATGTGTTCCCAGGTCGGGATGCATGTCTCTTTGCTTCGGTGCCCCCGGGTTGAGGTGTATTTTGTCTCTTTGCTTTTGCGTCCCCAAGGTGGGATATGTTTCTTATTCAAATGTCCCTGAGTTGGGGTGTATTCTTTGCTCTTTATGCCCCCTGAATCGGGGTGGATTCTTCGTCAAATGCCCCAGAGGTGGGGTGTATTCTCTTCATGCGCCCCCGGGCGAGGTGTGTCTTTCATGGCTTCTATGCCCCCAGATGGGGTGTGGCTTCTGCTTCTTATGTTCCCCGGGGAGGGGTACATTCCTTGCTTCTCATGCCCCCATGGCGGGGTGTGGTTTCTCTCTTTGTGTGCCCCCCCATGACAGGGCGGATCTTGCCTCCTTGCTTCTGTGTCCCGGGCGGGGTATGTTCTTTATGACTTCTATGCCCCCAGGTGGGGCACGCTTCTTCTTCTGATGCCCCTGAGTCGGGGAGTCTCCTCTATGGCTTCTATGTCCCCAGGCGGGGTGTATGTTGCTTCATATGTCCCCAGGATGGGCTATAATTCTTGCTTCTTATGCCCCCGAGGCGGGGTGAACTCTTCTTCTTTGCTTATATGCTCCCATATCGGGGTGTATTCCTTTCTTCATATGCTCCCCTAAGCTGGGGAATGTTGTTTGTTCTGCTTCAGGTGCCCCCGGGGGGAACATATGTTGCTTCATGGACCCTGAGGCCGGGATGTATTCCTTCTTTGAAGGTCCCTAAGTCAGGGTGTATTCTTCTCTTCTTATGCTCCCCAGGCGGGATGTAGCTTCTTCAAATGCCCCTAAGCCAGAACGTATTCTTTAATGGCTTCTATGCCCCTAGGTGGGGTATGTTTCTTTTTCAATCGTCCCTAGGATAGGGTGTATTCTTCTCTTTCTTATGCTCCCGAAGCGGGATGTGACTTCTCCAAATGCCCCTAAGCCGGGGCGTGTTCTTCATGGCTTCTATGCCCCCACTGGCGGGGTTTATTTCTTCTTCACATGCCCCCCAAGCCGGGGTGGACTTCTCTTCATACGCCCCTGGGTCAGGGCGTGTTCTTTATAGCTTCTGGGCCCTCGAGACGAGGTGGGCTTCTTCTTCAAATATCCCCGAGGCAGGGGCGTGATTCTTGGCTTTGTATGCCCCCAAGGCGGGGTATGTTTCTTCTTCAAACTCCCCTGGGCCGGGGTGTATCATTTATCTCATGTGTCCCTATGGCGGGTGTGTTCTTATACTTTTTGCGCCCCTCAGGGCGAGGTGCATTCCTCTCCATATGCCCCTAGCATGGGGTGTGCTTTTGTTTCTTATGCCCCCAGGCCGGGGTACGTTCCTTCTTCATATACCCCTAAGCCAGGGTGAGTTTCTCTTTTTGTGTCCCCAGGCCGGGGTGAATTCTTTTCTTCTTATGCCCCCATGGCGGGGTATATCTTTTACTTCAGGTGCCCCCATATCGGGGTGTATTTCCCCTTCAAATGCCCTTAAGCCGGGGTGCAGCTCTATTTCTTCTTGCGTCCCCAGGTCGGGGCGGATTCTTCTTCAAATGCCTCAAAGCCGAGGTGTAGCTTTTGCTTTGTGTGCCCCTCAGTCGGGGCGGATCCTCTTCATGTGCCCCTGGGAATGGGGTGTATTTCTTTTTTTGCCTCCTTTGCCCCTGTAGCAGGGTATATATCTTCTTCTCATCCCCCATGGCGGGGTATGTGCATGCTCTCTTCGGGAGTGGTGGCCGTGCTTGGCCTCATTGCTATAAAGCATTCCCCATAGCAGGAAACCATTCACCAAGCTACAATTGTGGCTCGCGGGGTCTTTTAACAACCACTCGGGGGCTGTTTTTGTGCCGGATGGAGGCAGCAGGAAGGAGGAATGAGCAGGGCCATTGCACCGCGGACTCGGGACCTCCTAGAGTCGGGCGGGATGCCGTCCTTCTTCTTGTTCTCTTGGTCGGCGATGCTGACCAACTTTTCTTCTTTTCTTCTTTCTTTCTTTCTCCTTCTTTTTTTTCTTTTTTTTTGTCCCTTCTCCTCTTCTCTTCTTTTTATATGATTGACCAGGGTGGGGGTGCAGGAGAGCGCTCACCCCCTCAGGGAGGGGATGAGTGGTTCGCTCCACCACATCAACCCCACAGTGGTAATCCTTGTTCAGCACGGGTCTCGACGGACGCGGCCATACAACCCTTTCTCGTCGACTCTTTCTCTTCTTTTTTTTGCTTCTTTCTTTTCCACTTTTCTCCTTTTCTCCTTTCCTTCTTTTCTTCTCTTTCTTTTTGAGGAAAAGGGGGGGTTTGATTTCCCCTCCCTTCTCTTCTCTCTCTTCTCCCTTTTTTATAATAGCCCCCATGATTCCTGGAAGCTGCATATGCTTCGAAGCAGCATCCTCGAGGCCACGAAGGCAACTGCACCGAGTCTGGATTTTCTCCCCATAGGACTGGCGAAGACAGCACCTGTCATTCATCAAAGCAGGCAAACATCATTTATTAGGGGGGCCATGAGGCCCTGAATCCCGGCGAAGGGATGAAGGGTAGTTTCGGTCCCACCGGGCGTGCCAGACTTGTGGACGCACTTTGCGACACGCTTATTTTGTCGTGTTCGTGGTTCCGTTTGTTCGGATGGTTTATTTGTCTATTAAGTGCGTGGGTGTGCCAGTCACAAAGTGACGATTTATTCGGGCTCCGAAGAGCCCATGGTGCGCTCGATCTGACTCGGTCAGACGATTGTGTGGTTCATGTCGGGACCAAAACCCGCCGCGCCATAAAGGTCGTGGCGTCATTTACATCCCCCATACGAGGGAACACCCTTGATTAATCATCGGGATTTAGGGCCTCATGGCCAAGAAATCAATTTCATGGAAGGCCTATTACGAGGTATTGAAATCCTCGCACGAGGGTGAGAAGAAAACCATTCGCGATCATGTCGGTCGTGTACTGACCTTTTAATGTTCGGACGAATGTCCGGCTCGAGAAAAGAGTGATCGTCGCTGGAAAACTAGAGCATATGTATGCCGAGGTATGGCAAATTTATTGTTTGGAATAACAGAAAATGTTCGGCCAAGCCTCGGTTGGAGCGGTCAAAAACTGATAAATCTGTTGGCCCAGTGCAAGAGCAAGCTGCGACCATACTGCGGTGGGCCCCTCCACAGTCGAAACAAGACTTGCATGAGCGACATTAATATTTTCGGTGCAAAGGGGGGGCAACGGGGGATATCCCTTGAATCAGCTGGAAAGTTCTGTGTCTAGGGAAGCGGACATTCGAAACGTGTCAGTTATTCGGGAGACCGTTTAATATTCAGACGGGTGTCCGGCTTGAGAATATCATAATCGTCATAGGAGGACCTAGAACATGTGTATGCCGTGATACAACAAATATATTATTCCCAGACACTGAAAACATTCGGTTAAATCTCGGTTAGTATAGCAGGAAACTAGCGAATCTATCGGCCCGGTGCGAGATCGAGTCGAGACCATACCGGGGGCGCCTCCCGCGGTCCAAACGGGGCTTGTGTGGGCATCATTAATGATTCCGGTGCCGGAGGGCAACGGGGAAGAGTCCCGGGACTAGATTCCAAAACTGAAAACGTGTTCGAAGGGAGTGAGCTATAGGCCGAGGATATGAGTCATACAATAACCATAATCGGGACAAGCCCGAGGTCTAAGCACGGCCCACGAGAGCCTTGTTAACATTCCCATGCAGAGGGTCCAGGGATGACGGAAGCCATCTCGTTTTATTCTGATTTTGCCGGTCGCTCACGGACCGCTTTTTATTCGGACAAAGGTCCGTATTGAAGGTACGGCGTAGATAGAAACAATCCCGTACAGATGTATGCCGAGTTCGCGACAATTTCAATGAAAGAGCGGGAATGAATCCCAATAGGAGCGGGTCGGAATTGATGAACTATTGGTCCGGAGCAATGCCGGATTATGACCATGTCAGGATGAGAGCCATCAGGATTACGACCATGTCGGTCATTCACGGGCCTTTTCATGTTCAGACACAGGTCCGTAATAGAAACGCGGTGGAAATCGAGGTGAACCCGTTCAAATGTCTGCCGAACGTGCGGCAATTTTAGTAGCGGCTCGGAAGGGATCCGGCCTGAGAAACGAGTCCGGTTTAATCGGAATGTCGGCCCAAGGCGAGGTCGGGTCATGGCCACTTCGGGATAATTCCCAAGACTTAGGCCCAACCTGGAAGGGCAGCATGATTGTTCCCTTAGTATCGGGTCACGGGAGAGACGGGGCTACAATGTGGATTTTACCATTCTTTTATCTGAGCTTTCAAATTATATGTATATATATATTTGATTGCTTATTTCCCTTTTATGTCTTTATTCTGGATGATCTCTCCATTTTGATTATTATTATTACTATTATATTTTTCTTTTTTACTATTATTATTATTTCACATCTTTTATTTATTTCTTATATATATATTCAGGTTTATTTATTTATCATAATTTTTTATTAAATTATTATTATTATTATTATTATTATCATTATCTTTATGTTAATACATATGTGTATTTTTTTGGAGAGAGAGTGGGCCGCTGGAGGGCCAAAAGGGCTGTACCGGCGAAGGGGCATGCCGATGAAGGGCGTGCCGGGCAAGGGTGCTGCGGGGTGTACCGGCGAAGGCGCTGGGCTGTGCCGCTAGAGGGTTCACGGATGGGCGTGCCAGCGAAGGGGATGGATGGCGTGCCGGTGAAGGCACGGTTGGAGCGTGCCGGGGAATGCTGGGCTGGGGGCGCACCGGCGAGGAGCGACCGTGGGGTGTACCGGCGAAGGGCATGGCCGGGTGTGCCGGGGAAGGACGAGGGAGCGTGCCGGCGAAGGGTTGAAAGAGTGCCGGGGAAGAATTTGGGAAGAGGCCACCCCTCCTCCATTCTCACATCCTTTTCCTTTTTTCTTTTCTCTCTTGATTTTTTATTTAGTTTGTTTGTGTTTCTTCTCTCTTTCCCTTGATTATCTTCCCTTCTTCCTCTCGTGCGGGCGGATGTTTAAGTTGCTTAGTTCTCGTTCGACTATCTTTGTGTTGATTGCGATCCCCTTGCCTCGGTTAAAGCATTTTACCATTGTTCCTTTTATTTGTTTGTTGCTTTCTTTTAGTCCTTTTAATATGTTATCGTTTCTAACAAAAATTCGACAGCATCTCCCCTTGACCCAAGCGTAAGGGAGATACAAGGAACGCGCCCACATAGAGTGGCAGAACCTGACAACTGGAGGTGGGCGCCCGAGAGCGGCAACACATTTATTAAAACTTTGGAAAACCAGAAAGAAACGATGGACGGGAGACCTCTCCAAGGTTGGCTGGGGGTGTACCGGGCAAGAAGGAGGGGCTGGCGGCTAGCGTAGCAGTGGGGAGGTGAAGGGCAGTATGGACTCCTCCCCTCCCAGACCTCACTCCCTCTCTCCACTCATTCTTCTCTTCGCACGGACGTCGGGAGCCGAAGTAGCAGTGGGGAGGGGAAGGGCAGCAGGCCCTCTCCCCCTTTTCTTTTTCTCTTCTTTCTCTTCCTTTTCTTCTTCTATTCCGACGATGGCGGTGGATGGAGCAGTAGCACTCTCCCCTCTCTTCCTCTCTTCTCTCTCCTTCTCTTTTCGCACAGACGACGGCGGTGGGCGGAGCGGCGGGGCCTCTCCCCTCTCTTCCCTCTTCTCCCCTTCTCCTTCTTCTTCTCTTCTCCTCTTCTGCCTCTCCGTTCGTCTCTGTCTGTCCCCTCTCTGTTCGCAGCGAAGAGGGGTTTTTATATATCCTCCATGGTGGAAGCGTCCGAAGGCGGGAAGCGTCCGACGGGCATTCACTGGGAGTTGACTCTCTTGTCCTGGGTGGCAGGAGGAGTAGGCAGCATGACCCTCTCCTCGGGCGACACCTCAGCAAGTCCACTGCGCGCCAAGAATCCATAGGGCATGGGCGTAAGATTTCGTCTGTCGGAACGTGCCGTTGAAACGGCTGAGCGTCGTGCCGCTGGTGGGCTCAGCAAGTGTGCCGCTGGAAAGTCATCAGGGCATGCCGCTGAAGAGGGCAAAAGGCGTGCCACTGAAGGGCTGCCAAAGTGTGCCGTTGAAGGCCATCAAGGCCGTGCTGCTGAAGGCCTGAAATAGTGTGCCGTTGAAGGCCTAAAATAGTGTGCCGTTGAAGGCTTGCAGGGTGTGCCGTTGAAAGGGCACAAGGGCGTGCCGCTGAAGGCCCAAGGGGTGTACGGCTGAAGGGCCAAAAGGTTGTGCCGCTGAAGGGCCCAGGGGTGTACCGCTGGAGGGCCAAGGGTTGTGCCGCTGACGGCCCAAGGGGTGTATCGCTGAAGGGCCAAAAGGCTGTGCCGCTGAAGGGCCCAGGGGTGTACCGCTAGAGGGCTAAGGGCTAAGCCACTGAAGGCCCAAGGGGTGTACTGCTGAAGGGCTAAAATGGGCAGTTCTGAGCCCGTTGTGAGCACGAGTTGTGGCCCATTTAATTTTCTTCGAGGCCCATGGATTGTGGGGGCTCTTGGTGGTTGATATCTCTTCACTGTCATGACTCCGAAGACGGCTTCACGGCAGTGTGCATATTTGGGGAGTCCGGATGACCAGTCCCTACGGGGCTTCTTCACTCGGTGCCGTTGTTGATGTTGGGCCGAGCAGGATATCTGGGTGTGCAATTTTTGGTGTCCACACCGGGCGTCCAGCCAGGCGAGGCCTGACACTCCAACAGAAGCTACAGAAGCCCTATTCCTTCCCAAGGGAGAAGACTTGGGGAATCTTTGACTGGGCCTGCCATTACGACAAGGTCTCCCTCCCAGGGTCCAAGAGGCCGCAGGACACCCAAAGAAGTGGGGACCCACTATTTTGTCCCTACCACCAGATACTGGGCCACGCCATCGAAGACTGCTATATCTTCAAGGACATTGCTCAAAACCTCATTGACAGGGATGAGCTCAGAATGGGAGACTATGTGGTAGCCCCGCCACACCCCCACGTGATGGACAGCCCCAGAAGAGGAGCCTACACAGTATCCATCCAGTACCAGGTGCCTGAAGATGCGGCTGCCCCGCCCCCCGCCGGAGTTGTCTATGATGAGTACACGGAAGACCCCGAGGTGGCCCTGTGCCTTTCTGCACCAGCGGACCTTACAGACCCAGCGGCTATGGTCCAGGAGGTGTGCGCGGTGAATGCAGCCTCCTCACCCATTTATGAGGAACAAGAAGAGGGGGATGGCGTCCTCGAGCCCGAAGACAAGGAAGACCAAGACTTTGTCGATTTGTCACGAGCCTTGCCAAAAATTGAAAATGGCGACCAGGGCACCGTCGACGAATTGATTGAGATCAACCTTAGCACGGAAGGTGACCCCAGGCCGACCTTTCTGAGTGCTCTCATGCCCCTACAAGAGAGAGAGCAATACACAAAGCTGCTGCAAGAATTTTGGAATTACTTTGTCTGGAACTATAAAGAAATACCTGGGCTCAGCCCCGAGGTGACTCAGCACATCTTGGCCATTGATCCCAAGGTGGAATCAGTGAAGCAGTCTCCCCGACGTATGAGGCCGGAGCTGATCAGCCAGATCTGGAAGGAGGTCGACAAGCTCATATATGTTGGCTTTGTGGCGGAAAACCAGTACATTTTGGTTGGCCAACATCATACCGGTGAAGAAGAAGAATGGACAGATCAGGATTTGCGTGGATTTCCGCAACCAGAATAAAGCCTGCCCAAAAGATGACTTCCCGGTGCCTATCACTGAAGTGATGATCGATGCAACCATTGGCCACGAGGCCCTGTCTTTTATAGACGGATCGTCCGGCTATAACCAAATCTGGATAGCCGACCATGACCGGATCCACACGGCTTTCAGATCGCCCAAGGGGATATTCCACTACAATAGGATGCCCTTCGGCCTCAAGAATGCCGGTGCTACATATCAGCGGGCGATGACCAAGATCTTCGATGAGATACTGCATTGCAAAGTCGAATGCTACATCGACAATCTGGTTGTCAAGACTAAGAAAAGAGGTGAGCATCTGAGTGACCTCAGGGTCATCTTCCAAAGGCTCCGGCTGTACAGGCTGAAGATGAACCCCATGAAGTGCGCCTTCGGCATGTCCAGCGAAAAGTTCCTCGGCTTTATTATCCGGCACAGAGGGATCGATATTGACCCCTTCAAGATAAAATCCATTCAGGAGTTGCCCCCTCCGAAGAGTCTGGGAGAGCTAAGGTCCCTACAGGGCCGTTTAGCTTACATCCGCAGGTTCATTTCCAACCTATCGGGGTGTTGCCAACCTTTTCATGGACTGATGATGAAAAATGCACCCTTCAACTAGGGTCACGAATGCCAGCACGCGTTCGACCAGCTAAAGGAGTACCTGAAGACCCCGCCAGTCCTAGGGGCACCTGTCATAGCCAGGCCGCTTATTCTCTACATAGCGGATACCGAATATTCACTAGGGGCAATGCTCGCCCAGAACAATGATGAGGGGAAGGAGCGAGCTCTCTACTACCTCAGCCGGAGATTGGTGGGAGCGGAGGCCAAGTACACCCCGATTGAGAAGGTCTACCTTGCCTTGATCTTCGCAGTCAAGAAGTTGAGGCACTACATGCTATCCCATGAAGTGAGTTTAATCTCCAGAGCTGACCCCATCAAGCACATTCTCTCCCAGCCAGTCCCGAAGGGGTGCCTTGGCAACTGGGCCATGCTGCTCATGGAGTTTGACATCACCTACGTGCCGCGGAAGGCCGTTAAGGGACAAGCCGTCGCGGATTTCTTCGCAGCACACCCTGTGCCCGAAGACTCCCCGTTGGCCACAGAGTTACCCAAGGATGAGACACTGGAGGTGGGTCATGTCCAACAAGCTATCTGGCAGCTATACTTTAACGGGGCCTCGAGAACAGAAGCGACCCCGTCCAGACGCGCCAAGGTACGGGCCGGAGCCGGCTTTGTCCTCAAATCTCCAGATGGAGAAGTGCTGCACACTTCCTGCTGCATTAACAAGCCTTGCACAAATAATGAAGCATAGTATGAAGCCCTGATCATCGACCTCTAGGTGGCCCTCCAGATGGAGATCAAAATGCTCCAAGTATTCTGCGACTCGCTGCTGGTCGTCAAGTAGGTCCAGGGACAATTTGATGTCCGAAAACCTGAGCTGCTCCCTTATCACACTAAGGTGAAGGGGCTCATGGAGCGGTTCTACCTCCTCGAGATAGGCCATGTCACCAGAGGGGAGAATGCACAAGCCGATGCCCTGGCAAAATTAGCATGCTCACTGGCAGTGCCTCCAGACGGAACTCTCAATATCCAAGTAGTAAATCAGCGCCAAATGCCCAGTATGATAGAAGAGGAACCGGAAGAAGAAGAGCTAGAAGTCACTACAGCATAAGCTGTTGGCCTACCTGACTGGAGAGACCCCCTGATGTAGTGGTTCAAATATCAGCAACTGCCCAAGCAGAGAGAAGAGAAGATCAAGCTAATCAGATTTAAGGACTCTTATGAGCTCCGAAACGAAATATTATTCCGAGTGGTGGCCGACGCCAAGCAGAAATTACTTCTCCGATGCTTGTCCATTGAAGAAGCCTGGAGGGTCATGAAGGAGGTCCATGCCGGGACAGCTGGCGCACACCAGGCGGGACCGAAAATGAAGATCGAAATAAAGAGGCTCGGATATTATTGGCCTGCAATGTTCAACGACTGTCGCAAATATGCTAAGTCATGTCAGAAATGTCAGGAGCATGCCACCATACCCAGAAGGCCCTGTTGGCACTCAAAATATAATCCTTCGGCGACCAAGCCGCAAAGACGAATGATACGGCCCACTGAAGCACAGAAGCCGATGAAGATCAACTTATTAGAGAACCCTCAAGCTGACGGAGCCCCGAGCCACCTTGAAGGGAACACCGGGGACCTTACCTCAGGAGAGTCGGAATGAACCCGCAACCAACCGGCAGCGCGATCAAGCCTGCCCAATGATCCGGCATCGACCTCGTCATGCCGCTACCCCACATCCATCGCCCGACCAAGGACGACGGTCTACCCAGTGGCTCTCCTAAGGGGGAAAAACGTCCTCGGCCGTCCACCACAAGGGGCCAAGGGTTCTATCAGTAGAGGGTCCCGATCACCCGACACGGGTTCGGCTTCTCGCCATAGTGGGCCCATTAGCGGCCGATTGATCACCATTCGAGGCGGAATCACCAGGGATGCCATACCATCCCGCAAGGAAGCTTCGAACATGAGTCCGTCTCGACAGAAGGCACCAGTCACGGTGCCGGAAGTCGTACCGACGGGACACCCGTGTGTTCGGACCAGACACACGCGAAGTTTTGATCAAGGCCGTTCGTCATATCAAGAGCTTCGTCAACACCCCGTCAGGGCTCTCTAAGGGCCAGGGCGAGAGGAACAGTCAACTGGAGTCCCCGGAACCATCCCCGGACCTACCGGCCGGCCCGCGCCGAGTGAACAAGTCAAAACGGCGTGTGAAGGGTCACCGACGCCGCTTAAAACGGCGCCGTCAATCCGACGCGCTAAGGCCACCTTGGTGCATCCCGGCGCCGTCAGAACGGCACGCCCCCACCTTTCCACCGTGCCGAATTAACCAAAAAGGCTATATAATAACCTGCCTTCGACAAAGAAAAAAAAAGGGGGCACGAAGAAGAGGGAAAGAGGAAAAAAAGAAGAAAGAGGGAAGCGGAATTAAAAAGAGGAAAAACAGAGAATTGGAGAAAAAGAGGAGAGGTTCAGGGAAAAGGGAGAGAGGGTTCTTCGATCTAAAAAACCCCCGTCTGAGTCCCTCGGCGGCGGCCGCTCTGCTCCACCCGAGCTCCCCGGAATCAGAGAAGGAGAGCGTCTATCTCTCATCTGTCTAGGTGGGTCTCCATGTTTCTCTCGGTCGAACCCCCTTATTCTGCTTGGATTTTCTTTCCTGATTCAATGTAAGTGAGGGAGGGGAGGGGCGATGATACGAGCCTGACCTCCCCTTTCCTCACCATTTCTTTTGCCCCCCCCCCCTTTTGCTTCGTCTGTAATCATTCTCTTCGTGAATGTAAACGGCGGCCGAGTGACAACACCGACGCCGAAATCTATATCCTCTGCATACCTATATACTTGTGTTGTTCGCGGGATGAATAGAATGCTATTGTGACTAATGTCTTCTATCTCGTGCATGCCCTCTCCAACCCTCCTTCGAGTGTGCGTTTAATCATTTTTTTTCCCTTTGATATATATATATATATATTCTTGCATAACCGGTTTCGCCGATGCTGAATATGCCTTCGGGCCATAGGAATCATTCGTCCCCCCCTCCCCGGGGTTCTCTCTCTTTTGATTCTGATGCAACGGCCGGACTCTGTGTTGAACGTTCCACGGGCTCTGCAAACAGAGATGCACTTGTGTGCACATCTCTGTCTGTCTCCGCCCAGGGATGAGGACTCTTCACCGTCCCCTGTGTGCCCTGCTCCATAGGCAAGAGGGGTGGGGAGGAGCTCTTAGATTGTCCCCGGTAGTTCAATGGCGAGCCCCATGTGGGTTTGTTCCCGAATATCATATATATATGTATGTAGAGCTGTGCCCCGGGCTATGTGCTGATCACATATTGTGCTGGTGATTGACCTGCTCGACCCGTGTGGCTTTATCGTTTCAATATGTTTCAAGACATTTCGTTTGTCTATCTGGCGCCATCAAACGATGTTTCATACCGCTTCCTGTCGTGTCACTTGCACTTTGATGGGAGTATGCTATATAGCATCACTCCAGCATCCGGGGAGGGGGGACATTCCCCAAATCCTATTTTCACCGATCATTCGGTCGATAGAGGGATCGTCCATCAATGACGAATCTCCCTACGGACCATTGGGTGTACAACAATGGGGCTAAGCCCTACAGTTCAGAATCTACAGTCCTTAACGGACCCAACAGTGACGGTGGGTTGTGTTCCCCTCGCAGGCTAGCCCTCGGGGATTCCTTCTCCATCTCGGTCGTCCCGATTCGAGTGCGGGGGTGACTCGGGTTACGTGCCCCTCGTAGGCTAGTCCTCGGGGTCTTCGCTCCCATGTTAAGTCGCCTCTGTCACTCACTGTCGCCCATGGACTCGGTGCCCCTAGCAGGCTAGGCCTCGGGGTTTTCCTTTCCGTTCGGGTCCTTGCCGGCCGCCGTTGTGCCATCCGGCCCTTAGGGGTTGCTCCACTACGTGACTATTCCCCGCTTCTCCCCGACAAATCCTTCGGGATGGGGAGATGCTGTCGAAATTCCGACTCGAACGAGCCCAGACTCGGAACAATTGTCGCGCTCGAGTATGAACCTCGCGTGAGCCCGTGATTTGACTTTGAACGGCTTGGGACCGATCCGATGAATAATCAACTCAATAAATTCTCAAAATCCTCCAAAACTTTTTAATAAATCCATAAATAAACCAACGGAACTCCTGTTTCCACGAAATCGGGCTAAGTTGGCGCGATAACGCCTTAAAACGGCGTGCCCTTCCCGACGCGCCCCTGCCAGTCGTGCCGTTTTAACAGGGTTTTTCCCCTTTACCTACGGTTCTGGCGCCGTTTTAAGCCTTTTTACCTACGTTTCAGGACGTCGTTTCAAGCGTTTTAGCCCCTTTCTTCGCACGCACTGCACTGGTCTCGTTCCGAATCACATCATTGCATCATTCCAACCCTTTTCCCGCTCGTGGGATGATTTCCTATACTAATAGTAGAATGACACACACTCTTCGATCAAATAAACTGAATAAATTAGCTTGTTCAAGCTCGAATTGGTATGTCTCGAATCTCCTCCGTCATGTATTAACCCAAGCATTCATATCGCATTATTGCATGTCTAAATTCGTGCATCCTTGGTATATCAAATGACATTGCGGGAAGGTCAGGTTACGCCTGACCGGAAGTCTTGTTATGCGTGAAGGTGGCCCTCGGGCCTAAGTTCTCCGCCATGTACCAGGGTCCACCCTAATAAATCATGTGTAGTCAGTCATAGCATCTTGCATGATCACTCGCATGCTCTGCATCCTCTATTCAGGCCTCGACGGCCCTTTATCTCGACAATTAATCAAAGGTGTTCCCTCCTCGCGTGGGATGTAATTAACGCCATAGCCTTTATGGTATGGCAGACTGCTGGTCCCGGCCGAACCTCACTCTCACCCGACATGGGTCAGAATGAGCGCATCATAGAATCGTCACTCATGTGACTGGCACGCCCGCGTCGTCAATCAGTCAGTTGATTACCAGTTAGTCAATCGGTTGATCGACCCGCGAAAGAAAGGGAGAAAGAAATAAACCATCAAACAGGCCCCCCATGCAATTGCACCCAACGGCGCCCAGTTGGCCGTTTGCCTAGTGGGGAACAGACATCGTGGGTCCCTTACCTGCATCTTCCACAGGTTGCAAGTACATTTTGGCGGCAACTGACTACTTCTCCCGTTGGGCAGAGGCTGTCGCCTTGCGGGAGGTCATCGGAGAGATCATGGTCAGGTTTGTCCGCCGCAACATTATATTCCAGTTTGGCATGCCTGACCGGATTGTATCAGACAACGGCAGCCACTTCCGCAACCAGAAGGTCTACCGGCTGGCAGAAAAATATAAAATTGATTGGAGGACATCAACTCCTTAATTATAATCCACAGGCTAATGGGCTGGCCAAAGCTTTTAATAAGACACGTTGTACCCTCCTGTCCAAGACTGTTAGCTCTAACAAAAGGGACTGGGAAGAAAGGATGTACGAGGCACTATGGGTGTACCGAACTGTACACAAGACTCCAACAGGCTGCTCGCCCTTTTCTCTTGTATACGGCTCAGAGGTAATCATCCCCGTTGAACTGGAGATACCTTCCCTCGGGATCGCCATTCAACATGGGCTTGTCCTTGAAGGGCAGACCAACGTCGAGCGAAGACTCGAAGAACTCTCCGATCTGGAAGGAAAATGGCTTTAGGCCCAACATAACATTCAGGTCTACCAGGCCCGGATTGCACGTGCCTTTGACAAGCTTGTCAAGGAACACGAATTCAAGAAGGGTGACCTTGTCATGGTCAAGAGAAGAGATCTCATGGCTGCCAACCCCTAGGGTAAGCTGAATGAGAGCTAGCTCGGACCCTACGTAGTCCAAAAAGTCTACGAAGGCGGAGCCTATGTAATTGTCAACCACCGCGGGGAAGTTCAATTCCCGCCTCTCAATGGAAGGCACTTGAGACTGTACCACGCTCCGGCGCCCCCATTCAATCAATAATATTATCCTTCACCCTATTTTGGGCGGATTTACGTGATTAATGTCCAAACGACTTGACTGCTATCCATGTTTTCAAAAAAGGAAAAGAGAAAAAAAAGAAGAAGAAAAAAAAAGAGAGGAAAGTAAAAAAAAATAGAGAAGAGAGAAAGAAAGAAAAGAGGAGAAAGAAGAAGAAAGAAAAAAAAAGAAGGAAGAAGAAGAGGAAAAGGGAAAGAAGAGAGAAAAAAAAGGGAAAAAAGAGGAGAGAAAAAAAGGAAAGGAGGAAAAGAAATAAAAATAAGAAAAATAGAGAGAGAGAAAAGAAAGAAAAAGAGAAAAGAGCAAGGGAAGAATAAAAGCCAATAAGAGGGGGGAACGCCCCCCATTTCCAGTCATCGCCCCGCATCAGCGGAGGTACTAAAAAAATTTTAAACAAACTCTTCTCTCCATCCTCCCCGGGCGGTGAGTACCCATTTGGCTTGGACCTCCCGTTCGGGTCATTGACTAAACAAACTCTTCTCTCCGTTCTCCCCGGGCGGTGAGTACCCCTTCGGCCTGGACCTCCCGTCTGGGTCATTGACTAAACAAACTCTTCTCTCCGTCCTCCCCGGGCGGTGAGTACCCCTTTGGCTTGGACCTCCCATCCGGGTCATTAACTAAACAAACTCTTCTCTCCGTCCTCCCCGGGCGGTGAGTACCCCTTTGGCTTGGACCCCCCGTCCGGGTCATTGACAAAGCAAACTCTTCTCTCCGTCCTCCCAGGGCGGTGAGTACCCCTTTGACTTGGACCTCTCGTCCGGATCATTGACTAAATAAACACTTCTCTCTGTCCTCCCCCGGCGATGAGCACCCCTTTGGTTTGTACCTCCCGTCTAGGCCACCGACTAAACAAACTCTCCTTTCCGCTCCCTCTAAGCAACGAAAAACCCGATCTCTGACCAAGGCTCCCCGTTTGAGCCTGTGGACACCAAAAATTGCACACCTAGATATTCTACTTGGCCCAACACTAACAACGACACCAAGTAAAGAATCCCCGGAGAGACGGATCACCCGGACTCCCCAAATGTACACGCTGTCGCAAAGCCGTTCCCAGATTCACAACAGCAAAAGAGAAGCCAGCCCCCGGGAGTCCCACGATTCATGGGCCTCGAGGGAAATCAAAGGGGGCCACAACTCGTGCTCACAACGAGCTCGAAATTGCCCATTTAGCCGTTCAACGGCACGCCCCTGGCCCCTCTCAGCAGCACGCCCTTGAGCTTCAGCGGCACACCCCCAGGGGCCTTCAACGGCACACACCCCAGGGGCTTTCAGCGGCACACCCCCTGGGAGCCCCAGCGGCACGCCTCCCTGGGAGCCCCAGCGGCACACCCCCCCTGGGAGCCCCAGCGGCACACCCCCTGGGGGCTTCAGCGGCACACCCCCCAGGGGTCTTCAGCGGTACACCCCCAGGAGGGGTCTTCAGCGGTACACCCCCAGGGGGGTCTTCAATGGCACACCCCCCCAGGGGGTCTTCAACGGCACACCCCCCCAGGGGGTTTTCAGAGGCACACCCACAAGGGGGGGGGTCTTCAACGGCACACCCCCCAGGGGTTCTTCAGCGGCACACCCCCCAGCGGGGGTCTTCAGCGGCACGCCCATCCTGGGCTTCAGCGGCACACCCTAGGGGTTCTTCAGCGGCACACCCCAGGGGGGTCTTCAATGGCACACCCCCTAGGGGGGGTCTTCAGCGGCACACCCCCAGGGGGGTCTTCAGCGGCACGCACCCAGGAAGCCTCAGCGGCACGCCCATTTAGGTCCTCAGCGGCACGCTCCTTAGGGCCTTTAACGGCATGCTGTTTGCCCCCTTCAGCGGCAAGCTTGGGCAACCTCTAGCGACATGCCTTTTTCCCTCTTCAGCGGCACGCTTATGGTGTCTTGCATCGACAAACTTCTTAAGCCCGTCAGCAGCACAGCGTGAAGGCTTCCAACGGCAGACGTGAAGCCCATGCCCTACATATCCTCGGCGCGCAGTGAGCTGTCCGAGGTGTCAACCAATGGTTGGGCCACGCGGGCTACTCCCCTGACACCCAGGACGGTGGAAGTCAAACCCCATCATGACCAGTGGCTTCCCGCCTCCGACTGCTGTGCTCGAAGGTTCCGGCTGCAGGGAGTATAAAAGCCACTCCCGTTCCGACAAAAAAAAAGAGGAGGAGGAGAGAAAAAGAAAGAGACCCACAGGCAGAGACGAACAGAGAGGGTGGCAGACGAGAAGAAGAGGAAGAGAGAAGAAAAGAGAGAGGGCTCCAGCGTGGAGTTCTCCGACGATCACCAAGCAAGGAAAAGAAAGTAAGAGAGAGAGGGCTTGATGTAGTAGGGGAAGGTGGGGGAAAGAGCAGTGGGCGATCGCTCCTACCTCGATCTCCAACGCCACTCCCTCTTTGTCCTTTGTTTTCCCCCTCTCCGTTCTTTCGTTCTTTGGTTTTCTTTCTTGCCTCCAGCCTTAGCTCGGGCATGCTTTGTAAATGTACATAGGTGGCCACGGCCCTTTGCTTCCCACGAATGAAGTTTTTCCCCCCTTTCAGTGGGTCTCTCTTTGTCTCTTTGTTTTGGACCACAATGCATTTGGTCATCTCTCCCTTCGCTTCCAGTGTTTGTGTTCATCACCCATGCCGATGGTCCCCTTCGGATGTGGCGCCGTCTTGAACGGTTCGAGGTCACGAACCTCCTCCTCCGAATCCCAGTACCTTCATTAGTGTCCGCCCCTTTAGCCTTTCTCCCTCTTGCCGGAAGCCTCTGTGGGTTTGATCGATTTAACGCCCCGCCCCAATAGTCGACAGGTCAATCCCTTTTGGAGCTCTTATTCGGTGCACCTGCATCTTCCTCCAGCGGCACACCCTTCCGGACCTTGGCCGGCTGTGGACACCAAAAATTGCACACCCACATATCCTACTCAGCCCAGCACTAACAACGACACCGAGTGAAGAAGCCCCGGTAAGACCGGTCATCCGGACTCCCCAAATATGCACACTGCCACGAAGCCATCCCCGGAGTCACGACAGCCAAGAAAACCCAATCCCCGGAAAGCTCACAATCCGTGGTCCCCGAAGAAAACCAAACGAGCCATAACTATGCGAACTAAGACTCTATGCAACGACGAGCTTAAATGACAACTACGACCAGCAACGACAATAGTGTGAATGGCATTCGCTCGACACCTAAGGTTGTTGTGCCCCTGTGGTTTTGATGATGGTTTTGATGATTGGTTGTTGATGTGAGTTAATCAAATGCTCAGTCATCTTGCTGCTCAGTTTAGATTAACATATTTGATGTTCAGTCTTGTTACATGTTAAACTGATGCATATAGCATTCATTCATTGCTGTGGTTTTGATGATTGATATTGTATTTTGATGATAGCAATGATATAGTGTTTTCATGACATTGTGCCTTGATGATTGCATCATGACTGTGACTGGTACAGCTGATATATTGTTTATGTTAGACTTATGTTATGTGCATAGTCTATACAGTGCTTCGTGGGGTTTATGCCCTAAGTCTATTCACTGCACAGCAAGCTCAAAGTCGATACATTGAGCGTCTCATGGAAGTCCATACAGTGCATTGCATTGGCTAAGTGTATACACCGTCAGTCTCATTTAGAGTCAAAGTCCATACATTGGATTGTTACTCACATCGCCTTCAGGCCTCCAAGTCTATACACTGGAGTCGTCTGCTGTAAGGACAGCAAGTCTGTACACTGGCCTTCCTTCATGATAAACTACAAGTCTACACATTCAACACTGGTCTTCCAAGTCTGTACAGCGTGAAGTCTATACTTTGGCACTGTAGCTCGCTCGTGCAAGTCTATACTTTGGACTATTCTTCATGTCTGTACATCAGATTGTACATCATCTTCGTGCTGTTTCTGCACTTGAGTTTTCGTGTTGTTTCCCCTCACTAACACGAAAAGATCTCGTGTCGTATGAGCTTACAACACTTCGTGTTGATTTCCATGCGTGACAGGAAAGCTTGTATGAGGTTAGACTTCGTGTCGTTTCCCTTGTCTTCATCTTCGTGTTGTTTTAGTGTCTACGTCTCCATGTTATTTTTATGTTTCTGTCTTAGTGTTGGTCTTTCGTTTTTGACTTAGTGTCTTTCTCGCCTTGACCACACTTCGTGTCGATTCTTGATTTTCTACACCTCGTGTCGTTTCACCTCGTGTTGTTTTCACCCCGTGTCAAATACTGTTTCGACTTCGTGTCGTTATCAGTCCGTGTCTTTCTTATGTTGAAATCACACTTTGTGTTGATTTCTGTTCACGACGTCGTGTCATTTTACTTCTTGTCATTTTGACTTCGTATCAAATTACTTTTCTGTTTTCATGACTTCGTGTCGTTTTTTTTTACTCTCATGTACTTCGTGTCGGTTACTGTTGTTTCTGTGTCTTCGTGTCATTTTTGTTCCACTGCGTGCAGAACATTGCAGCACTTCATGTTGCTTTCTGTGCCACCACCTTGTGTCGTTCTCTGTGTAGTGTGTGTTTTTGTCACCACTATACTTCGTGTCGTTGTTCTTCACTTCGTGCTGTTTTCACCGTCTTCGTGCTGGTCTTTCTCATTAGACCTCGTGTCGTTCTCGCTTTGACCACACTTCGTATTGCTTTACGTAGACCTTGAGTCTTACTTGTTTGCAACCACTTCGTGTCGGTTTCTGCTGTCAGCCCGTGTTGTCCTCGTGTTGTTTTTCACCTCGCGTCGGTTATTGTTTTCATCTTCTGCGTGTAGTTCTCTTTGTAGTGTTATCTCTGTTACAAGTTGCATCTCGTGTTATCGTTTATGTATGTATGGTTTTACTTCGTGTTACTTACTGTTGTACATCGAGTCTTTACTGACTTCGTGTCATTTTCCCTATTGTGTCCTCGTGTTGTCTCCGTGTCGTTACTATTTGTTACTTCGTGTTGTTTCGTTTTAACCTCGTTCAGGTTTCTTCTAAAGCGATGTTCTTCTGATAATCTATACAGAGTTGTTCTTTAAACTGATGACTTATTCGATACTCTGTTTTACAGGTGCTTTGATCGTGAAGCTTAAGGAGGGCACGTGATCCGAGACTGGAATGAAGCCTGCTGAGAGACTGCCACGTGGTCCGAATAATTAGGGCTAGAAATGTGGAGGTCACATGTCGTGGCTGATGCTGCTGCTGCTATATATATGAGACCTTCGTCCACAGATGAAGGCGATCGAGTTGGCAAGAAGAAAAGTCCATATAGAGAGCCACGATCCAGAGAAAAAGAAGAGAGAAAGAAGTAGAGCAGAAGGAGAAGAAAAGAGAGAGAGAGAGAGAAGAGTGAGCCGAAGAGAATAGAAGAGCAGAGATTGAGAGAGTGAAAGAGAAGAAGAAGAAGAGAAGAGAAGAGGAAGAAAAGCTTACCTGAAGATCCGTCTACTGGACCGTGGATCAAATCCAGGCCAGTCAGCTCCGTTGAGAGCCACATTGTGTATTTCGTGTTTCAGCTTTTGTGTGCTGAAGTTATTTTCGTTTATTGCTTTTTCCTTTGTGTTCTGGCTTGCTGTGCTTTCCGATACTCTGTAGAGAGGTCGGGGTTCCTCCTGTGGATCAGGAGAAGGGAGATCTGAACTCCGGTTGCAAGTAGCTGGGAGCTACTTGTGGGTTCCCTCCGGTTTGGAGGAAGGGAGACTTGTCTCCAGTTCTGGGCTTGTGGATTCAAGTCCAGGGGTTCCCTCCAGGTCTGGAGGAAGAGAGACCGTGTGTCTCTGGTTTGCTAGTGACTGGTGTCACTAGTGGTTCCCTCCGGTTGGGAGGAAGAGGGGAGGTTGTTCCCCTGGTCAAGCTGTGTGGCAGCACTTGTTGCAGACTGAGTCTGCGGTTTCTAGCGTGAGCTAGTGGAAGCCACACTCAGTTTGAGTGTGGGGTGGATGTAGGTCTGGAGGACCGAACCACCTAAAAACCCCTTGTGCTTTGTGGCTTGATTTGTTCATTTGTGCTTCCGCTAGATGAATGCATAGGGGCGCTCCATGTGTTTGCTAACTGGTAGAACTGAATAGTTGACTAGCTTTCAGATTTAGTAAATCTGTCTAGTTAGCATCATAGTTCTAGTTTGGGCGAAATTTTATATTGAGTGAAAGTCTTGTTAGTATTCTAGTTTTTCAATTGGGTGAAAGGTTTTTTAAACGAGTTATATTCATTCACCCCCCTCTGAATACTGCACCGAACCCAACAAAGGTTCCCAAGAAGAAAATTACGCCAATCAACAAGAATCTATAGCTCGTAGGCATCCCAAGAGTGGGAAGCATGTCGATCCGCACGGTTAAGAAGCCGGCGAGTCTAGGGTGGTCTACTCCACACTCGTGACTCAGATGAGTCACGGGACGTTCACACTCTCTCACCGTGGCAGTGATATATCACGTGTAATAGCTAGGTGCCTATGATCTCACAAGCAGCGGCGTCAAGAAACTATACTAAATAAGCAAGCAATACCGAGGAAGGAGCAGACGCATACCTCCACGCTCGGGGCGTGGGGAAGAGACGCGGCCAAGTCACACAATCCCGGTAAAGTGCCCACTCCTCGCAGGGAGGTAAAAGGCTACACCAAGAACCCGAGGTCGTGCGAAATGGGGTGACGGGCACGGGGTCGGTGATGCTCGTCGCCTGCGGGTACCGCTGTTGACCGGTCGTGCGTACAGCTGCAAGGACGACGAGTGCCTAGGGCCTAGGAGGTAGCCATGGTCCCTGAGGGCATGCTGCAGTGGATGTTGCTCCTCCTAGAAGAAGCGGGATGATGTCGGCACTGCTGTGGGCTTCCGGTGCGAGCACGGACGGTGGGCAGGCTGCTGGCCTATCTGCACAGGTGCTGGTGGGCAGCGGGAAGGGGAGCCTGGAAGGCGACCTTCACCTCAACTAATTGATGCGAAACATGGCGTGGCCGCTGGTGGGAATGTCCCTGAGATGCCCGTGGAAGGAGAGCTGCAGTCGCGTCCCGTGGCGGCCGTGACGAATTTTTGGAGCCGCCTCTGCACAGTCTGGCCTGTCTGCCTGCTGCAGGATAGAGGGCGGAAGAACGGAAAGTACGGGGACTTCCGGGCAGCTTTTGAGGCGGGGCTTTCTCTGGTAGGAAGGAGACTGTAGGGGCTAGCTTGGGACCAAGTGGCGGTGGGGTGTTCTGTGGGAGTTCTGGGCGAGGGGAGCAGTGGGGAGTTGGGGTTCAGTTCTGCACTTTAGTGCAGTCAGAACTGAGACCCGGAATGGCGGACATGGTCAGCAGTGGAAATTGGCTTCTGGAGGCGAAAGAAAATTTATGGAGGTGGTTTGGGATGTTTAGGGGCGGTGCTAAAAAGCCCAGGTCAATCCGATGTGGTTTGAGGGATGACCCTTTGTAGGGTTTTTAACTCTGTCCCGCTAGGGCTGCAAAGAGACAGTCCGTGCAGTAAAAGTAGTTCCAAAGGGAACTTTTTACCCTGAGCGAATTTGGTGGTGAATTTTGCGCGACTGGTTTGGGGACAGGTAGGGGAAGAAATGTTGTGAAGGGTCCAGGGCGGCCTGAGGTCGGGAAGGGGGCGTACCAACTGGATCTTTGCTGCTCTAGATTCTGGCGGGCCTGCTCAGGTGCGGCCTGTGCAGTAAAAAGGCCTACAAAGGCAACTTTCGCTCCTGGACGAGTTTGGGTGTGAGAGTTTGAGGGAGGCTTGGGGACAGGGACAGGAACAAAATTTCAGAAGAGGTCTATGGGGTTCGAGGTCTGGAGGAAGGGGTGCCAACCTGTTTTATGCGTCCCTAATTCTGCAAGCAGATAGCCAGATCTGAGCGCGGGTCTGCAAGATGAATCCTCCACGTTCGTTGCAACTCGGGGAAGCTTGATCTCCTGGCTTGGAATGAAGATGGTGGAGGTTGCCTCCTGCTGTTGGGGCAGCCAAGAACTCATGCAAGAGACCTAGGGCGTCGCACCCTAGAGGGGAAGAAGAAGAAGGAAGAGGAGAAGTAGAGGGTGTCACACCCTAGAGTGGAGAGGAAGAAGAAGGAAGAAAGGGCTCTTTGAAAAACTCAGATTTTTTTTCATTCATTCGTCAATCCTCCCAAGAGGGGAATACAAGGTAATATATAGAGTATGGGCTACATCTTCCCTCCTTAGAGTTTGAATTTGAACCCATTTGAATTTGAAATCCATGGGCCCCCTTTTCCACCTTGGAACTCATCATGAGCTCCACTTTCTCTCCTTGGATTTTGAACCCATTTGAATTTCAAATCCATTGGATCCCTTTCCCTCCTTGGATAAAATTCAAATTACATACCAAAGACATACCTAGGACGTACACAATATATAATACAACCAAATACGTACATAATACAAGTACATATAAAAATATGTATAAAAATACATACAAAATATGAATACATACAAAAATATGTACTAAGTGTCAATGCTCCAATGGAGACTCCAGACTGTCCCCCAGCCACAAGGATGTCGGTGTTGACCGGGTCATACTGTGTGTCCGGTACCGGCGGCTCTCCGAGTCGATCCGTACTCTAGCTCGGGTGTCCTCACGAGGGGGCAGTGGCCTCCGCTTTCCAGGAAGAAGGAACCCGACCCTCACCCAGTGCGGAGTTCGAGGAATCGCTCGGAGGAGCCACGCCAGTCCCTTGTCCGGGAGGAAGCGCCGCCCCGACGGTCGGTCTTCGACAGGTTGGTGTTCTCGGGGAGATCAGCCAGGAGGGCGACAAAGAGAAACAAGAGCTGGCAAACCTTCACCTGCAACATGGCAGGAGTTCACAGTCGGTATGGGGCCTTGCCTACCGATCCTGAAGAAATGGCTAGACTCGCCGCCAGGCCCGGGCCCCTCACTAGAAGAGGGAGAGCGGCAGGCAATGCGGCACATACGAGCTCCGAAGGGACCTTCCCTAAAGAACCCCTCGCGGCCCTCACGGCCAACGTGGTCACCACCGGCGACACGAGCGGCGGACCCTCTACATCATCCGAGGAAGCCCCGGCCGAAGAGATAGGGGGCATGCCCGGTCTCCCCATAGCTGACCTGGCCATGCTACTCATGATACAGTGGTTCCAACAGGAAATTGAGTCACTAAAAAAGCAACTGAATGAGCAGAACACACCACCCCCGATGTCCTGATAGACCGAGGTTTTACCCGAAGTACCCAGGGATAGGGGGCAATCCTCAGAGGCAGCCCTCCCAGCAACCCACAACCCCCTCGGGGGCGCGCCCCCGCAGCAGGCACATTGTACGACATCGGCCCTGCCACAGGTCTTGCTTTCACAAGGGTCCCCCATAGCCCCCCAGGCGACCGTGTTGGCCACCCCGAGCGCGCAGCCCACTCATTTCTATCCGAGTCCAGTTGACCCGGCAACAGTTAGCTGGTTGATGCTTGAACAGATGATAGACATGAAACTAGCCGAGAGGGGCGACGGGGATCAGACGCCGTTTGACGTTTACCGAGTGCCCTACCTGGCTCACTATGCCGCAAAGAAGCTGCCGGTTGGCATCACCAAGCCGCCGAAGTTTGAAAAATTCAATAGGCAAGGGTCTCCCAGGGAGCACATTGCTTATTATGTGAACGTCATGGGGGATTTGGCTGCTGATGAGGCCTACCTCCTGAAGTTCTTCGGCTCGACACTTACCGGGCTTGCCTTTGAGTGGTACTCCAGCTTGCCACCCGGGTCGGTTGCTGATTGGCCCGACATGCAGAAGAAGTTCAAGGAAAGATTCTATGTTACAGAACGGGAAGCAACCGTGACAGAACTTTATGCCACAAGGTAGAATAATGATGAGTCGGCTCTCGATTATATCAAGAGATGGAGGAACCTCAGTATGAGGTGCAGGCATCCCCCGCACCAGGAGGATGCGGTGCAGATCTGCAAACAGAACTTGAAAAAGGAAATCCTGGAAAGGATGATTGGCACCGAGGTCAAGACATTTGACCGCCTGAATAATGTGGCAGCGGAGATTGAGGCATTTCTGGCCCGATACTCCTCCGCCCCGGCCATGTCAAGCCAAAGAGCCAGGCAGGCCGAGAAGAAGCCAGCTCCCCCTGAGGTGCACACATTAGATTTCCAGGCTTTTGAGAAATAGAAGGAGAAAGCCAAGGGGCTGCCAACCTCCCTCCGCCCAGAACTATAGAACGGCGGGAGGGCCCCTCACTAAGGGAGAAGATGAGGAACAAGCTATATTCCTTCTCCCGATTCCTTCTCCCGAGACAAGTCCAAGCTCCTGTTTGAGTGGGCAACCAGTTACAACAAAATCACACTGCCAGAGTCGAAAAGGCCCGGTGACCTAAAGAAGAAAGACGACCCGCGCTTTTGCCTGTACCACCGGATGCTCGGGCATACCATTGAAGACTGTTATGTTTTCAAGGATGTTATCGAATCCTTAATCAAGAACGGGGAGCTGGACATGGGGGAGCATAAAGTAGACCCCCCGCAACCGCATGAGATGCCCAGCATAACCTCCACTGTCAATATGGTCTCGTTATACCAAGAGCTACCGAAGGAGTGGGCGGAGGCCTGTGTCCATGCCACTTACGAGATTTTCATCACTGCCCCCGCTCAAGACCAAGGGGGCTGGCAAACCGCACCCAGGAAGAATAGAAGAGCACGCGCGCCACGGCCCACCCCGAGAGCTCGTCGGAGGGGTGCGGCGCCCCTGCCTGCACCACCCTCGGCGAGCCCGGTTTGCCACGACACGGCCCCTCGGCTGGTCATTAGGCGACCCACTCACAATAAAAAGAGCTGCGTCCTGATGCGAATGCATAGGAAGACTAGCCCGGCGGTTGAAAGACTCCAGGCTATTATTGATGGACTTGAAGATTATGAACAGCCCAGAATCCAGCCTGTGGAGCTGAAGGAATATGTTCCCTGGGAGGAGTTCGAATCACTCGAACTGGCTCCAGGAACAGAAGCCCAAGTAGAGAAAGAGCCTCCCCTGTGGGGTGAACTTCTCCAAGAGCAGCCGTTGACTGCAGTAGTAAAGAAGAAGAAGAAGAGAAGGCCCAGGGGCAAGAAGAAAAAAGAGGTCGTCGTCGCCTGCAACACCCTCTCGGTGCTATTCGACACTGCCCTCTCCCTGAAAGGAAAAGAAGAAGAGCCACCCCATGAGCCGGTAGAGGTGAATCAAGCTGAAGTGTCCACTTCCCAACACGCCACAAGGTCGGGAAGGGAGTGGGGGCGCCCTCCTCAGGACAACCTCAACATCATGCTCAGGGAAGAATAACCATACCAGGTTCCCGACCCTGAGGTCCGAGACGCCGAGATCCCTCCTCCGTCGGGTCTCTATCCCGGAGGGGCCAGGAGCCAAGGCACCCCTTCATTCACCGAATTCCTGTTAGCCCGAACGGCAGGGCGGGTGCGTCCCCAGGGGTCTCCTTCGACTAGAAAAGCTAGTTCCCAAGCTCCACCGGCGGTGGCTCCTCCTCAGCTAGAAGAAGAATTCAACGGCATCCCAAACCTTGCCGAATTCATGAAAGAAAAGGAGGAGGCCCCGCTGGCCCTACAGGCTGTGACAGAACCCATAGAGGAGGCATCCCCTCATCTGACATCCCAGCTTCAGGGTGGGGGCAGGCGCGGCAAGCCCGAAGAGATGAAATTACTCAAGGTGTGGGCTGTCGACCGAATAGTCAGACACCTCAAGAAGATCCCAACCCAATTTACTGTATGGGAGATGCTGTCTTTGGACGAAGAAACACGACAAGCCATCATTGCCGCACTCCAGACCCCAGCACACCTTGAAGCTTGCCTGGCAGAAATATCACCTGAAGTATCTGTGACTTTCACAGAAGATGACATGCTCCTACCCACCTGCAGTCATAACAGACCCCTCTACATGAAAGGGCAGTTGAACGGATAGCCTATCAACAGGGTCCTGATTGACCCAGGGGTAGCGGTGAATATACTCCCTTACCGGGTGTACCAAAAGCACTACTTTGATGTACACCTGGTTGAGATCAAAAATGTCAAGATTGCTAGTTTTAACCAGAAATGCGAGGTGCCCATGGGGGTCGCAGAATTCAACTTGACCTTTGATAATTTTACCACTAAGGTCCAGTTCCACGTCGTCAACTCCAACACCTCTTATAAGGCGCTACTTGGCCGGCCCTGGCTACATCAGAACAGAGTGGTGCCCTCCACCCTGCACCAATGCATCAAGTACACCTGTGAGGGGAAGGAATTCAGAATCTTCATCGATCTCCACCCATTCGAGGTGTTTGAGTGTCATTTGTCAGATGCCAATCTATATCTAGAGAAGGCAAAGCAAGCTCCCCAAGTCGCCCAAGACAAGGGAAAGAAGAAAGTGGAGTCAGGTGGTTGGTTTCCTCCGCCGCCCCCAGGCTATGTGGCTCCCCCACACATACCATTCATTGCACAAGAAGGGGGGGTATTCAAGGCAGCTCCTCTCCCCATCTATCCTACACCGGGGACGCCTTGCCTCGAAGACCTGCTGGAGGATGTTAGAGTCCCGCTAGGGATCATCAAGCCCATAACAGAAGTCGACTGTCAGGTCGCCGAGCAACTAAGAACTTTTGAAGTTCCTAACCCGGAGGGGCCACCCACTATCTTTTATGTTGCCGGAGAAAAGCCAGTCAGGGAAGACGACGATTGTCGGTTCCCTGATGAGTTGCATGACCCGCACGTCCCCATTGCGGGACTCCCCCACATGACTGACCGAGCAGCTAGAGTGGTCAGAAAGCAAAAGATCCCTCCCTACCAGCCCTCTATCTGGAAGGAAATGTTTGAAAGGATGTGGAACCCACTAAACCTGGATCGACGGTTGCTGCAAATCACCAAGCACCCCAGTCTAGGCTTCTCACTAGAAGATCATTACGAAACTGATGTCATATCGGTTTTGGCCTTGTCAGGCGATGACCCCGCGGAAGCTGCAGATTTGAGGGAAGCCCATCAAGATGTGTATTTCACGCCTCCGACTGAGGAGGCGCAAGACGAAGAAGTGTTCCTTTGGAACCCTCTCTGCCGCCGCTGCATGGGGAAGACCTCCTCTTTCTCCGAGGGACTAACCTCGAAATAGCACACCACTGAGGCGCCCTCACTCCGGCTTGCTGGCAAGGCAACAAGCAGTAGCATGGGCCGTGCTCCAAATACCCCTCGATACGACCTCGTCATGTACGCCTTGTACCACAGGCATCAACGGGAGATCGAGATATTAAAAGCACGGCTGGCTGAGCTGACCTCACTAGTCGCCGACCTGATCCAGGGTTCTCTCCGCCCGTGGGGTGGCCATATGTCTCGGCCTCGAGACGCCAGTCCTGACGCCCCCGTCTGGTCAAGAAGGGAAACAATAGACACGGCAAGCCCATTAACCGGGCGGCCAATCAGGCGAGGCCTGACACTCCAAGAGAAGCTGCAGAAGCCCTACTCTTTCCCAAGAGAGAAGACTCGGGGTATCTTTGACTGGGCCTGCCATTACGGCAAGGTCTCCCTCCCACGGTCCAAGAGGCCGCAGGACACCCGAAGGAATGGGGACCCACTGTTTTGTCCCTACCACCAGATGCTGGGCCACGCCATCGAAGACTACTATGTCTTCAAAGACATTGCTCAAGACCTCATTGATCGGGACGAGCTCAGAATGGGAGACTATGTGGTGGCCCCGCCATGCCCCCACGTGGCAGACAGCCCCAGAGCAGGAGCCTATACCGTATCCATCCAGTACTAGGTGCCTGAGGATGCAGCTACCCCGGCCCCCACCGGAGCTGTCTATGATGAGTACACAGAAGACCCGAGGTGGCCTTGTGCCTTCTTGCACCAGCGGACCTCACGGACTCGGCAGCTATGGTCCGAGAAGAGTGCGCGGCGGATGCAGCTTCCACGCCCCTTCATGAGGAACAAGAAGAGGGGGATGGCGTCCTCGAGCCCGAGGACAATGAAGACCAAGACTTTGTCGATTTGTTGCCAGCCCCGCCGGAAATTGAAAATGGCGGCCAAGCCACAGTCGACAAATTGATTGAGATCAACCTTGGCACAGAAGGCGACCCTAGGCCGACCTTTCTGAGTGCTCTTATGCCCCTACAGGAGAGAGAGCAATACACAAGGCTGCTACAAGAATTCCAGGATTGCTTCGCCTGGAACTATAAAGAAATGCTCGGGCTCAGCCCCGAGGTGACTCAGCACATCTTGGCCATTGATCCCAAGGTGGAACCAGTGAAGCAGTCTCCCCGACACATGAGGCCGGAATTGATCAGTCAGATCTGCAAGGAGGTCGACAAGCTCATAGATGTCGACTTCGTGGTGGAAAACTAATACACCACTTGGTTGGGCAACATAGTACCGGTGAAGAAGAAGAATGGACAGATCAGGATTTACGTGGATTTTCGTGACCTGAATAAATCCTGCCCAAAAGATGACTTCCCGCTGCCTATCACCGAAGTAATGATTGATGCAACCACTGGTCACGAGGCCTTGTCCTTTATGGATGGATCGTCCGGCTATAACCAAATTTGGATAGCCGACCACGACCGGATTCACACAGCCTTCAGATCGCCCAAGGGGGTATTCCACTACAAGAGGATGCCCTTCGGCCTCAAGAATGTCGGTGCTACATATCAGCGGGCGATGACCAAGATCTTCGACGAGCTACTATATAGCAAGGTCGAATGCTATATTGATGATCTGGTTGTCAAGACTAAGAAGATAGATGAGCATCTGAGTGACCTCAGGGTCGTCTTCCAAAGGCTCCGACCGCACGAGCTGAAGATGAACCCCATGAAGTGAGCCTTCAGCGTGTCCAGCGGAAAGTTCCTCGGCTTTATTGTCCGACACAGAGGGATCGAGATTGACCCCTTCAAGATAAAAGCCATTCCAGAGTTGCCCCCTCCGAAGAGTCTGGGAGAGCTGAGGTCCCTGCAGGGCCATTTAGCTTACATCCGCAGGTTCATTTCTAACCTTTCGGGGCGCTGCCAACCTTTTCACAGACTGATGATGAAGAATGCCCCCTTCAGCTGGGGTCACGAATGCTAGCACGCGTTCGACCAGCTAAAGGAGTACCTGAAAACCCCGTCAGTCCTGGGGGCACCTGTCAAAGGCAGGCCGCTTATGCTCTACATAGTGGCTACCGAATATTCATAGGGGGCAATGCTCACCCAGAATAATGATGAGGGGAAAGAGCAAGCTCTCTACTACCTCAGCCGGAGATTGGTGGGAGCGGAGGCCAGGTATACCCCTATTGAGAAGGTCTGCCTTGCCTTGGTCTTCGCAGTCAAGAAGTTGAGGCACTACATGCTGTCCCATGAAGTGAGTTTAATATCTACAGCTGATCCTATCAAGCACATTCTCTCCCAGCCAATCCCAAAGGGGCGCCTTGGCAAGTGGGCCGTGCTGCTCATGGAGTTCGACATCACCTACGTGCCGCAGAGGGCCATCAAGGGATAAGCCGTCGCGGATTTCTTCGCAGCACACCCTGTGCCCGAAGACTCCCCGTTGGCCACAGAGCTACCCGAGGATGAGACACTGGAAGTGGATCATGTCTAACAAGCTATCTGGCAGCTATACTTTGACGGGGCCTCGAGATCAGAAACGACCCCGTCCGAGCGCGACAAGGTACGGGCCGGAGCTGGCATCATCCTCAAATCTCCCGACGGAGAGGTGCTGCACACTTCCTGCTGCATTAACAAGCCCTGCACAAATAATGAAGCAGAGCATGAAGCTCTGATCATTGGCCTCCAGGTGGCCCTCCAAATGGAGATCAAAATGCTCCAAGTATTCGGCGACTCACTGCTGGTCGTCAGGCCGGTCCAGGGACAGTTCGATGTCCAAAAACCTGAGCTGCTCCCTTATCACACTAAGGCGAAGGGGCTCATGGAGCGGCTCTACCTCCTTGAGATAGGCCATGTCGCCAGAGGGGACAATGCGCAAGCCGACGCCCTGGCAAAATTGGCAAGCTCACTGGCAGTGCCTCCAGATGGATCTCTCAACATCCAAGTAATAAACCAGCTCCCACCTTGGCCACATCTCAAACTGAACACCGATGGTGCATCCAAGCTTGCCCACATTTCTGGTGGTGGAGGAATCATTAGGGACACTCATGGATCAATCATCCTGGCTTTCTCTCATTTTTATGATCAAGCTAGTAGCATGATGGCAGAAGCTCGAGCACTCAAAGATGGCCTTAAATATCTGAGAAGCATTACAACTCAACCGAGCCACATTGAAAGTGACTCCCAAACCCTGGTCCAAGTTCTCAACCACAAATTTCCTTGTCCCTGGGAAATTTTAAAGTATGTGAGGGAAATCTGGACCCTTCTCATGGCTAATGATACCATCACCCACATATTTCGTGAGGCCAACCAGGTGGCAGATTCTCTGGCTAACCTAGCATGTACAAACAAATGTAATATGCATTTTTCCTCACAGCAGCAACTTCCTGCAGTTATTAGAGGCATTGCCCGGATGGATCAACTAGGTTTTCCTAGTATCCGAATTATGTAATTTCTTTTTTCCTCTTATATGAATAAAACACCTCCTAGCTGTGCACATTGCACCTAGGTAAGGATTTTTGATAAAAAAAAAAAGTAATAAACCAGCGCCAGGTGCCCAGTATGATAGAAGAAGAACCAGAAGAAGAAGAGCTAGAAGTCACTACAGCAGAAGCCATCGGCCTACCTAACTGGAGAGACCCCCTGAAGCAGTGGTTCGAATATCAACGATTGCCCAAGCAGAGAGAAGAGAAGTTTAAGCTAATCAGAGTTAAGGACTCTTATGAGCTCCGCAATAGAATATTATTCCGAATGGTGGCCGACGCCAAGCAGAAACTACTCCTCCGATGCTTGTCCATTGAGGAAGCTTAGAGGGTCATGAAGGAGGTCCATGCCGGGACAGCTGGCGCACACCAGGCGGGACTGAAAATGAAGATTGAAATAAAAAAGCTCGGCTATTATTGGCCTGCAATGTTCGACGACTGCTGCAAATATGCTAAGTCGTGTCAGAAATGTCAGCAGCATGCCACCATACCCAGAAGGCCCCCCGCGCAATTACACCCAACGACGCCCAGTTGGCCATTTGCCCAGTGGGGAACAGACGTCGTGGGTCCCTTACCTGCATCTTCTATAGGTTGCAAGTACATTTTGGTGGCAACCGACTACTTCTCCCGCTGGGCAGAGGCTGTCGTCTTACGGGAGGTCACCGAAGAGAGCGTGGTCAGGTTTGTCCGCCGCAACATTATATTATAGTTTGGCATGCCCGATCGGATTGTGTCGGACAACGGCAGCAACTTCGGCAACCAGAAGGTCTACCGGCTGGCAGAAAAATATAAAATTGATTGGAGGACATCGACTCCTTACAATCCACAGGCTAATGGACTGGCCGAAGCCTTTAACAAGACACTCTGCACCCTCCTGGCCAAGATTGTTAGCTCTAACAAGAGGGACTGGGAAGAAAGGATGTACGAGGCGCTATGGGCGTACCGGACCGTATACAAGACCCCAACAGGCTGCTTGCCCTTCTCTCTTGTATATGGCTCGGAGGCAATCGTCCCCGTTGAACTGGAGATACCTTCCCTCAGGGTCGCCCTTCAGCGTGGGCTTGTCCTTGAAGGGCAGACCAACGTCAAGCGAAGACTCGAAGAACTCTCCAGCCTGGAAGGAAAACGGCTTCAGGCCCAATAGAACATTCAGGTCTACCAGGCCCGGATTGCACGCGCCTTTGACAAGCTCGTCAAGGAATGCGAATTCAAAAAGGGTGACCTTGTCATGGTCAAGAGAAGAGATCTCATAGCTGCCAACCCCAAGGGCAAGCTGAATGAGAACTGGCTCGGACCTTACGTAGTGCAAAAAGTCTACGAAGACAGAGCCTATGTAATTGTCAACCACCGCGGGGATGTTCAATTCCCGCCTCTTAATGGAAGGCACTTGAGACTGTACCACGCTCCGGCGCCCCCATTCAATCAATAATATTATCCTTCGTCCTATTTTGGGTGGATTTGCGTCATTAATGTCCAAACGACTTGACCACCATCTGTGTTTTCAAAAAAAAAGAGAAAAAAAAGAAGAAGAGGAAAGTAAAGAAAAAAAAGAGAGAAAAAGAAAAGGAGAGAGAAGAGAAAAAGGAAAAAGAGAGGAAAAGAAAAAGAGGAAAATAGGAAAAAAAGAGAGAAGAAAAAAAAGAGAGAAAAGAAAGAAAAAAAGAAAAGAAAGAAGAAGAACAAAAAAAGAGAAGAAAAGAAGGAAGAAAAAGAAGGGAAAAAAAGAAGAGAGAGAGAGAAGAAAGAAAAAGAGAAGAGAGCAAGGAAAGAATAAAAGCCGATAAGAGGGGGAAAACGCCCCCCATTTCCAGTCAGTGCCCCGCGTCAGCGGAGGTACTAAAATAAATTAAGCAAACTTTTCTCTCCGTCCTCCCCGGGCGGTGAGTACCCCTTTGGCTTGGATCTTCTGTTCAGGTCATTGACTAAATAAACTCTTCTCTCCGTCCTCCCTGGGCGGTGAGTACCCTTTTGGCTTGGATCTTCTGTCCAGGTCATTGACTAAACAAACTCTTCTCTCCGTCCTTCCCGGGCGGTAAGTACCCCTTTGACTTGGATCTTCTGTCCAGGTCATTGACTAAACAAACTATTCTCTCCGTCCTCCCCGGGCGGTGAGTACCCCTTTGGCTTGGACCTCCCGTCCAGGTCATTGACTAAACAAACTCTTCTCTCCGTCCTCCCCGGGCGGTGAGTACCCCTTTGGCTTGGATCTTCTGTCCAGGTCATTGACTAAACAAACTCTTCTCTCCGTCCTCCCCGGGCGGTGAGTACCCCTTTGGCTTGGATCTTCTGTCCAGGTCATTGACTAAACAAACTATTCTCTCCGTCCTCCCCGGGCGATGAGTACCCCCTTGGCTTAGACCTCCCGTCCAGGTCATTGACTAAACAAACTCTTCTCTCCATCCTCCCCGGGCGGTGAGTACCCCTTTGGCTTGGACCTCCCATCCAGGTCATTGACTAGACAAACTCTTCTCTCCGTCCCCTCTGAATGACGAGAAACACGGTCTCTGACCAAGGACCCCCGCCTGAGGCCAGCGCGCGGTTCCAACATTGTGGCGAGACCAGTGAGTCGCCCATTCGGTATGGTGAAGTGGTCCCTTCGTCCTCCCCCTGGGAGGGCGAGCACTCTCCCGTGCCCTGACATGGGTTCCTGCCTGGTTCTCCCGGAGTGAATCATCGCAAAGACTCACGCCCTGCCAATGCGCCTCAGCGCAACAAAGAGAGAGAAGAGGAGGAAGAAAATAATATACACAGAAGAGAAGGAAGAGGAAAAGAGGCCCCCTGGAGTGAACGCGTACTGAAAGGGCATGTGGAACCATAAATGTTCTGCTCTATTCAAAAAGGGATCAGACTACATGTGCTTCGGGGCATACCCCTGTGTTACATTTCAAGAAAAAAGAGAGAAATTAAGAGATGCGACGCTCAGTCAATGCCCCTGAAGATGTCCTCGAGAGGGAGGATTCCGACGCAAGGGAAATTTGTCATGTCGCACAAGCGGCCCCTCCGTTCTTCGAGTCGAGTGAGCTCCACCTCCACGGACTCCATCTCAATCTGGGCAACGGCGAGAGCCTTGCATTCCGCCTCGACCGCTCTTTCAGCCTCGGCAAGGTCAGACCTAGCCGCGGCAAGATAGCTCTCCAGTTTCGCAATTCGGCTCCTAAGGGAGCGAATGCTGCCCTGGCCTTCCTCCAAGGCCTTCCCATGGCGCTCTTCATCATGGCGCTGTGCCTCCAAAGTCTGTAAATACTCATCTGCTTGGGCATCAAGGGCGACACATTCATCAGGAGCCTGAGTCTCCAGGAACTCGCAACGCTTGACATACTTCAGCAACAACAGAACCCGCCGCGACCATTCCCCCAGTGGGCAACCCAATACTTGTAGTGCCCCGGTCAGTTGCGTCACTATGGTGTGTACCTCCCGATATGATAAGGAAAGGTCGGCAAAGAGCATCATCCACAGCGTTACCAGCATTTGGCGAACTGGCGCCTCTGACGAGGTGTGACTGACCGAAGGCACGGATGGGGGAGTTAATTCCACGGTGCTGTCCACCTCTGCCCACAAATCGGCATCCTCCGCGGCTGAAGAGGATGGAAGAGCAAGAGTCAAGTCGCCTGGCTGGCCTGGCTCGACAGAAGACCCCTGGCCAACCACCACAAGGGGAATGGGTAAGATCACTGCCGAAGCATTTGGCTCCACCATCATCCGGTGTTCTCCTGCCTCCTCTTCCCCTGCTCGGTCCGCGTCTGCCACTATTTCATCAGGCGGGGGTGCATGTGCCGCTACTCCGGCCGAAAGAGGGGCTTCGAGTAAAGCCGGACTCGAAGCCATCGCCCACAAACTTCTCTCTCGCGTCTGGGATCCCTCCAGATGTGCGCGAAGCCCCACAAATATCTGCTTCAGGAGCGGGTCCTCCATTTGGGCCGGGAGCTTCGGGAGAGGCGAAAGTGGAACTATCACCTGGGGTATGCCTCCAGCTTCTACGAGCATTGTAAGGCTCTCCGCCCCTGAGCCCGAGACGGGAGCCAACCCCTCCACCGCTATTGGGCCGATGCTCGGCCTCCGTTTAGCGACGGCCTTCCGGGCACGGCCGGACGTCTTCCCTGGCATCGGCACTACCTGACCACATAGAACACGGTTAGCCGCCCGCTGCCTGGAACAAATCATGCAAGATTGAGAAGTGGGAAGAATCATGAGGCTCCCGCCTACCTCAGCCACCGGGACGATGCTGCCTTCGGGTGCAATCTCCCCCTCCTCCAGAGGCTCGTCCGCCGCTCCGGAAGCACCTAAAGTCCCCGCGGCCGACTCTTGCTGAAGGGCCTCGAATAAAAGGGCTAGCTTGCCCAAGCCCACATCAGCCCCCACCTGGCGGTCAACCAGTGCAACTGGAGCGGCTTTCTCCACAACCTCCGGCTGGCTAAGCTCCTGAAAATCCGAGAACAACAAGAATAACATCATTAGGCAACCACAAAAAAGGGGGGGGTCCGGCCCAAGCAAGCTCGCACTTACAGCAGCCCTCCCCACAAAGCTTGAGGAGCCAGCAAGTAAGGAGGCCTTGAAGACCGGCTTGGGTGGCCCCGATGCTTTAGACGAGCCCTCGTCAGAGGCCGCTTCATCGGAGGAATAGTTGTAATCTACCTCTTCACTCGATGAAGATTCAGCCGCCACGGGTTCCTCCCTCACTGGCAAGGGGCCCTCCACTTCGAGATTGGAAGGCGGCGCGTCCTCCCGTGGGCCGGGTGAGGCTAGTGCGATAGACTTCAGCCTCTTCCTCGCGTACTGCTGCATCATCGGGAGATGTACGCGGGGCCCAAATAGCCCAATAATTGCCCTAGCTATGCCTGTCGCATAGAAGAAAAGACGGGTCATATCAAACCCAGTCGGCTCCCAAAGAATGAAAGAAGTCATTCAGGCCGACAAAGAGAAATACCCTCTTTGGCTCCTACATCATGGGGTGACCCACGGGCTTCCTCGGCGGGCAAGGCCTTCTCCGGAGCCGTAGACGTGCCCTCACCTGGGATCAGCACCGATGCCAACTCCTCCGTACCGCCTGAAAGAAGAAGGTGCAATTGTCATATGCGCATCAAAGGGCTGCCCCGGGAGGCAAATGAACTCGAAAGGACGTCGACGCCCGACGAGCCTCACCAGTGCGACGGCTCGGCCCAGTCTGGGCAGCTTCAAACTCCTCAAAGGACAAAATGGGGACCACCAGAGAGGCGGCCGCCAGAGCCGGGGACCCCTCGGCCCGCCTCCACTTTGCCACTTGCCGCCCAGCCGCCTTGGCAGCAGTGAACGCCTTCTTAACAGGCGACTTCTTCCGTGACCTCCCCTTGGCTTGCGGTGAGGGAGTCGGAGTCGACGCCGAAGTCGCCCCTGCTACGGCCGCAGCTTCACCCATATCGGGGGCGGGCGTAGGAACTGGCTCCTCCACATCTGGAGTAGGTGTGGGCACGGGCTCTTCCACAGGGGCTGAGACAAAAGAAAACATTCAGATGTCAAGGCCTTGCTTCAAAATAAAAATAAAGAAAAAAGAGACTTAAAAGGCACGTTGATGGTCGGAGGCACTAACCGGCAGGTTGGCTCGGCTCGATCTGGGCAACCTCAAACTCCTCAAAGGATGGGACTCGTGGTGCTAGAGGAGTGGTCGTCGAAGCCTTGGCCCCCTCTGTTTTATGCCGCTTCGTGTCCCACTGCTTGGCCACCTTTGCGGCGTCCACTGCCTTCTTCACGGGCGATTTGGCTCGGGGCCTCTTCATCGCCTTGGGAAAGGGAGCCGTAGTCGGAGCCGGCACTGCGGCTTTGAAGTATGCGGGCTTCTGGACGAGCCGAAGGAGGTTCCGGTACGTCGCCGTTTGCACGTTGTCGGGATGGTCTATCAAAATAGACACGCGCATGTGGTTACCACCTAGTGGTTTGCCAAGGTCGCAGTAATGAGAATAGAAGAAGTGGGAAGATTAAATACCATGAGGGCCGGTATATAGCCGAAGCGTTATCGGCCAGTAGCTTAGGGACGGCTCCTTGTCCCGGCGCGCCGCCTCTCGGATAGGCCAGCATACGTCCTCGATCTTCTGGCACCGGTCTGTGAGGGCGGCCAGATCCGCATGCTTCTTCATAGAAAGGTGACAGAAGAGGTTGAAGTGGTCCATGCCCCACCCGTCAGCATAATAATACGGGATATGCAGACGCTTGCCCAGGATGGCACCCGTCGGGTCCTCAATCTTCAGCCCATTTACCCGGAGAAAGACATACAGCCACGTGGTGTCCTTATAATTCTCGGGCGTCCTCTCCTCCCGCCTCATGAACGTTCGGTATGAGCAGATTATGTCTCTCTCCGGACGCCAGCTCCTGGCGGGAGTGCCCTCCTCCTCCATGGGGAGCGGGTAATTGATAAGCTCCAGGCGGTCACTCCCTATCCGGTACAGGTCCCTCAGGGTCTTCTTGTAGCTGTCCTTCGCCACTGGGGGTAACTCCACTTTCGGCGCCGGCCCCGCTTCCCGGGCTTCCCGATGGGCGGCCATATACGCCACTACTTCCTTCTCCTAGTTATTCTTGAGCCGAAGAAGATGCTCTGGCTCAATGTCAAGTACTGGCACCGGCTGTCGGCTGAGGAACCTCCTCTCGGCCCCGTCCCAGCAATCGGTCTTGTGTAGCCGATAGAAGGCCGTCCGGGTGTTCCACCACTTTATGTAATCTTGGGTCACTCGGGGGATGCGACCGGGGGCCGGCACTCTGAAGGTGGCAGAGTCCGCTCGACGGAAGAAATCCCACCAGCTCCTGGCGTGCTCGGCGACAGAACTGCCCCGGAGATTCCGTGAAGGCAAGCTGAACTGTGCATGATAAATAGGGATATGCTGATCATATCCGAAGTTTTGGCCAAATCGGAAGGGGTAATACGGCTCCAGTAGTACATTGTCCCCCTTCCTAAACGCCAACACACTTGGGCGAATAGATAGTGCCTAGTCCCTCAGCTCGGGATCCAGCAACGGGCGGACTACATTCTCCTGGCTGATGGGGTGGACGTACTTCTCCACCTGATCGTCCTTGCATTCCCTCTTATTATTCACCAGAGGGCTTGAATGCGCGACCAGCGTCCAGAAGTGAATAGTGCCAGCCGCGTCCCGAGGAACCATTGTCAACCGGCCCCGAAGGTCATACATCCGCATAGAAGTAGAAGCCGGCTCTGCACTGGCAAACTCCAGCATCCTCGGCACTAGCGCCCAGTCCTGAAGAGCTCGCGGGGCGAACTCGGGGAACAACGAACAAACCCACGCATTGAAGAAATGTAGTGGGCACACGTACCGGGCCTGCCTCGGGAACTGATGGGTGCCAATGTCTCCCAGTACCTTGTAGATCAAGTAGAGAGTTATTGGGCACAGGGATAGCTTGATGTCCCACGCCATCTGACACGCCGGGTAGATGGCATCTGGCCGAATAACCATCTCGTCCCCGTACGGCATGGCAAACGAACATAGCCAGTACGTAAGATAAGCAGCGCAGTGAGTCAGCAGGTCGACGCCCATCGGATTGGTTCCGCTCCGACGCCCCCTGGAGGGTATCTTCACATCGAGCTTGGGCTTTGCACGCTTCTTATGAGCAACAGTGGTGCCGACGCAGGGAAATTCTTCGTATTGCTTCAGCCCGTCATAGAAGTATTGTAGCCACAGGTTCATGCACACCCTCTTTCTGTCCCCACGGGCGGGCTGCCTCCCACCATGCGCCAGCTAGTATAACTCCCGGTACGCCTTCATGAGATACCGGTAGGAATACCCAAGAGAATAGTATCCGTCCCCGTTGGTTTCATCCTTGATCAGGTCGAGGAGGCATATTTCTTCATAAGGCTCCCCGTCAATGGGCAGGCCGCTCAACTGGCTGAGGCTCCACAGGTCCAGGGAAGTTTCACCTTCCGTAGTGTAAAAAATATTGGTCTCAACACTGAATACCTCTATTATACCACAGCAGAGACCCTTAGAGATGGGGTAACCATAGCGGGAGGCGTAAACATTGTGGTAAATACCAGCTCGGACCAACAGTGGGGCGTAGTTGAATAGTGCGTACTCGGTAAACTCCACCGCCCCTTCACGGAAGCTGTGTGCATCTTGAAGCTTTATCTCCCCAAACCAGCCCAGCGACAGTTCATACTTGAACCTGATGGCCAAGCAATCCAAGATAAACGGTTCCTCCCTGTAGCCCCATTTGAGGGGAGCCAAGAATAAGCCAAATCGGGGTGACTCACCATGCACCTTCCCGGCAGACATGTCCCATTTGCCCGGGGTAAATTGAGGTGCTCGCACCAATTTATCTTCGGCCGACAACACCCCCTCGATCCCCAGGATGGGCTTCCACTCCCTGGCCTCTCCCACCAAGTACATCAGGATGCTCCTGGGGATACTGTATAATAGACTGTCCCGGGCTTACAGAATGGCCCGCTCGACACTCTTCACGGCCCGGAAGTCTCGCCCTTCTCGTGAGCGAAAATGCTTCAGAAACTGGATGAGGTGTTTGTCCTTTGGGAAGTCCGTCCTATATTGTCCCGTGGCCCGGTCGAACGTGAAGCCACCCTCGACTCTGGCAAGCCTGCGGAAGTCCATAGTCTCCCTGTCAGACTCTGACGACTTGGCCAGGACAGCTATCTCCACATGCTCTCGGTCTAAGTCCTCCACGTTGAGCCTTGTGACCGCTGGCACTAGGCCCCGGGGAACAAGGTCGGCACCGACAACAGCAGCAGGAGCAGAAGAACCACTTGGGGCAGCCATTTATCTGCAAAGAGGCAACAAATAGAAGATTGGAATAAGCCGCGGGCAAAGAAAAATGAAAACTGTAAAAGGACCCTACCACAAGTAAAATGAATAGGACATTGCCAATTTCTGACGAAATTTCGATAGTCTCCCCTAGGGTGCGCCCACAAGGAGTGACGGCCCCAACAAAGTCATGGTGGGCCCCCGAGAGGCAATACCAGAAGTCCGCCCATCAAAGAAGTCTTCCTCCCCTGGCTCGAAGCCTCTTGGCCGGTACACTCCCTCCTGGAGGCTTTCACCGGTACGCCCAGTGCCTTCCCCGGCACACCCTGCAACGGCCCTCACCGGTACGCCCAGTGCCTTCCCCGGCACACCCTGCAACGGCCCTCACCGGTACGCCCAGTGCCTTCCCCGGCACACCCTGCAACGGCCCTTACCGGTACGCCCTAAGTGCCCTTCCCTGGCACACTCGCGAAGGGTACTCACCGGTACACCCTAAGTGCGCTTCCCCGGCACACCCGTGAAGGGTACTCCCCGGTACACTCGGCTGCCTCTTCCCCGGCACGCCTTGGAGTGGCCCTCGTCGGCACACCCTGTCGCGGCTTCACCGACACACCCCTCGTTGCCTTCGCCGGCACAGCCCCTCAAGGCTTCCTCGGCACACCCTAAAAGCCTTCGCTGGTACACCCCTGGGTGCTCTCACCGGCACACCCCTGAAGCTGCTTCCCCGACACACACATGGGAGCTCCTCCCCGGCACACCCTCAGGCAGCCTTCCCCGGCACGCTGCCTGGCGTCTTCGCCAGCACACACACTTGCCCGCTCCCCGGTACACCCGGTGAAGCCCCTCGCCAGTACGCTTCGACGCCCTCTCCCCGGCACGCCTTCACGCCTCCCTCGCCGGCACGACCGATGCCCGATGGCCTCCCCCGCCATGACGCCGGAGGAGAGGAAGGAGAATAGACGGGGGAGAAGAAAGAGGATAAGGGGGGGAAGAGGGGGGGAAGAGGTGGGCAAGAAGGAGAAGAAGAAGACAGAGCCCAGGGCTCCGCCGTGCCCCGACGGCAAAGAGAAGAAGGTACAGGGAAGGGGGAAAAAAGAAGGAGAGAGAGAGGGAGAAGAAAGAGGAAAAGGAAGGGGGGCTCCACGGCCGCCTCCTCACCACGGCGACGACGACGGTGGCGGAGTGGATGCCCGGCGTCAGAGAAGACGGAGAAGAGAAGGAAGAGGGGGGACGGGGGTGCCTCGCCCATTCGGTCACCAAGAGAGGGAAAGAGAGAGGGAAGAGGAAGAGTTCGAAAGAGGGGGTGGCCCGTTCGAGCCACCCCACTCCTTTATATAGGGGGGGCAAGCAAAAAAAAAGAAGAAGAAGGAAGAAAGAAAAATAAAAAAGGGGAAGAAAAAAATGAATAAAAGAAGAAGGGGGAGAGAAAAGCAGAAAAAAAAATAATAATAAGAAAGGGAGAAAAAGGAGGGGAAGAAGAAAAAAGAGGAAGAGAGGAAAATAAAAAGGATGAAGAAGGAAAATGAACAACAGGAGAAAACTAAAAAAAAGAGATATATAAAATATTAAATGAATATGTATATATATATATAAAATATTAAATGAATATGTATATATATATATAAAATATTAAATGAATATGTATATATATATATAAAATATTAAATGAATATGTATATATATATATATACACGCATATGCCTTCGTATGCATCTACCCATATATGTGGATGTGTGAGTCAATAATGCACAATAATAGATGCCTCCGGGGAACATTTCGTCCCCACGACCCTGTGCCAACGAGCGTTCGTACAAGTGAAGACGACTCTACCCCTGCAACTCTACCCCTGCCATGACACCACTACCCCGCCAACGAACAAGTCCTTCCCTGGCATGTTGCCTCGTGCCTCAGCCACCTCCCATCATACAAAATCGTCATCACGGGCCTTACGCCCGGATCGACAGAATCTCTATCCTTGCATTGGCATTAGTCTCTTGCCAACGAAAAAGTCCCTTTCCGACACAAGGCCCCGTGCCCTAGCCACCCACTCCGCACAATATTGCCATTACGGACCCTACGTCCGAATAGGCATGAATTCTCCCATTGCGCTGGCATTTTCTTCTTGCCAACGAATGAGCCTTACCTTCCGGTGCAAGGCTTCATGCCCTAGCCGACACTTGCACATCACTCGCTTGTCAAAAAAAGGAAGAAAAGAAAATGGGGTTAAAAAAAATAGAGATACCCCGTCGGACTTGCCCCTACATAGGGACAAGGGTAAAAATGGCAACAACCCAGCTGTGGTGAAAACCCGAAAGGGCGCTACAGGCAAAATCGGGTACCCCGCCGCGTGAAAACCCGAGAGGGCGTGTGGGCAAAAGCAAGAGGGGGATGATGTCGGTGAAAACCCGAAAGGGCGCTTGTATCGGTAGTGTGGTTCAAAAAAAGAAGAGAGAAAAGAAGAGAAAGGACAACAAGCCAGGTCAGCTCTCGACACCCTGTCAGTGCTGACGAAGAGACAAAGAGACAACAAACCAGGTTAGCTCCCGAAACCCTGTCGGCACTAACGAAGATACCAAGAGATCAATAAATCAGGTCAGCTCCCGACACCCTGTCGGCACTGACGAAGAGACCAAGAGATCAACAAACCAGGTCAGCTCCCGACACCCTATCAGCGCTGACGAAGAGACCAACAAATCAGGTCAGCTCCTGACACCCTATCGGCACTGACGAACAGACCAAGAGACCAACAAACCAGGTCAGCGCTCGGCACCCTGTTGGCACTGACGAAGAGACAAAGAGATCAATAAACCAGGTCAGCTCCCGACACCCTGTCGGTACTGACGAAGAGGCAAAGAGACCAACAAATCAGGTCAGCTCCCGACACCCTGTCGACACTGATGAAGAGACAAAGAGAGCAACACACTGCTTCAGTCCCCGACACCCCGTCGACACTGATGAAGAGACCAACATACTGCTTCAGCTCCCGACACCCTATCGGCACTGACGAAGAGACCAAGAGATCAACAAACCAGGTCAGCTCCTGACACCCTGTCGGTGCTGACGAAGAGACCAAGAGACCAACAAATCAGGTCAGCTCCAGACACCCTATCGGCACTGATGAAGAGACCAAGAGACAACAAGCCAGGTCAGCTCCCGACACCCTGTCAGGCACTGACAAAGAGACCAAGAGACCAATAATCCAGGTCAGCTCCTGACACCCTGTCGATGCTGACGAAGAGACAAAGAGACCAACAAACCAGGTCAGCTCCTGGCACCCTATAGGCGCCGACGAGGAGACCAAAGGACAATAAGCTATGTCGGTTCCTGACACCCCGTCGGCACTGACGAAGAGACAAAGAGGCCAACAAACCATGTCAGCACTCGACACCCCGTCGGCACTGACAGAAAGACAAAGAAGCCAACAAACCATGTCAGCACCCGACACCCCGTCGACACTGACGGAGAGACAAAGAAGCCAATAAACCATGTCAGCACCCGACACCCTTGCAAGACAAACAAGTCCCGGCGGCACCGACGAAGAGAAAAAGAGACTAGTGCACCCGTGGGCACCGCCCGGCTCATCCTTCGCCTGTGCTACCCGTTGGTGGGGGGCATTTATGGACACCAAAAATTGCACACCCAGATATCCTACTCGGCCCAGCACTAACAACGGCACCGAGTGAAGAAGCCCCAGTAAGACCGGTCATCCGGACTCCCCAAATATGCACACTGTCGCGAAGCCGTCCCCGGAGTCACGACAGCCAAGAAAACCCAATCCCCGGAAAGCTCACAATCTATGGCCCCCGAAGAAAACCAAACGAGCCATAACTCGTGCTCAAGACGGCCCCAAGTCGGCCCCAGCGTCATGCCCGAGCCCCAACGGCACACCCCCCTAGGGGGTCTTCAACGGCACACCCCCCCCAGGAGGTCTTCAACGGCACCCCCCCCAGGGGGGTCTTCGACGGCACACCCCCCCAGGGGGGTCTTCAACGGCACACCCCCCAGGGGGTCTTCAACGGCACACCCCCCCAGGGGGTCTTCAACGGCACACCCCCCAGGTGGTCTTCAACGGCACCCCCCCCCCAGGGGGTCTTCAACGGCACACCCCCGCAGGGGGGTCTTCAACGGCACACCCCCCCAGGGGGTCTTCAACGGCACACCCCCCCAGGGGGTCTTCAACGGCACACCCCCCAGGGGGTCTTCAACGGCACACCTCCCCCAGGGGGTCTTCAACGGCACCCCCCCAGGGGGTCTTCAACGGCACACCCCCCCCCCCAGGGGGTCTTCAACGGCACACCCCCCCAAGGGGTCTTCAACAGCACACCCCCCCTGGGGGTCTTCAACGGCACACCCCCCAGGGGGTCTTCAACGGCACAACCCCCCAGGGGGTCTTCAACGGCACACCCCCCCCAGGGGGTCTTCAACGGCACACCCCCCCTAGGGGGTCTTCAACGACACACCCCCCCAGGGGCGTCTTCAGCGGCACACCCCCAGGGGGGTTCTCCAGCAGCACGCACCCAGGAAGCCTCAGCGGCAAGCCCATTTGAGTCCTCAGCGACACGCTCCTCAGGGCCTTCAATGGCACGCTATTTGCCACTTTCAGCGGCACGCTTGGGCAACCTCCAGTGACACGCTGTTTGCCCCCTTCAGCGGCACGCTTATGGTGTCTTGCAGCGACACACTTCTTAAGCCCGTCAGCGGCATAGCGTGAAGGCGTTTCAACGGCCGAACGACGTGAAGCCCATGCCCTACATATCCTCGGCGCGCAGTGAGCTGTCCGAGGTGTCAACCAAGGGTTGGGCCATGCAGTCTACTCCCCTGACACCCAAGACGGGGGAAGTCAAACCCCATCATGACTAGTAGCTTCCCGCCTCTGACTGCTGTGCTCGAAGGCTCCGGCTGTTGGGAGGATAAGGCCACTCCCATTCAAAAAAAAGGGAAGAGGAGAAGGAAGAAAGAGACACACATGTAGAGACGAACAGAGAGAGCGGCAGACCAGAAGAAGAAGAAAAGAGAAGAAAAGGGAGAGGGCTCCAGCGTGGGGTTCTCGGACGACCACCAAGAAAAGAAAAGAGAGTAAGAGAGAGAACGAGCTTGATGTAGTAGGGGAAGGTGGGGGAAAGAGCAGTGGGCGATCGCCCCTACCTCGATCTCCAACACCTCTCCCTCTCTGTCCTTTGTTTCCCCCCTCTGTTCTCTCATTCTTTGGTTTTCTTTCTTGCCTCCAACCTTAGCTCGGGCATGCTTTGTAATGTATATAGGTGGCCATGGCCCTTTGCTTCCCATGAATGAAGATTTTTCCCCCTTTCAGTGGGTCTCTTTTTGTCTCTTTATTTTGGACCACAGTGCATTTGGTCATCTCCCCCTTCGCTTCTGGTGTTTGCGTTCATCCCTCATGCCGACGGTTTCCTCCGGAGGTGGTACCATCTTGAATGGTTTGAGGTCATGAACCTCCTCCCGTAAAGTCCAACGCCTTCACCTGTGTCTGCCCCTCTGAACTTCTTTTCCTTTTGCCGGAAGTCCCTGTGAGCTTGATCGGTTTAACACCCCATCCCGTTAGCCAGTAGGTCAACCCCCTTTGGAGCCCTGTCCAGTGCGCTTGCACCTTTCTCCAGCGGCACACCCTTCCGGCCCTTGGCCGGCACACCACGGCGGCCTCCAGCGACACACACTTCCAGCCCTTGGCCGGCACACGCACAGCAGTCCCTCAACGACACACCTCCCCTCTAGTGCCTCAGCGGCATGCTTGGCCCTACCCTAGTCCGGTACGCCCTGGCTGACCCTAGTCCACCCTGTCTAGCCCGAGTGGTCTTCAGCTCGTCGTTTTCCCGTGTTTTTTTGAAGTTTTACTAAGGTGTTGCCGCTCTCGGGCGCCAACCTCCAGTAGTTGGGTTCCGCCACTCCATGTGGGCGCGTTCCTTGTATCTCCCTTACACTCGGGTCAAAGGGAGATACTGTCGAATTTTTGTCAGAAAATAACAAGACATTAAGAAGGCAAAAGGAAGCAACAAACGAATGGAATGATCAATTATAAAACCTTCCAATTAAGCAAGACACTGCCGTCAGAATGAGAAGAATTGAACTGATTAACAACATGTCAGACCGAACGTTCGACCCGCGAGGAGAGGCTAAACTTTATATAAGACTACATGAAAATCAAGAAAAGAAGAAAAGAAAAGCCTTAAGAGGAACAGAGGGAGAATGGACCTTCTCCCCACTTGACACCCCAAACAACCTTCAATGGTGCACCTCTCCAACCCCTCACCGGTACACTCCACCTCCATCCCCCCTTTTTACCGATACACTCTCACCCATCCCCACCATCACCTTCTTTCTCTTTTTTTTTCTCATTGCCCTATTCCTCCCTTCACCGGTGCACCTTCATCTTCCTTCACCGGTACACCCCCCTTTCACCTTCACCGGCACGCCTCCTCCAACCTCCACTGGCACACTCCCACTACCACACTCCTCTACCGGTATACTCCTCTGGGCCTCCACCGGTACACCCCTCTCCAACCCCAGCGGCACACCTCCTCTGGGCCTCCATCGGTACACCCCTATCTAACCCCAGCTGCACACTCTCTCCCAACTTCTGGCGGTACACCCTTGTTCAACACTCAGCGGCACACTCCATTCCCAGCGGTTCACCCATCCCTGGCTTCAGCGGTACGCCCCCCCCCCTTGCCCAGCTTTCCTCAGCGGCACACTCCGTCCCAATCTCCAGTGGTACACCATTCTCAACCCTTTAACGGCACACTCTCCAGAGGCCTATGCAACATGCAATGATGACAATTACCATGGTAATAAACCAAAAGAAAAGGGAATGAGCTATAAAAATGCATGTACGTATATAACCAGAAGCTCAGATAAAAGAAGCGGTAAAATGCATATCGCAGCCCCATTTTGCTTCCATGACCCGGCATAAAAGGAACAATAATGTCGCCTCTCCAGGCCGGGCCCGAGTCTTGGGAATCATCCTGATGTGTCCAGGCCCGACCTAGTTTTGGGCTGACATTCCAATCAGATCGGATCCGTTTCTCGCCCCGGAGCCCTTCCGAGCCGTCACTTAGATTGCCGCGCATTCGGCATACATTTGAACGGATTCGCCCCAATTTTCCATCACGTTTCCATCACGGACCCGTGTCCGAATATGAAAAGGTCCGCGAGCGACCGACATGGCCAATGGCTCATGCCCGGATGTGGTCTTTGGTGTGATTTGTTCCTGTCCCTTTCTCGCGCGATTAGTATTATTCATTTCGGTCGCAGGGCCCCTAATTTCAGCAATTAATCAAGATTGTTCCCTCATATGGGAGATGTAAATAACGTCGTGACCTTTATGGCATGACGGGATCTGGTCCCGACACGAATCACACAATCATCTGACCGAGTCAGATCGAGTGCACTATGGGCTCTTCGAAACCCGAATAAATTGTCACTCCGGTGACTGGCACGCCCACGCACTCAATAAACCAACAAACAAACGAAACCTAACTGTTAAAACGAAAAGTGCATCCACACCGTCACACCCATAGCAGCCCCTCAGCGGCACACCCCCTTTAGTGCCTCAGCGGCACGCCTGGCCCTGCCTTAGCCCGGTATGCCCTGGCTAACCCCCAGCCTACCCCGTCTAGTCTGAGAGGTCTCCAGTTCGTTATTTTCTCTGGGTTTTCCAAAGTTTCTCCGAAGGTGTTGCCGCTCTCGGGCGCCTACCTCCAGTTGTCGGGTTCCGCCACTCCATGTGGGCGCGTTCCCTTTATCCCCCTTACGCTCGGGTCAAGGGGAGATGCTGCCGAATTTTTATCAGAAAATAACAAAACATTAAAAGGCAAAAGGAAGCAACAAACGAATGGAGCAATCAATGATAAAATCTTCCAACTACGCAAGACACTGCTGGTGGCATGATGATGACTGGATCAATCAATAATATGGCAAATCGAACATCTCACATGCGAGAAGAAGCTGAACAGAATAAAGGAAAGGGAAAATTTATATAAGACTACATGAAAATCAAGAAAAGAAGAAAAGAAAAGCCTTAAAAACAAATAATAGAGGAGTGGACCCCCACCACCATACTCCTCCACCGGTATGCCTCCCTTGGGCCTCCACCGGTACGCCTTCACCAGTCTTCAGTGGTACACCCATCCCCTACCTTCACCGGCACGCTCTATTGATCCTCCAGCGGCACACTCTAACAGTTTCAACGGTGCACCTCTCCAACTCCTCACCGGTACACTTCACCTCCATTCCCCCCTACCGGTACACTCTCGTTCACCCTCACCATCACTTTCTTCCTCCTTCCCCCTCGCCGGTGCGCCTTCATTTTCCTTCGCCGGTACACCCTCTTACATCTTCTCCGGCACACTCCCCTTTACCGGCATATCCCCTTCATCGGCACACCTTGGGGCGCCCTCGCCGACACGCTTGGCATTCTCTTCGCCGGTACACTCCCCAACAGCCCTATCTCACGGTATTGGTGATAATATTGATAATGATAAATAAACTAATAATTTTTTTTATAATAATTAGGGAAATCTAAGCGCATATAGAACACAAACATAATGTGCAGCGGTAATAATAATAGTAAAAGGGGTGGGGGTGAGAAAATGACGATAATTATAAAAAGGGGGGGCATCAGTCGGGACAAATGCATAAAGAAGTAATAAATAGCAAAAGGAAATAGAGGAATATCTAATAAAAATTCCAGATAAAAAAAATGCGAATCCCACCTTGAAGCCTCACCTCTCCCCACGACTTGACGCAAAAGGGAACAACGATGCCGCCCCTTCAGGCCGGGCCCGTGTCTTGGGAGTTATCCTGACATGTCCAGGCCCCAACCCAGTTTTGGGCCAACATTCTAATCAGATCGGATTCGTTTCTCGCCCCTGGGCCCTTCTGGGCCGTTATTAAAATTGCAGTGCATTCGGCAGAAATTTGAACGGATTCGCCCCGGTTTCATGTCGCGTTTCTATCACGGACCCACGTCCGAATATGAAAAAGGTCCACGAGTGACCAACATGGCCAGTGGCTCATATCTTAAGGCGGACTTTGGTGTGATTTATTCCTATCTCTTTTTTCACATAATTAGTATTTTTTCTTTCGGCCACAGGGCCCCTAATTTCGGCAATTAATCAAGGGTGTTCCCTCATATGGGGGATGTAAATGACATCATGACCTTTACGGCGCGACGAGATTTGGTCCCGACACGAACTACACAATCGTCTGACGAAGTCAGATCGAGCGCACCATGGGCTCTTCGGAGCCCGAACAAATTGTCACTTCGGTGACTGGCACGCCCACGCACTTAACAAACCAACAAACGAATAACAATAACCAATCGATCGAAAAGTGCGTCCACAAGTGTGGCACGCCCGGTGGGACCGATCCACCCTTCATCTCTTTGCCGAAATTAGGGGCCCTATGGCCCCCTTCTTGTAATACTAATTATGCTACTTCGTCAAATGCAGGAGAATCACAGCATGGCACCGACAATGGCTGTTACTTGCGGTCCTCAAGTCGTTGAGAAACATGTTCGAGGCGATTACTTGGCGGTCCCTCTCAACTTTGGGAGCTTCCCTCCCACCATCGGCTTCCCCAACTTCTTGGGGGTGGCCTTCGTTGACATTCTCGATGTGAAGGCGCTTGATGAGCCCCAGACCAACGCTCCTGCTCCGGGGGCCACTGAAGCTGCTGTCGGCCAAGCTAAGGCCAAGAACAACAACGGCGTCCCAGCAACGACGCTAAGCTGCAACGTGCACCACATGCACCAGACCACCGGCCCATCCCACCAAGGGTCGGCATCTCACCTGAGGAGGCTGCGGAGGAACAACACTGGCGCCGCCTTGGGGCGCCGTATGTCTAACTCCAGAAAATCCATGACTGTCGGGACCCTTCGAGTCCGTCTGGACGGGCAAAGGTCCCAGGTGACACCGGACCCCGTCGTCCCGACTGTCCCGATCCGAAACTCTTTCCAGGGGCTGAAGAAGCTGAAGGAGAAGGTGACGCCCGCCGTTGTGGCCGCATCACCAAGGACTACACCGGCTCACAGGCCGGCCAAACTGAAGCAAGTCTGGGTCCCCAAGGAGGCCCGACTCACTACACCCGCCCAGGCGGGGCCTAGCACTTTGTGCCCGAGGAGGGCCCGAAGAGATGACAGGGTTGAGATGATAACCCCGACTCGCCAACCAGCACCTGTCACGTCGGTGTCGCCTGAGAGTGCCCGTCGCCATCGCCGTGGGCGCCGGCATAATGATGCCCGCCCGGCACCTAGGGCCTACTCCCCTCCTGCCGTTGCTGTCAGCACGCAACCACCGGCCGCTCTCCCTGACCAGGACTGGGAAGGGATCAAGCATGCCATGAGGAATTACCTCTGGGGCTCGGGGAGCACTCCCGCCGGCCGTCAGAGATTGCTGGGGGCGGTGGCCTCCGCTTTTCGGCAAGAAGGAACCTGACCCGCACCCAGTGCGGAGTCGAGGAATCGCTCGGAGGAGCGGCGCCAGTCCCTTGTCCGGGAGGAAGCGCAGCCTCGACGGTCGGCCTTCGATAGGTTGATGTTCCCGGGGAGATCATCTAGGAGAGCGACAAAGAGAAACAAGAGCTGGCAAACCTTCACCTGCAACATGGCGGGAGTTCACAGTCGATATGGGGTCTTGCCTACCGATCCTGAAGAAATGGCCAGACTCGCCGCCAGGCCCGGGCCCCTCACTAGAAGAGGGAGAGCGGCAGGCAACGCGGCACAGACGAGCTCCGAAGGGACCTTCCCTGAAGAATCCCTTGCAGCCCTCACGGCCAACGTGGTCACCACCGGCGACACGAGCGGCGGACCCTCTACATCATCAGAGGACGCCCCGACAGAAGAGACAGGGGGCATGCCCAGTCTCCCCACAGCTGACCCGGTTATGCTGCTCATGATACAGCAGTTCCAGCAAGAAATTGAATCACTTAAAAAGTAGCTGAATGAGCGGAATACACCATCCCCGATGTCCTGGCAGACCGAGGTTCCACCCGAAGCACCCAGGGACAGGGGGCAATCCTCAGAGGCAGCTCTCCCAGCAACCCTCAACCCCCTCGGGGGCGCGCCCCCGCAGCAGACACCTTGCACGGCATCGGCCCCGCCACAGGCCTTGCTTTCACAAGGGTCCCCCATGGCCCCCCCAGGCGACCGTGGTGGCCACCCCGAGCGCGCAGCCCGCTCATTTCTATCCGAGTCCAGTTGACCCAGCAACAGTTAGCCGGTTGATGCTTGAACAGATGATAGATATGAAACTGGGCGAGAGGGGCAACGGGGATCAGACGCCGTTTGACGTCTACCGGGTACCCTACCCGGCTCACTATGCCGCGAAAAAGCTACCGGTTGGCGTCACCAAACCGCCAAAGTTTGAAAAATTCAATGGGCAAGGGTCTCCCAGGGAGCACATTGCTTATTATGTGAACATCATGGGGGATTTGGCTGCTGATGAGGCCTACCTCCTGAACTTCTTCGGCTCAACACTTACAGGGCTGGCCTTTGAGTGGTACTCTAGCTTGCCACCCGGGTAAGTTGCGGATTGGCCCGACATGCAGAAGAAGTTCAAAGAAAGATTCTATGTTGCTGAGCGGGAAGTTACTGTGGCAGAACTTTACGCCACAAGGTACAAGAATGATGAGTCAGCCCTCGACTACATCAAAAGATGGAGGAACCTCAGCATGAGGTGCAGGCGTCCCCCGCACCAGGAGGATGCGGTGCAGATCTGTAAACAGAACCTGAAGAAAGAAATCCTGGAAAGGATGATTGGCACCGAAGTCAAGACATTTGACCGCCTGAACAATGTGGTGGCAAAGATTGAGGCATTTCTGGCCCGATATTCCTCCGCTCCGGCCATGTCAAGCCAGAGAGCCAGGCAGGCCGAGAAGAAGCCAGCTCCCCCCGAGGTGCATACATTAGATTTCCAGGCCTTTGAGAAACAGAAGGAGAAAGCCAAGGGGGCTACCCACCTTCCCCCGCCCAGGACCACAGAACAGCGGGAGGGCCCCTCACTAAGGGAGAAGATGAGAAACAAGCTGTATTCCTTCTCCCGAGACAAGTCCAAGCTCCTGTTTGAGTGGGCAACCAGCTACAATAAGATCACGCTGCCAGAGCAGAAGAGGCCCGGCGACCTGAAGAAGAAAGATGACCCGCCCTTCTGCCTGTACCACAGGATGCTTGGACATACCATTGAGGACTGCTATGTCTTCAAGGACGTTATTGAGTCCTTAATCTAGAGCGGGGAGCTGGACATGGGGGAGCATAAAGTAGACCCCCCGCAACTGCATGAGTTGCCCAACTTAACCTCCACCGTCAATATGGTCTCTTTATACTAGGAGCTGCCTAAGGAGTGGGCGGAGGCCTGTGCCCGCGCCACTTACAAGACTTTTATCATGGCCCTAGCTCAAGACCAAGGGGGCTGGCAGACTGTACCCAGGAAGAATAGAAGAGCACGCGCCCCCCGGCCCACCCCAGGAGCTCATCGGAGGGATGCGACGCCCCTGCCTCCACCACCCCCGGCGAGCCCGGTTTGCCACGACACGGCCCCTCGACTGGTCATGAGGCGGCCCACTCACAATAAAAAGAGCTGCGTCCCGATGCGGATGCATAGGAAGACCAGCCTGACAGTTGAAAGACTCCAGGCTATTATTGATGGGCTTGAAGATTATGAACAGCCCAAAATCCAGCCTATGGAGCTGAAGGAATATGTTCCCTGGGAGGAGTTCGAATCACTTGAACTGGCTCTAGGAACAGAAGCCCAAGCAAAGAAAGAGCCTCCCCTGTGGGGTGAACTTCTCCAAGAGCAGCCGTTGACTACAGCAGGAAAGAAGAAGAAGAAGATAAGGCCTAGGGGCAAGAAGAAAAAAGAGGTCATCGTCGCCTGCAACACCCTCTCGGCGCTATTCGACACTGCCCTATCCTTGGAAGAAAAAGAAGAAGAGCCACCCCATGAACCGACAGAGGTGAACCAAGCTGAAGTGCCCACTTCCCAACATGCCACTAGGTTTGGAAGGAAGTGGGGGCGCCCTCCTCAGGACAACCTCAACATCATGCTCTGGGGAGAACAACCATACCAGGTTCCCGACCCTGAGGTCCGGGGCACCGAGATCCCTCCTCCGTCAGGTCTCTATCCCGGAGGGGCCAGGAGGCAAGGCACCCCTTCTTTCTCCGAATTCTTGTTAGCCCGAACGGGAGGGTGGGCGCGTTCCCAAGGGTCTCCTTCGACCAGAGAAGCAAGCAGTTCCCAAGCTCCACCGGCGGCGGCTCCCCCTCAGCCAGAAGAAGAATTTAACGGCATCCCAAACCTCTCCGAATTCATGAAAGAAAAAGAGGAGGCCCCGCCGGCCCTACAGGTTGTGACAGAACCCACAAAGGAGGCATCCCCTGATCTGACATCCCAGCTCCAAGGTGGGGGCAGGCGCGGCAAGCCCGAAGAGATGAAATTACTCAAGGTGTGGGCTGCCGACCGAATAGTCAGACACCTCAAGAAGATCTCGACCCGATTTACCGTATGGGAGATGCTGTCTTTGGACGAAGAAACACGGCAAGCCATCATTGCCGCGCTCCAGACGCCAGCACATCTTGAGGTTTGCCTGATAGAAATATCACCTGAAGTGGCTATGGCTTTCACAGAAGATGACATGCTCCTGCCCAGCTGTAGTCATAACAGGCCCCTCTACATGAAAGGACAATTGAACGGCCAGCCTATTAACAGGGTCCTGATCGACCCAGGGGTGGCGGTGAATATACTCCCTTACCGGGTGTACCAGAAGCACTACTTTGATGTACACCTGGTTGAGGTTAAAAATATCAAGATCGCTGGTTTTAACCAGAAATGTGAGGTGCCCATGGGGGTCGTGGAATTCAACTTGACCTTTGATGACTTTACCACAAGGGTCCAGTTCCACGTCATCAACTCCAACACCTCTTATAAGGCGTTGCTTGGCCGGCTGATACGGGACGGACACGGGAGATGACTCTACGGGGTATGGACCTTGGACTCTAGATGCGGACACGACCAGCAACACATGATAAAGAGACACTAGGCCCGACACGGAGAGCTCCTATAGGCTACACGTCGCTAACAGAAGTGCAAGCTCACTCGTCGTCCCATGTGAGGGAAACGCGGATCGTGCGCGGTTGAAGAACCGGCAGAGTTCAAGGTAGTCAGACTCACTTTCAGACTCGGATTGAGTCACGAGACGGATCACTCTCACTCTCACAGCGGTGACATGGACACACGGGCTAGTACCTATCGCTCTCAATAGCGGCAAAAGACCATATACTAGCTAAGCAAATGAACGCCAAGAAGTTCGGACCATTACCTCCACGCACCCGGCGTGACGAAGACAACCCCGGCCGAATTACAGACTCCCGGTTAACAATTATTATAGCAATACACTACTTTGACCCACTCCACGCAGGGAGGTAAAAGGTCACAAGTGGGGTCTGGGAATCATGCAAATCGGGTTGACGGGCAGCATCTTGATGTCGCCCGGTGGTGCCGAATTTCGCGTTTTTGTGCTTTCCGAAGGGCAGGTTCCGAGGGTCCGCGGGGCCCACGGATGGCGCTGTCCTCTAGCTCTGCGGAGGTGGGACCCACTGTGATGGGGATCCCTGGAGGCGCGGCTCCACGGACGGCGGTCGGCCGGAAACACCGATCGAGGGTCGATCGGCCCCGATTCACACTTCTTGAACTAGCTTCCCACGGATTTTGGTTGCTATTTTCCGGCGTGCACTCCGACGAAAACAGCCGCTGCGATCAATCCCGACGTCGGATCGGGATGCATAAGCTATCGTTGGAAAGCTCTCTTCGAGCCCTTCAATCTATACCCAGAGAGATCTACTGGATCTGGCTGGATCCGGAATTCAATGAATCTACAAATCCCTGTTGTACAGTAGTCGAGATCTCAGATGTACAGGTGATTTGTCTGAAGACTGCCTTTGACCGTGAGGAAGATGGCCGATTCAGCTCTGGAGCTCTTCATCAAATTTGTGGGATTGTGAACAAGGAAAACGGAGATATTTTTTGTGAACTGAGTGAAGGTGTATGTGATTTGTTATGATTTATTTACTAGAGGGTGGTCGGATCTAGGAACTGGCAGAAAGTACTGTAGATGGGGAAGCACTTGATTTTTATAAAATATGAAATTGCCTCACAAAAATGCAAGAAAATTTGGGGACGGCGGGGTCGGTAGACAGAACTCCCCGTAAAATTGGGAGTTCCAAAAAAAATCATAAAGAGGTCCGAACATGGGAAACACAGGGCAGGTGGAAATTGAAACAGCAAGTAGACAGATCTGGGAATTAAGGTTGGACAAAAATAAACAAATACCAAATGGGATCTTTATGACCAACCAAAATTTGTGGGACGTGCTTGACAACTCTGGAGCATCCCCTAAAATGCCTAGGTTGATCTGAGCTTGTGGCTGACACAGAGAATTCACGGGAGCTTCTGTGATCGGATGAAGGCAGAACTCCGGCGATGGCGATGGCGGTGCGGTGGCGGCAGCGAGGATGACCGGAACTGATAGGGGAGGAGTCACACCTCTAGAGGCAACCTTCACAGCTACAAGGGGGGAGAGAGGGGAGCACCAAGCTGGAGCTCCAACAATTTCTTTGATTCAAATGGCATTAATTCTATCAAAATGAAAAATACAAGTTTATATAGGTCACCAATCTAATCAATCCTCCACCGTTGGATCTAGGGATGGGAGATGGAGGGCTGGCATTGCTTGTGACCATCCACAAAAATAAAAAATAAAAAAAACAAGGAGGGAGGCGGCCTATTGACTTTATTGGCAAGGGGGGACATGGTAGGTGGGAATGGGTTGGAATTGTTGACATTTTCATTCCAATGTCCCCCCACTTGGCCCACCCTTCTAGAAGCCTCCATGTGGATGGTTGACTGACCCCACATGGGACCCTAGGCTGAGGTGGCTTAATGGGATGGGGCCTGGGGGGCCCGTGGGGCCTACGGGGCCCAAATTGCACATAAGCCCCTCTTACAATCAAAATAGCAAACCGAATACAATGAAATAAACACAAATTACACACAAATAAAGTCTAACTAAATATGATAAATGGGGGAGACTCAAGGCGGCGTCTCCAGGCTGTCTCCGAGCCATATGGATGCTGAGGTGGCTCGAGTCGTGCTCCGTGTGCGGTACCGGTGGCTCGGTGTATCGCGCCGCTCAACTGATCGGGTGTCCGCACTAATTCTCCCCGGGTGAGAGAAACTCGACCCTGTCGACTAAGGGTCTACATCGCTCCTGTATCGCTCCAGAAGGTCTGGATCAATCCGCTGCAACTCACCATGTGTGATCCATGTGTCCTCGGTAGCGGGCCATCCTCTCCATCACACTAGGTAGCGCGGGTTGGATCCACCCCTGATAATTGTCACCTGCTCATCCAGTATATGATCTATATGCTCACGTTGCCGTAACAACGGGGTTGGAGGTGGACACTCAGGTGTGGGATCACTCTCAAGGGGAGGAGATGGCTCAAAAGGCTCACTAGGGATCACCGTTGGGTCCCTATATGCAACTAGATCCGATACATTAAAAGTAGAGCTAATACCATATTCCTCGGGTAGGTTCACAACATACGCATTGGATCCAACGCGTTTCAACACTCTAAATGAACCGGCGTCACTATGGTGTGCACCTCCCGGTACGACAAAGAGGGATCGGCGAGGAGCATCGCCCGTAGGGTGATCAGCATATGGCGGACCGGCGCTTCCGACGAGGTGTGGCCAACCGAAGGCAGGGCTGGGGGAGTGAATTCCACGGTGCTGTCCACCTCCACCCACAAGCCGGCATCCACCGTGACTGAGGAAGATGGTAGGGCAAGAGTCAAGTCGCCCGGCTGGCGTGGCTCGACAGAGGGCCCTCGGCCAACCTCCGCTAAGGAAGTGGCCGAGACCAGCGTTGAAGCATCCGGCATCTCTATTATCCGCTGCTCCCCTGTCTCCTCTTCCCCGGCTCCGTCGGCTGCGGCCACCGGCCCGACAGGCGAGGGTGCAGCTGTCTCTACTATGGCCAAAGGAGGAGCTTCGAGCAGAGCTGGACCCGAGGATGCCATCCACGAACTTCTCTCTCGCGTCTGGAATCCCTCCAGATGTGCGCGAAGCCCCGTAAATATTTGCCTCAGGAGCGGGTCCTCCATCTGGGCCGGAAGCTTCGGGAAAGGCGGAAGTGGAACCATTAGTCGGGGTAGACGCCCCGCTTCCACCAGTGCAGTAAGGCTCGCCGCCCCTAAGCCGGAGACGAGAGCCGGCCCCTCCACCGCTATCGGGGCGACGCTTGGGCGCCGCTTGGCCACGGCCTTTCGGACACGACCAGACGCCTTCTCCGGTCTCGGCATCGCCTGACCATGGGAATGGGAATTAGCTATCCGCTAGCTGGAATAAACCAAGCGAAAAGGGAGACCGCGGAGCCCGCATACTCACCTCAGCCACGGGAATGAGGCTAGCCTCAGGCGCGATCTCCCCCTCCTCCAGAGGCTCTCCCGCCAAGGGCCCCGCCGGCACATCCTCCTGAAGGGCCTCGAACAGAAGGGCCAGCCTGCCCATGCCGACAGCGACCCCCGGACGGTCAACTGGCTCAGTTGGAGCAGCCCCTTTCGCGGCCTCCGGCTTAATTGATTCCTGCAAAGAACCGACACAAAAAAACGGCGTCAATAGGCGACCACCAAGGCAGCCCTGTACCAACATAAAAAAAATGTGTATATATGCGCCTACAGCAGCAGCCTCTATCAAGCTGAGCACATTATCAAATGAAAAGCCTTAAAGACCGGCTCGGGCGGCCCGGTGCCTCAAGGCGCTACCTCAACGGGAGCCGCTTCGTCGGAAGAGTAGTCGTAGTCTACCTCTTCCCCGAACGAAGACTCGACGGCCGCTGGTTCGGCCGGAGCCGGCAAAGGGGCCTCCACCTCGAGCTCGATGACCGGCGCCTCCTCTCGCGGACTGGGTGAGGCTGGCAGCCCAGGCTTCGGCCTCTTTCGCATATACAGCTGCGTCACCGGGGGGTGCATTCGGAGGCCAAATAGCCCGGTAACTGCTCCAGCTGCACCTGTCAAAAAGAAGGGAAACGCGGGTCAGGCCCAATCGGCTCCCAAAGGATGAAAGAGGTAAAATAGGCTGACAAAGGCAAATACCTTCTTCGACCTCGGCAGACAAAGCCTTTTCCGGAGCTGCAGCCTCGCCCTCACCCGGGATCGGCACGGGCGTCGTTCCCTCCACGCCGCCCTCAGAGAAGAAACGCATCGTCTCCGCGCGGGGACGCAAGGCCAACTCAGGAGGGAGATCCACCATGGACGACGTAGGTGACTGCCGAGCCTCACCAGTATCACGGCTTGGTCCGGTCTGCATGGCTGCAAATGCCTCAAAGGACGGGATGGCGGCCGCTGGTGAGGCTACTGTCGTACCCAGGGCTTCCTTGGCCCGCCTTCGCTTGGCCGCCCGTTCCCCGGCCACCTTTGCAGCATCCAACGCCTTCTTTACAGGCGACTTCACTCGCAGCCTTTCCTTGGCCTGCAGTGAGGGAGCCGGAGCCGCCACCGAGGCCGCCGTTGCTACGACCGCGGCCGCACCCATGACAGGCGCGGGCATAGGAGCCGACCCCTCCACATCAGGGACGGGCGCGGACACGGGCTCTTCCACAAGGACTGAGACAAAAAAATACATTCAAGCGTCAGGACCCTGCGTCAAAAAAATAAAAAAAAGGAGAAGAGAGAGAAAACTTAAAAGAGGCGCCGACGGTCGAAGGCACTGACCGGCAGGCGGGCTGGGCTCGGGCCGAGCGATTTCAAATTCCTCGAAGGTTGGGACCCGAGGCACTGAAGGAGCGGCGGTTGAGGCTTTGGCCGCCTCCGTCTTGCGTCGCTTCGTATCCCGCTGCTTGGCCGCCTTCGCGGCATCCATTGCTTTCTTCACGGGGGATTTCGCCCGGGGCCTCTTCGCGGCCTTGGGCAAAGGAGCCGTGGTTGGGGCCAGCGGCGCTGCTTCAAAATACGCAGGCTTCTTTACCAGCCGGAGGAGATTCCGGTACGTGGCCATCTGCGTGCTGTCGGGATGGTCTGCAAAGAAAAGGGGAAAGAACGAACATGCATATACCATTAGTACCTAACTCACCGCGAAAGCCGCAGCGCTGAGGGACAAAACTGAAGAGCAAGAGGGAACTGAATACCATGAGGGCCAGTGTACAGCCGCAGCGTGATCGGCCAGTAGCTCAGGGACATCTCCTTGTCCCGACGTGCCGCCTCCCATACTAGCCAGCAAACGTCCTCAATAGTTTGACACCGGTCCGTGAGGTTGGCCAGATCCGCATGCTTCTTGGAAGAGAGGTGACAGAAAAGATTGAAGTGGTCCATGCCCCACCCATCAGCATAATAATAAGGGATGTGCAGGCGCTTGCCCAGGATGGAGGCCGTCACATCTTCAATCTTCATCCCATTCACCCGGAGGAGGACATATAGCCACGTGGTATCCTTGTAATTCTCGGGCTTCCTCTCCTCCCGCCTCACGAACGTGCGATACAGGCAGGCCAAGTCCCTCTCTGGGCTCCAGCTCTTGGCAGGAGTCCCCTCTTCTTCTATGGGGAACGGGTAGTTGATGAGCTCCAGACGGTCGCTCCCCACCCAGCACAAGTCCCGTAGCGTCTTCTCGTAGTCATCCTTAGCCACTGGGGGTAGCTCCACCTTCGGCGTCGGCCTCATGTCCCGGGCTTCCCGGCGAGCCATCAGATACGCTGCCACTTCCTTTTCCTGTCTGTTCTGGAGCCGAAGAAGATGGTCTGGCTCAATATCAAGCACTGGCACGGGCTGTTGGCTAAGGAACCTCCTTTCGGCGCCATCCCAACAGTCGGTTTTGTGTAACCGATAGAAAGCCGTCCGGGCATTCCACCACTTTATATAATCTTGGGTCACTCGGGGAACGCGACCCGGGGCCGGTACTCTGAAGGAGGCGGAGTCCGCTCGGTGGAAGAAGTCCCACCAACTCCTGGCGTGCTCAGGAACTGAGCCCCCCCGGACGCTCCGCAAGGGCAGCCCGAACTGCGCGTGATAAGCGGGGATATGCTGGTCATACCCGAAATTGCGACCGAACCGGAAAGGGTAATACGGCTCCAGCAACACATTCTCCCCCTTTCTGAATACCAGCACGCTCGGGCGAATTGACAGCGCCCAGTCTCGCAGTTCCGGCTCCAGTAGTGGGCGCACCACGTTCTCCTGGCTGATAGGATGAACGTACCTCTCCACCTGGTCATCTCTGCACTCCCTCTTATTATTCACAAGGGGGCTTGAATGTGCGGCCAGCGTCCAGAAATGAATGGTCCCGACCGCATCCCTGGGGACCGTTGTCAACCGGCCCCGGATGTCATACATCCGCATGGAGGTAGAAGTCGGCTCTGCACTGGCAAACTCCAGCATCCTCGGTATTAGTCCCCAATCCTGGAGAACTCGCGGGGCAAACTTCAGGAATAGCGAACAGACCCACGCATTGAAGAAGTGCAGTGGGCACACATACCGGGCCTGCCGCAGAAACTGGTGTGTGCTGATATCCCCCAAGGCCTTGTAAATTAAGCAAAGGGTCGCCGGGCACAGGGACAGCTTGATACCCCATGCCATCTGACATGCCGGGTAGATGGCGTCCGGTCGGATAACTGTCTCGTCGCCGTACGGCATGGCAAATGAGCATAGCCAGTACGTGAGATAGGCGGCGCAATGGGTCTGGGGATCCAAGCCCATCGGGTTAGGCCCACTCCGACGCCCTCTGGACGGGATCTTCACGTCGAGCTTGGGCTTTGCACGCTTCTTAGGGGCCACGGCAGTACCGACGCAGGGGAATTCCTCGTACCTCTTCGGCCCGTCGAAGAAATACTCCAGCCACAGGGGCATGCGCACCCTCTTCCTGTCCCCGCGGGCGGGCTGTTTCCCCCTGTGCGATGCCTGGTACAGTTCCCGGTACGCCTTCATCAGATACCGATATGAATACCCCAGAGAATAATAGCCATCCCCGTTAGTCTCATCCTTGATTAGATCGGGGAGGCACACTTCTTCATAAGGCTCCCCGTCAATGGGCAAGCCGCTCAGTTGACTGAGACTCCATAAGTCAAGTGAAGTCTCGCCCTCCGCCGTGTAGAAGGTGTTAGTCGCTGCGTTGAACACCTCTATCATGCCACAACAGAGGCCCTTGGAAATGGGATAGCCATATCGGGAGGCGTACACGCTGTGGTAAACGCCGACCCGGACCAGCAAAGGAGCATAGTTGAACAGCACATGCTCCGTGAACTCCACCGCCCTCTCCCGGAAGGTGTGTGCATCCTGGAGCTTCAGCTCCCCGAACCAGCCCAGTGATAGATCATGCTTGAATCTGATGGCCAAACAGTCCAAGATGAAGGGCTCTTCTCTGTAGCCCCACTTCAGGGGAGCCAAGAATAGACCGAACCGAGGCACCTCGTTGTGCACCTTCCCGGCAGACAAGTCCCATCGTGCCGGAGTAAACTGAGGCGCCCGTACTAGCTTGTCTTCGGTCGGCAACACCCCCTCGATCCCCAGGACTGGCTTCCACTCCCGGGCTTCTCCCACCAGGTACATCGGAATACTCCGGGGAATGCTGTACAATAAGCTATCCCGGGCCAGTAATATTGCCTGCTCGGCCTTCTTCGTGACCCGGAAGTCTCGCCCTTCCCGCGAGCGAAAATGCTTCAAGAACCGAACCAGGTGTCTGTCCTTCGGGAAATCCTTCCTGTACTCCACGGTGACCCGGTCAAATGTGAAGCCGCTGTCAACTCTAGCAAACCTCTGGAAATCCATGGTCTCCCCGTCAGACTCGGAGGACTCTGCCAAAGCGGCTATCTCCCCATGTTCACGGTCCAGGTCTTCTACGTTCAGCCAGGTGACCGCCGGCACGGGACCCCGCGGGATGAGGTCGGCACCGATAGCAGCAGCGGGAACAGAGGAACCACTTGGGGCAGCCATTTGTCTGCAAAGATATGCAAATAAGAAGATCAGAACAAATCACAAGCAAAAGGACTGCAAAGAAGCTTTACTACAAGTCAAATGAACAAAGTATTGCCAATTTCTGACGAAATTTCGGTAGAGTTTCCCCTAGGCCACAGGCGTAAGGGAAAACACGGGTGCGCGTCCACAAGGAGTGACGGCCCCAACAAAGCATGGTGGGCCCCGAGAGGCAACACCAGAAGTCCGCCGTTCAAAGGAGTCTTCTCCCCTAGCTAAAAATCCCCTTGGCCCTTTCACCGGCACGCCCAGACGGCCCCCTTCCCCGGCGCAGCCCCCTCAGGCTTCCCCGGCACACTTGTGCCCTTCCTGCCCGGCACACCCTGAAGCGGCCCCTTCATCGGCACGCTCCACAGGCGGCCTCACCGGCACGCCCCCAAAAGGGTTTCCCCGGTACACCTCCTACCATCGCTCCCCGGTGCGCCCTGTAGGGACTTACCCGGTACACCTCTCCTGTAGCCGCTACCCGGCACGCCCCCAGTGGCCCCTCGCCGACACACTCCACTGCATCGCTTCGCCGGCACGCCCGCAGGGAGCCCTTCCCCAGCACGGTCCGCGCGAGCCGCTCACCGGCACACTTGGTGCCGTCCCCGCCGGCACACTCGAGCCCGCGCCGCTCGGCACGCTCCGAAGGCCGTTCCCCGGCACGCCCAGGGTGGTCTCCCCGACACGCTCGGAGGAGCCCTCCCCGGCACGTCCTCACGCCCATTCACCGGCGGCCGCCCACGGCGCTGCCCACGACGCCTGAGACGGTAAGGGAAAAGGAAGGGGAAGAAGAAGAGAAGGAGCCCTAGGGCCCCGCTACCCCCGACGAGGAAGAGAAGACACAGAGAAAGAAGGAAAAAAAAAGGAAGGAAAAGGAAGAAGAAGAGGGAAGGAGAAAAGAGAGAGGGAGGAGCAGGGCCTCCCGCGGTGTTCCCCTCACCACGACGACGACGGAGGCGGAGGGGATGCTCGGCGCCGGAGAAGAAAGAGAACGGAGGAGGGGGGGGCTCTCGTCCGCTGGGTCGCCAAAGAGAGGGAAAGAGGGAAGATGAGAGAGGGGGGGGGGGATTCGAACGGGCTGACCGTTTGAAGTCCCCCGCTCCCCTCTTTATATAGAAAAAAAAAAGAAAAAAAGAGAGAGAAAGAAAAAAAAAGAAAAAAAGAAGAGAGAAAGAAAGAAAGAATAAAAGAAAGAATAAATAAGAAGAAAGGGGGAAAATGAAAGAAATAAAAAGGGGAGAGAAGATACAAAAAAGAGAAAAAAAAAAGAAGAAGAGGAAATGAAGGAAAAATAGAAGGAGATAAAAAGGGGATAAAAAAAAAAGAGAGATGAGGGAAATAAAAGGAGAAAATGGAAGAAGAAAACAAAAGGGGGGGAAAACGAAATTATTATAAATATATATATATATATATATATATATATATACTTATATACATACATGTATGCACACACACGTATATCCATCATAGATACTTGCGTACGCATGAATAAGGCACAAAAAAAAGGGAGATCCTCTCGGGGAAAACATCCCATCCCCACAAGCCGGGTCGTACACGCATCCGCACAGCAAGACAACTTTACCTATGCACACTCCACCCTTGCGACGGTGCCATTCCTAGGCCAACAAACAGGCCCGTCCCCGGCACATGACCCGGGCCTCAGCCGCCCGCCTCATACAAACTACCAGCACGGACCTTACGTCCGGATCGGTAGAGCCTCTATCCTTGCGTTGGCATTAGCCCCTTGCCACCGAATAAGTCCCTTTCTGGCGCAAGGCCCCGTGCCCCAGCCACCCGCTCCACACAATATTGCCATTACGGACCCTACGTCCGAGTCGGCACAAATTCTACCCTTGCGCTGGCATTAGTCCCTTGCCACCGAATAAGTCTCTTTCTGGCGCAAGGCCTCGTGCCCTAGCCGCTCGCTCCGCACAATATGGTCATTACGGACCTTACGTCCGAATCGGCACAGATTCTCCCGTTGCGCTGGCATTCTGTTCTTGCCAACGAGTGAACCTTACCTTCCGGCGCAAGGCTTCGTGCCCTAGCCGACACTCGCATATCACTCACTAAAAAAAAAGAAAGAAGAGAAAATAAAATGGGGTTAAAAATAGAGATACCCCGCCGGACTTGCCCCCACACGGGGACAAGGGTAAAAATGGCAATAACCCGGTCGTGGCGAAAACCCGAAAGGGCGCTACGGGCAAAATTGGGTACCCCGCCACGTGAAAACCCGAAAGGGCGCGTGGGCAAAAGCAAGAGGGGGCCGGTACCGGCGAAAACCCGAAAGGGCGCTTGTATCGGTAATGTGGTTCAAAAAAAAAGGAGAAAGAAAAGAACAGAAGAGATCAACAGACCAGGTCAGTTCCCGGCATCCTGTCGACACTGGCGAAGAGACAAAGAGACAACGTACTACTTCAGTCCCCGGCATCCTGTCGGCACTGATGAAGAGATCAAGAGATCAACGGACCAGGTCAGTTCCCGGCATCCTGTCGGCACTGACGAAGAGACCAAGAGACTAAGAGATCAATAAAACATGCCAGTTCCCGGCATCCCGTCGGCACTAGCGAAGAGACCAAGAGATCAACAAAGCATGTCAGTTCCCGGCATCCTGTCGGCACTGACGAAGAGGATAAGAGACAACAAACCAGGCCAGTTCCCGGCATCCTGTCGGCACTGACGAAGAGACCAAGAGACTAAGAGATCAATAAAACATGCCAGTTCCCGGCATCCCATCGGCACTAGCGAAGAGACCTAGAGATCTACAAAGCATGTCAGTTCCCGGCATCCTATCGGCACTGACGAAGAGGCTAAGAGACAACAAACCAGGCCAGTTCCCGACGCCCTGTCGGCACTGGCGAAGAGACCAAGAGACCAACAAGCCATGTCAGTCCCCGACATCCTGTCGGCACTGGCAGAGAGACAAAGAAATCAACAAACCAGGTCAGTTCCCGGCATCCTGCCGGCACTGATGAAGAGACAAAGAAGATCAACGGACCAGGTCGGCTCTCGACGCCCCGTCGGCATCGGCAAAGAAAGAAAAGACGAGGACACCCACGGGCACCGCCCGGCTCTTCCTTCGCCTGCGATACCCGTTGGTGGGGGGCATTTGTGGACACCGAAAATTGCACATCCAAATGCCACGCTCGGCCCAGCACCAACAACGGCCCCGAGTGAAGAAACCCCGGGGAAATCAAGCACAAGAGGCCCCACGGCCCACGGGCCTCGAAGAAAATCAAATGGGCCACGACTCGTGCTCACAATGGGCTTAAAATTGCCCATTTAGCCCTTCAGCGGCACGCCCTTCAGGCCGTTCAGCGGTACGCCCATCCTGGGCTTCAGCGGCACGGCCTTCAGCGGCACGCCCAGCCCCTTCGGCTGCCCAGCGGCACACCCTTGGGGTCTTCACCGGCACACCCCCAAGGGGTTCAGCGGCACACCCTTGGGGTCTTCACCGGCACACCCCCAAGGGGTTCAGCGGCACACCCTTGGGGTCTTCGCCGGCACACCCCTTTGAGGTTCAGCGGCACACCCCCAGGGGGGGTTCAACGGCACACCCCCAGGGGGGGTTCAACGGCACACCCCTCTGGGGTTCAGCGGCACACCCCCTTTGGGGTTCAACGGCACGCCCCTTGGGGGGGTCTTCAGCGACACACCCCGTAGGGTCCCCAGCGGCACGCCCTTCATGTCATTCAACGGCACGCCCATCCGGGGCTCCAGCGGTACGCCCTTTTGGCACTACAGCGGCACGCTTGTTCAGCCCTTCAACGGCACAGCGGTGAAGTTCTTTCAACGGGCGACGTGAGGCCCGTGCCCTACGCATCCTTGGCGCGCAGTGGAGCCATCTGAGGTGGCAGCCGATCGTTGGGCCACGTGGCCTAGTCCACTGATAGCCAGGACAGGCATGTCAAACCTCATGATCACGGGCCACTTCCAGCTTTGGCGGCCGTGCTCGAAGGCTCCCTCCGCCCGGGGTATAAAAACCCCTCCTCTTCGTTTCAAAGGGGGGGGATAGACGGAGGGACATACACAGACGAACACACAGAGGGGGAGAGTCTCCGACAGTAGAAGACACATACACAGGAGAAAGAGGTGAAGAGGGAGGAGAAGAAGCGGCCCTCCCGGCCTGAGCTCCGTCCGACGGCCACCGGGAAGAAACAAGAGTAAGAGAGAGAGAGCTTGTTGTATTGGGGGAGAGGGTTGGGAACGGCAGTCTATGTCTTAGGCCCCAATGTTTTCTTCGGTCTTGTATTTCATTCCTCTTCTCGTTCTCCGTCTTGGAGTCTTTTCCTTTTGTCCATGGCCTCATTTGGGCATTTTCTCTTGTAATATGCATGTAGGGATACGGTCCTTGGCATCCCACGAATGGAAACAATCACCCTCCTTGGGCTTTTTCCCGCTATTTCTGTTGGTTTGATCCTGCCTTCATAGTGCATGTAGTGTGTTACCCGTTTCCTCCGTTCCTCCGGTTTCTTTTGAGCCACCACATCAACGTGATGCCTCCCCTTTAAAGCCTGGCCTTGTGAGTGCTTCATTCACTTCCAATAGCCCTCCCTCCTTTTCTGGGATAAGCTGCAAGCCCACACACACTTGGCCCTTTTAATCCTCTGGTAATGTATCACTTTGGCCCCTGACCGACACACTTGCCTTGGCCCTCAGCGGCACACCCAATTGCCCTCAGCGGTACACCCCTATTGGCCCTCAGCGGCACACCTTGTCCAGCCCTCAGCGGCACACCTCATTTGCCCCCCCCCCAGCGGCACACTCCTTTCTGCCCTCAGCGGCACACCCACACTCTGTTACCCCTGGCCGGCATACACTTTGGCCGGCACACTCCAATTGGCCCTTGGCCGGTACACACACCTTATGGCCTTTGGCGGCACACCCTTCAGCCTCTCAGCAGCCCACTCCTTGGCCTCGCCTCCGAGCCCCTTCCTTCACGTTTTCCGAGGTTCTATAAAGGTGTTGCTCCCCCGGGGGCCCACCTTTAGTTGTCGGGTTCCGCCACCCCATGTGGGCGCGTTCCCTTTATCTCCCTTACGCCCCGGGTCAAGGGGAGATGCTACCGAATTTTTGTGAGAAACCAATAAACAATTAAAAAAGGCAAAAGGAGGCAACAAATGAACAGCATAATTAATGAAACCTTCCAACTCGTCGAGCCCCCCCCCCCCGCCGGCATCACAACTAGAACTGAACCGAACTAATTGACTACCCGGCAACCCGAACGTCCGATCCGCAAGAAAAGAGACCGAACCGAACCAAGAGAACAAACACGGGAGGAACTTTGTATAAACTATACGAGAGTTAAGAAAAGCAGAAAAGAAAAGCCTTAAAACAAATAGTTGAAAACTGATCGAGTCTCCACCCTCACGCCCTATTGGCCTTCAGCGGTACGCCCCCTTGGCCTTCAGCGGCACACCCTTATTGACCTTCAGCGGTACGCCCCATTGGCCTTCAGCGGTACGCCCCCTTGGCCTTCAGCGGCACGCCCTCATTGGCCTTCAGCGGTACGCCCCATTGGCCTTCAGCGGTATACCCCTTGGCCTTCAGCGGCACACCCTTATTGGCCTTCAGCGGTACGCCCCATTGCCCTTCAGCGGCACACTCCTCCTGGCCCCTTCAGCGGTACACTCCTTCCCTTCGCCGGTACACCCTCAGCCACTGTATAGACTTGAGCCAGCCAATGTACAGACTTGGCCAGTGTATAGACTTGGGCAGCGTATAGACTTTACATTCCAGTGTACAGACTTGGCCAGCGTATAGACTTGAGCCAGCCAATGTACAGACTTGGCCAGTGTATAGACTTCACACTCCAATGTATAGACTTAGCCAGTGTATAGACTTGAGCAGTGTATAGACTTTACGCCCCGACGTGTAGACTTTGAGCCATTCAATGTATAGACTTTGAGTAGCCAACGTATAGACTTCGAACCTGGGGAACGTGCCGACTTTATACCACCCCCCCTTCACCGACACACTCTCCAGCGGTACGCCTTTTTCAGCCCCCAGCGGTACGCCCCTTCGGCCTTCAGCGGTACGCCCTTTAGCCTTCAGCGGTACGCCCTTTTTAGCCCTTAGCGGTACACCCCAAGCCTCCAGCGGTACACCTCGTTTCCTTCACCGGCACGCTATACATATTCACATATACAACCTGACAAGGGCACTAACAATAGCGAATGAATCAATAAAAATTATGCTAATTAAAGGACTCTGAATGCCCAACATTAATCATGATAAAAGAGGTGGGAGGGGTAATAATAAATAAATAATAACACTAAGAACAATCATGAATAAAAGAAGAAAAATCATCCCGAACGAAGACACGAATAAACAGTAAACATCAGATCAGAAATTCCAGAAGGTATGACTAAAAAAACCCCAGATAAAAGACGGACGCTAAGGCCCACACTGCAGTCCTCCCCCCCCGGGATCCTAGGCAAAAGGGAATAATAACGCCGCCCTTTTAGGTCGAGCCCGAGTCTCGGGAATCACCCCGATATGGCCAGGCTTTGATCTAACCTCGGGCCGACATCCTAATCGGACCGGATTTATTTTCTCGTTCCGGATATCTTCCGAATCCTCATTAAAATTGTCGCATGTTCGGCAGACATTTGAAAGGATCTGCCCCGGTTTTCTCATCGTGACTCCACCGCGGACCCGTGTCCGAATGCAAAAAGGTCCCCGAGTGACCGACGTGGCCGATAGTTTATGGCCCCAATATAACCCTCAGCGTGATCTATTCCCAACCTCTCTTGCACAATTAGTGTTATTCTTTTCGGCCACGGGGCCCCTAATTTCGGCAACTAATCAAGGGTATTCCCTCGTATGGGGGATGTAAATGACGTCGTGACCTTCATGGCGCGACGGGATTCGGTCCCGACACGAACCACACAATCGTCTGACGAAGTCAGAACGAGCGCACCATGGGCTCTTCGGAGCCCGAATAAATCGTCACCTCGGTGACTGGCACGCCCACGCACCTAATAAACCAACCAACGAAGGGTCCAGATAATTTTTTAAATCAAAAGTGCGTCCACAGTACCCATCATATGCCATAGTGTCTTCCAAAAGTAGGAAGTGAATCTAACATCACGGTCAGACACTATAGTGCGAGGCAATCCGAACTTGCACACCACGTGAGTAAGGAAAAGGCGGGCTACCCTCGAAGCATCCGAAGTCTTCGAGCAAGGGATAAAGAGGGCCATCTTCGAGAAACGGTCAACCACCACATAGACTGAATCATGCTTCCTGGAGGTACGTGGCAATCCCAAAACAAAGTCCATGCTAACATCCTGCCACGGGGCATCAGGCACGGGAAGAGGCGTATAAAGGCCCGAGCTTTGCTTCTTCATCTTGGCCGTAGCACATGTACGGCCCTGAGCCACGATGTTAGCAACATCACGCTTCAAGCTCGGCCAATAAAATCGATGCTCCACTGCCTCAATAGTCTTGTTCCGACCAAAGTGGCCGACTAGACCTCCCGTATATAGTTCCCACACTGTGAAATCTCGAACCGAAGTTCGGGGAACACATAGCCTGCTACCTCGAAAGAGATAACCCTCCTGAAGCATATAGTCCTCATGATCTCTCGAGGGCCCGGCCTGGAGAGTGGCAAAAATCTGACCGAAGTCAGGATAGTCAAGATAGGCCTCCTGCATCTTATCTAGCCCTATGACCTCGGCACTCATGGTGGTAAGAAGACACGCTCGCCGACTCAAGGCATCGGCCACCTTGTTCTCCACTCCAGCCTTATGTTTAAGCACAAAGGTGAACTGCTGGAGATACTCGACCCAACGACTGTGACGCGAGTTAAGCTTCTTTTGGGAATGGAGGTACCTCAATGCCTCGTGATCAGAGTATAGGATAAACTCCTGATGTAAAAGATAGTGCCTCCAATGCCTAAGAGCCTGAACAACTGCGTAGAATTCTTTATCATATGTAGAATATCGCAGTTTCGCGTCATTCAGCTTCTCACTGAAATATGCGATCGGGTGGGACACCTGACTCAAAACTCCTCCAATCCCAACACCTGATGCATCACAAGAGACCTCAAACACCTTCCAGAAATCAGGCAGTCGAAGGATAGGTGTCTGGGTCATGCGCTCCTTGATGTCCCTGAAGGCAGCGGCGGCGGCCTTCGTCCATACAAATGTGCCCTTCCGGATGCAATCCGTGATCGGGGCGGTGACGGAGCTAAATCCACGGATGAAGCGACGATAGAACATCGCTAGGCCATGAAAATTGCGGACATCATAAATCGTACAGGGTTCCGGCCACTCAACAATGGCCCGGATCTTCTCCGGATCGGCAGAGACCCCAGTACTTGACACAATAAAACCCAAGAAGGTAAGCTGAGGTGTCATGAATGCACACTTCTGTGGGTTCGTAAATAGCTGCTCTCGTCGAAGAAGTAGACAGACATGCCGAAGGTGGTCTAAGTGGTCCCCCGTGGTGCGGCTATAGATAAGGATATCATCAAAATACACCACTACAAAGACTCCAATGAAAGGTCGAAGGACCTGAGTCATGAGCCGCATGAAAGTACTAGGGGCATTGGTCAACCCAAAAGGCATGACCAACCACTCATATAGACCATCCTTGATCTTAAATGCGGTCTTCCACTCATCACCTGGCCTAATCCTCACCTGATGGTAGCCACTCTTAAGATCGATCTTCGAAAAGATAGTGGCACCTGCCATCATGTCTAGCATATCATTAAGGCGGGGAATAGGGAACCTGTACTTCATGGTGATTTTGTTGATGGCATGACTATCAATGCACATTCTCTACGTGCCATCCTTCTTCGGGGCGAGTAAAGCGGGTACAGCACATGGACTCATGCTATCCCAAACAGACCCTCTCTGCACTAACTCATCGACCTACCATTTAAGCTCGGCATGCTCCGTGGGACTCATGCGATAATGAAAAAGGTTGGGCAAGGAAGAGCCCGGAACGAGGTCGATGGCATGCTGAATATCCCGCATAGGTGGGAGTCCCTCGGGAAGCTCATCGGGAAAGACATCAGCATACTCCTGCAGAATGGAAACAACCTCGGGTGGGAGCTCACCCTCGGAGTCCCGCTCCACCTCTCGGACTGTAATGGCAAACACCGGACAGCCCTGACTAAGCTCTAGCTCCATTTCCCGGGAGCTAATCACCATCAATCTCCTCGTCGAGGGCTCTCCTGGGCCAGAGGTAGCGGTCATAGCCCGAGCTGGGGATGGGGTACTAGGCCCGGGTGTAGCAACCCTGATAAATATAAAGGATAAATTTCTAATATCATAAAAGGTGAAATAAAAGAAAATTCAACAAATAATTAAGCCAAAAGAAAATAACGCCTCTCATCAAGGCGTGACTTCATGAAATAACGCCTTAGTATAAGGCGCTACTAAAGAAAGGACGCCCTCACGTGAAGGCGTCAACTTCCAAACACCAAATAGGGAAGGTGAAAGAAACGCCCTCTACCTGGGCGTGTTTTAACAAAGAAACGCCTCTCCTCTGGGCGTGTTTTTAATAAACGCCCTATGACAAGGCGTCAATTCCAGTTCGTATACCGTTCGAACCCAGAACTTATCCAGAGTAAGTTGATAACTATGAGAAAGAGTTCGAATGTGGAAATAACTCCATTATGGAAGTGTTACTTCCAATCAACTTCTATCCCTATTAGGACTTCCAAAAATCCTATAAATACCTTGACAATCGAACCCTAAAACCCATTTGGTTAATCTGCTCTGCTACGGTACGTAAAGAACATCTTATTGTTCTTTGTTCTTCGACTGAATGGAAGAGTTACTAACTCTTCTTCCTCTTCTCTTCTTACAGGTTAAGAAGAATAACGCCGTGAAGAACAAGGTAACGTTCTTCCCCTTTTTTTTTCATGTGTTCCGGTGATATAGGTTGAAAGAACGTTAATGTTCTTTTCATCTTCACATGCAGGTTGACCCCCCTTTTTCCCCTTATTAAAACCACAGACAAAATATCATCTTCTTCCTGTTACTGCTGCTGCGGTTGAGTAGAGTTCTCATCCGATCACCAAGTTATTCTTCTTTAAAGGTAGGTTTTCTCAAGCTACGTAGTCCAAACAATAATCTTCAGATACCAGCATGCATATAGTATGGTTTTCTATTGGTTTAAAGATGTTTTTGACATATTTTGAAAGAAACGCCCTTATCCAGGGCGCTATTTTTAAAGAAACGCCCTAACCCAAGGGCGCTATCTTGAAAGAAACGACCTGTGCCAGGTCGTCAATTTTAAATTCGACGCCCTATACATAGGCGTTAATTCCATGAAATACTGATTAAATTAATAATTACCCACGTTATAATTGGATAAATGTGAAATGATGATTAGCATGTATTGCATGATCTTACCTATGAAATCTTGCTATTTTTCCTGTCATGACCATATATATTATTTTCTGAAATTCCATTATCTTGGAAAACGAAAGTTCTGAATTAACGACCTTCATCCAGTCGTTTCTTGAAATAATAACGTCCCTCTCCAGGGCGTGAATCATAAAGAAACGCCCTGTTCAGGGCGTGTTCTATAAAAACCCAGAAAATATATATATTCTGCATAAACAGGAGTAAAAGAATGGACGACCTCATGGTGAGTCGTCAAATTGAAATAAAACGCCCCTGTCTAGGGCGCGTTTCTGTAAATTACTAGAATATTGAAATTCTTGAAAAAATGGAAAAATTAAATAAACGCCCTTAGTCAAGGCGTTAATTTTACAAGACATGACTTGATGTAAGTCGTTATTTTACTGTGAAATATATTTTTACTGATTCCTGTAACCGAAGTTTCAATTATAATATATATTTATATATCGGCACTATATTCCACTCCGTGAGTATAGTCCCACGTTTTACGATGTTTCATCGATCACCTTCAACTCTCATTGACATACAAGCTCTCCATTGGACATTCCGTTCCTTTGGACTAGCGAGTTAGTCATAGAGACCTCCGTAAGACTCCTCGAACCTTGGATTCCCTCAAGGTCGACTGAGCTGGTTGTACCCTAAAAACCCGTTACCCTATCGATTGTCATGTCACTCTAAAGAAATATGGCATACCGGCCCTTATGATATGCAAAGAGTGTATCATAGGAATTTCTTAATGACATGATGATATCATGTCATAATGATGTTCTTGTAGACCTCAATTCTATATAAAGAATGAGGGCATCTTGTTAATGTTATACTGTTCTTGTGGACCTCAATTCTATAATAAGATTGAGGGTACTCTACCTTTGATGTGCTGTTCATGTGGACCTCAATTCTACTTAAAGAATGAATGTCCTTACTTGTCATGGTACCCGAGTTATGGGAACCACATTCCACCTAGATTTATCGACATCGGATTTATGCCGTTATTATCGCCTATTCATGTCCAATGTCATATTTTTGGACTCTATTCTCAAAGTCTATCTTACTTATCTATAAGCTTGGTTATTGGAATTCTATATTGGCTATAAAACAAGAGTGGATGTCAAAATACATGATAAATGCCTGCGCATATAGGGCCCGATCTGGTCCTGGGAGGAGCACCCGAAAGTACTTGTGCCCATGGGAGTTGAATGATAAGGTATCTGGCATTATACCGAGTACATGACTAGCTTGATTGGACATTCCACATAAATCTTGTACTTGACTCGTACTTGACTTGACATGACTTGCGTGGCCCGAGAAAAGGGTAAATACTTGCTTGATCGAAATTGATAGCCAATTCTTTACATGACTTGTTAAAACGTACTTGCTTGAATATCTTGTTATCTGGTTAAAAGTTCATGATTTGTTCATCTTATTCTCTTGACATTACCTTCTCTCTATCTTGTCGTTTTATGCGAGCATGCATAGCTATCCTGCATTCATGAAAGATGTAATTACTTAAACCACTTGCTAGTACTTGAGATATAATTTCCTACTGAGCGTTCGCTCACTCCGTGTGTCCCTCTACTTTTCAGGTGAGTCCGATGGCGAGGAAACTCGTTCTGAAGGGGAGAGTCAAGAGTGACCAAGATAGAGCTATTCCAAGAGTCATCGAGTCTTTTCATATTTTTGAGTCGCTATGTACTTTTCTTTTATTTTGGTTAAGTGTGGATTTGTAATAGACCATTCTTCATAATAGTCTATTTCAATAAAGGATTGGGTTATCTTTACCTTTGCGCATCTCTGTCTATGTGTCGAATGCACTATTATTCTGATTGACATGATTGATATAAACTCGTCGCGCATGTCCGAGTATCTTCCGCGCTCGGGGTGTGACACCGGGAATGGAAGGCTTCGGAGTACTAGGGCCAGTAGGACCCCTGACTGATGGGCTCCTGGGCCGAACAGGGTGGAGGGTGACCCGCTGGCCATCGTGGTCGAAGGTACAGGTGTTCGACCGACCATGGAGTGTGGCATCCCAGTCGAATAACCACGGCCTACCAAGAATGATACTTCCCACTTCCATGGGGAGAACATCGCACCGGATCTCGTCACGGTAGGAGTGGAGCTGCAGTGGGACCAAGCACCGCAGCCTGACCGAAATGGAAGTGGTATCCACCCATGATACCTGATAGGGACAAGGATGGTCTACGGGTGTGAGACCAAGACGAGTGACAGCGTTCGTGGAGATTGCATTGATACAACTCCCGCTATCGATGACCACCTTGTAAATTTGCTTTCCCAGCCTACAGAATACATGAAGGATAGTGGTCCTACGCCAGTCATCACTGACCTATGGCTGGGTGAGGATACATCTGACGACCCCCACGTAGGTATCGTCCGACTGCTGGGCATCCTAGGCCTCACCTCCCATCTCATAGTACTCATCAGCTAGCTCTTCATCTGCCTCATAGCTGACTAACTCGAGGCCCGTAGGGGTGGTATCCTCGACCTGTGTGTCCCCAATGTGAAGAGATGGGCGGGTGGGACATTGGTTGGCGAAATGGCCAAACCCGTTGCAGCGATAACACTGCTGCCGTGATCCACTAGGCTCCCCAATCATAGGTCCTTTACCTTTATCCTCCCGACGGATAGGAGGTGTAGGCAACAAAGGACGTGCAGGAGGTGCGGGTGCCGGTGGACGGGCTATGGGTGGGGCCGTAAGATGCTGGGGACGAGGAAGGTCTCTCAGGGGTGGAGTACGAGGCCTAGAAGCAAAGGGCTCGGGACGAGCGGGCTCCTGAGGTCGAGCCATGGGGGCCCTCGGATACATGCCAGATGAGCCCCGGGGCTCGACACTACGAAGGGGGAAAGAGCCCAACCGATGGGGTGACTCGAACTCGGCCTCGAACTACTCCAATTCGAGAGTGATCTGATATGCCTGCTCCAAAGTTGTTGTATTGCGACGAAAGAGTTCATATTGATAATTGGGCCACAAACCTCTTTGAAAGCGGGATATAGTCATGGTGCTCTCCTCCGTGACCTCGCACCGCAAGTAATACTCATCGAACTCGGCGGTGTACTCGGTCACGGATCGGTTCCCTTGGGAGATGCTTTGCCACTTGTCTATAAGACGTTGGCGATATGAGGCAGGAAGGTATTTCTCCCTCAATTTGAGTTTCATATCATCCCAAGTATCGATTTGGGGTTGACGTCACTGGTTGAGCAGGCTTTCTACATTGATCCAATAAGTTTGGGCCGGCCCTTGCAGCTTCATCTTCGCGTATCGGACTCTTCGGTGGTCCGTCATCTCAAACCACTCGAAGTACCGGTCCATGCCGGCCTCCCAATCTAGATACACCCTAGGGTCCAAGGACCCGCTAAAGGTGGGAGGGTCCGCACGCACTCCCCTAAGGATGCGGTCGTCATCATCATCATCGCGATTCCGTCGTTGATTCCGACGACCATTTCCCCCGTGATCATTGTCGGAGGCATAATCATCCACTATAGGCGCATGTTGCCTCCCGACATCCTCCACATGAGCCCTTGGCACAGCGGGTTGCTGCACCAACTCCTGTTGACCGTTCGTCGGCGGGGGTTGCGCCACTACTGGGCCCCTCTCTAGGACATCGATCCTCCCTACAAGGCCTTGAATGGATTGTTCCAAAGCCCCGGTCCGGTCCTTGAGGACTTTCATCCGTCCTTCTAGATGCATGCCTATCCCATCTATATGTGTACTAAGACCATCCATACGTGTATCTAATCGATCCATGATGGCCCGGAACATCTCGGCCGTGGAAGACTCCTCGGAACTACGGCTCCGGTCATCGCCATAGGTGGTGGTGGCGAGTATTAGGTGCCTCGACGGGTGGGCATGCAAAGATGTACGGACTAGGTGACACCGACCGACTAATGCAAACACACTAAATGATGCACTAAGACCTAACCAATATCCGGTACGAGGCGGAGATAAGCGATCCGAGGATCACTCGCGCAAGGACGCTACCCTCCCGATAGGCATAACCTAATGTTCGGGCAACACCTTTTAATATACCGAACTATTGGGTGAAATGCAATTTGAAACACCCTTTTTTTTTGTTTTGAAAAGAATGAGACTCGACTACACCCTAGACACTACCAAGACTCGGTACGCGGCGGAGATAATCGACCCGAAGGTCACTCGTACAAGTGTGCGGTCTTCCCGATAGGCGTAACCTAACGGTCGGACAATACCTTTTGATATATCGAGTGAAGGTGTGTGTTGGGTAACCTTATACGATGCAAGACTTATGCCATGACTACCCTAGACTTAGCTCGCTCTGATACCAAACTGATGCGGGACGGACACGGGAGACGACTCTACGGGGTATGGACCTCGGACTCTAGATGCGGACACGACCAACAACACATGATGGGAGAGACACTAGGCCCGACACGGAGAGCTCCTATAGGCTACACGTCACTAACAGAAGTGTAAGCTCACTCGTCGTCCCATGCGAGGGAAACGTGGATCGTGCGCGGTTGAAGAACCGACAGAGTTCAAGGTAGTCAGACTCATTTCCGGACTCGGATCGAGTCGCGGGACGGGTCACTCTCACTCTCACAGCGGTGACATGGACACACGGGCTAGTACCTATCGCTCTCGACAGCAGTAAAAGACCATATACTAGCTAAGCAAATGAACGCCAAGAAGTTCGGACCATTACCTCTACGCACCTGGCGTGGCGAAGACAACCCTGGTCGAATTACGGACTCCCGGTTAACAATTATTACAGCAATACACTACTTTGAACCACTACACGCAGGGAGGTAAAAGGTCACAAGTGGGGTCCGGGAATCACGCAAATCGGGTTGACGGGCAGCATCTTGATGTCGCCCGGCGGTGCCGAATTTCGCGTTTTCGTACTTTCCAAACGGCAGGTTCCGCGGGTCTGCGGGGCCCACGGATGGCACTGTCCTTCGGCTCTGCGGAGGTGGGACCCACTATGATGGGGACCCCTGGAGGCGCACCTCCACGGACAGCAGTCGGCCGGAAACACCGATCGGGGGTCGATCGGCCCCGATTCACACTTCTTGAACTAGCTTCCCACGGATTTTGGTTGCTGTTTTCCGGCGCGCGCTCCGACGAAAATAGCTGCTGCGATCAATCCCGATGTCGGATCGGGACGCATAAGCTATCGTTGGAAAGCTCTCTTCGAGCCCTTCTATCTAGACCCAGAGAGATCTGCTGGATCTGGCCGGATCTGGAGTTTAATAATTTTACAAATCCCTATTGTACAGTAACCGAGATCTCAGATGTACACGTGAGTTGTCTGAAGACTGCCTTTGACCGTGAGGAAGATGGCCGATTCAGCTCCGGAGCTCTTCATCAAACTTGTGGCATTGTGAACAATGATTACGGGGATATTTTTTTGTGAATTGAGTGGAGGTGTATGTGATTTGTTATGGTTTTTTTACTGGAGGGTGGTCAGATCTGGGAACTGGCAGAAAGTACTGTAGCTGGGGAAGAACTTGATTTGTATAAAATATGAGATGGCCTCAAAAAAATGCAAGAAAATTTGGGGACGGTGGGGTGGGTGGACAGAACTCCTAGTAAAATTGGGAGTTCCAAAAAAAATCAGAAAGAGGTCCTAACATGGGAAACACAGGGCGGGTGGAAATTGAAACAGCAAGCAGACAGATCTAGGAATTAAGGTTTGATGAAAATAAAAAAATACCAAATGGGATCTTTATGACCAACCAAAATTTTTGGAACGTGCTTGACACCTCTGGAGCATCCCCTAAAATTCCTAGGTCGATCTGAGCTCATGGCTGACACAGAGAGTTCGGGGGTGCTGCTGTGGTCAGATGAAGGCAGAACTCCGGCGATGGCGATGGCGGTGCGATGGCGGCTCGTGGCGGCGGCGAGGATGACCGGAACTGATAGGGGATAAGTCACACCTCCAGAAGCAACCTTCACAGCTGCAAGGGGGGAGAGAGGGGCGCACCAAGCTGGAGATCCAACAATTTCTTTGATTCAAATGGCATTAATTCTATCAAAATGGAAAATACAAGCTTATATAGGTCACCAATCTAATCAATCCTCCACCGTTGGATCTAGGGATGGGAGATAGAGGACTGGGATTGCTTGTGACCATCCACAAAAATTAAAATTAAAAAAAAAATAAGGAGGGGGGCGGCCTATTGACTTTATTGGCAAGGGGGGACATGGTAGGTGGGAATGGGCTGGAATTGTTGACATTTTCATTCCAATGTCCCCCCACTTGGCCCACCCTTCTAGAAGCCTCTATGTGGATGGTTGACTGACCCCACATGAGACCCTAGGTTGAGGTGGCTCAATGGGATGGGGCCTGGGGGGGCCCGTGGGGCCCACGGGGCCCAAATTGCACATAAGCCCCTCTTACAATCAAAATAGCAAATTGAATACAATGAAATAAACACAAATTACACACAAATAAAGTCCAACTAAATATGATAAATGGGGGAGACTCAAGACGGCGTCTCTAGGCTGTCTCCGAGCCATATGGATGTTGAGGTGACTCGAGTCGTGCTCCGTGTGCGGTACCGGTGGCTCGACGTATCGCACCGCTCAACTGCTCGGGTGCCCGCACCACCGGCCCTGGTTACACCAGAATAGAGTAGTGCCCTCTACCCTGAACCAATGTATCAAGTACCCCTGTGAGGGGAAGGAAGTCAGAATCTTTGTCGACCTCCACCCATTCGAGGTGTTCGAGTGTCATCTATCAGATGCCAATCTATACTTAGAGAAGGCGAAGCAAGCTCCCCAAGCCACCCAAGGCAAGGGAAAGAAGAAAGTGGAGTTAGGCGGTTGGTTTCCTCCGCCGCCCCCAGGCTATGTGGCTCCCCCACATGTACCGTTCATTGCACAAGAAGGAGGGGTATTCAAGGCGGCTCCTCTCGCCATCTATCCTACACGGGGGACGCCTTGTCTTGAGGATCTACTAGAGGATGTCAGAGTCCCGCCAGGAATCGTCAAGCCTGTGACAGGAATAGAATGTCAAGCAGCTGTGAACTTTTGAGGTGCCTAACCCTGAGGGGTCACCCACCATCTTCTATGTTGCCGGGCAAAAGCCAGTCAGGGAAGACGATGATTGTCGGTTCCCTGACGAGCTGCATGACCCGCACGTCCCCATTGCGGGACTTCCTCACATGGCTGACCAGACAGCCAGAATGGTCAGAAAGCAGAAGATTCCTTCCTACCAGCCCTCCAGCCGGAAGGAAATGTTTAAAAGGATGTGGAACCCACCAAACCTGGACCGACGGCTGCTGCAAATCACCAAGCACCCCGATTTGGGTTTTTCACTAGAAGATTATTACGAGACTGATGTGATATCGGTTTCGACCTTGTCCGGTGACGACCCCGTGGAGGCTGTAAATTTCCAGGAAGTCCACCAAGATGTATATCCCAGGCCTCCGGCTGAGGAGGCGTAAGACAAAGAAGTGTTCCTTTGGAACCCTCTCCGCCGCCGCTGCATGGGGAAGACTTCCTCTTTCCTCGAGGGACTAACCTCGAAAGGGCACACCACTGAGGAGCCCTCACTCTGGCCTGCTGGCGAAGCAAGAAGTAGTAGCATGGGCCATGCTCCAAATTCCCCTTGATACGACCCCGTCAAGTACTCCTTGTACCATAGGCAGTAACGGGAGATCGAGATGTTAAAGGCGCGGCTGGCTGAGTTGACCTCGCTAGTCACCGACCTGATCTAGGGTTCCCTCCGTCCGTGAGGTGGCCATATGTCTCGGCCCCGAGACACCAGTCCTGACGCCCCCGTCTGGTCAAGAAGGGAAACAAGAGGCACGGCAAGCCCATTAACCGGGCGGCCAATCAGGCGAGGCCTGACACTCCAAGAGAAGCTACAGAAGCCCTACTCTTTCCCAAGAGAGAAGACTCGGGATATCTTTGACTGGGCCTGCCATTACGGCAAGGTCTCCCTCCCACGGTCCAAGAGGCCACAGGACACCCGAAGAAGTGGGGACCCACTATTTTGTCCCTATCACCAGATACTGGGCCACGCCATCGAAGACTGCTATGTCTTCAAGGACATTGCTCAAGACCTCATTGACAGGGATGAGCTCAGAATGGGAGACTATGTAGTAGCCCCGCCACGCCCCCACGTGGTAGACAGCCCTGGAAGAGGAGCCTATACAGTATCCATCCAGTACCATGCGCCTGAGGATGCGGCTGCCCCGACCCCCACCGGAGTTGTCTATGATGAGTACACAGAAGACCTCGAGGTGGCCCTATGCCTTTCTGCGCCAGCGGACCTCACGGACCAGGCGGCTACAGCCCACGAAGAGTGCGCGATGGATGTAGCCCCCACGCCCATTCATGAGGAGCAAGAAGAGGGGGATGGCGTCCTGGAGCTCGAGGACAATGAAGACCAAGACTTTGTCGATTTGTCGCCAGCCCCGTCGGAAATTGAAAATCGCGGCCAGGCTACAGTTGACGAATTGGTTGAGATCAACCTTGGCACAGAAGGTGACCCCAGGCCGACCTTTCTGAGTGCTCTTATGCCCCTACAAGAGAGGGAGCAATACATAAAGCTGCTGCAAGAATTTCAGGATTGCTTTGCCTGGAACTATAAAGAAATGCCCCGGCTCAGCCCCAAGGTGACTCAGCACATCTTGTCCATTGATCCCAAGACGGAACCTGTGAAGCAGCCTCCCCGGCGTATGAGGCCGGAACTGATTAGCCAGATCTGCAAGGAGGTCGACAAACTCATAGATATCAACTTTGTGGCGGAAAATCAATACACCACTTGGTTGGCCAACATCGTACCGGTTAAGAAGAAGAATGAACAGATCAGAATTTGCATGGGTTTCTGTGACCTGAGTAAAGCCTGCCCAAAAGATGACTTCCCGGTGCCTATCACCGAAGTGATGATTGATGCAACTACTGGCCATGAGGCCCTGTCCTTTATGGATGGGTCATCCGGCTATAACCAAATTTGGATTGCCGACCGCGACTGGATTCATACAGCTTTCAGATCGCCCAAAGGGATATTCCACTACAAGAGGATGCCCTTCGGTCTCAAGAATGCCGGTGCTACATATCAACGGGCGATGACCAAGATTTTCGATGAGCTGCTATATAGCAAGGTCGAATGCTACATCGACGATCTAGTCGTCAAGATAAAGAAGAGAGATGAACATCTGAGTGACCTCAGAGTCATCTTCCAAAGGCTCCGGCGGTACGGGCTGAAGATGAACCCCATGAAGTGCGCCTTCGGCGTGTCCAGCGGAAAGTTCCTCGGCTTTATTGTTCGGCACAGAGGGATAGAGATTGACCCCTTCAAGATAAAAGCCATTCAGGAGTTGCCCCCTCCGAAGAGTCTGGGAGAGCTAAGGTCCCTACAAGGCCGTTTAACTTATATCCGCAAGTTCATCTCCAACCTGTTGGGGCGTTGCCAACCCTTCCACAGACTAATGATGAAGAATGCACCCTTCAGCTGGGGTCACAAATGCCAGCACGTGTTCGGCCAGCTAAAGGAGTACCTGAAGACCCCGCCAGTCCTGGGGGCACCTGTTAAAAGCAGGTCACTCATTCTCTATATAGCGGCCACCGAATATTCACTGGGGGCAATGCTTTCCCAGAACAATGATGAGGAGAAGGAGCGAGCTCTCTACTACCTTAGCCGAAGACTGGTGGGAGCGGAGGCCAATTACACACCAATTGAGAAGGTCTGCCTTACCTTGGTCTTCGCAGTCAAGAAGCTGAGGCACTACATGTTATCCCATGAAGTAAGTTTAATATCCAAAGCTGACCCCATCAAGCACATTATCTCCCAGCCAGTCCCAAAGGGGCGCCTTGGCAAGTGGGCCGTGCTACTCATGGAGTTTGACGTCACCTACGTGCCGCAGAAGGCCGTTAAGGGACAAGCAGTCGCCAACTTCTTCGCAGCACACCCTGTGCCCGAAGACTCTCCGTTGGCCATAGAGCTACCCGAAGATGAAACCCTGGATGTGCACCAAGTCCGACAAGTTGCCTGGCAATTATATTTCGACGGGGCCTCGAGAACAGAAGCGACCCCGTCCGGACGCACCAAGGTACGGGCCGGAGCCGGCATCGTCCTCAAATCCCCAGAAGGGGAAGTTCTACACACTTCTTGCTGCATCAACAAGCCCTGCACAAATAATGAAGCAGAATATGAAGCATTGATTATCGACCTCCAGGTGGCCCTCCATATGGAGATTAAGATGTTGCAAGTATTTGGCGACTCGTTGCTGGTCGTCAAGCAGATTCAGGGACACTTCGATGTTCGAAAGCCCGAACTACTCCCCTACTATACCAAAGCAAAGGCGCTCAGCGAGCGGTTCTACCTCCTCGAGATAGGCCATGTTGCCAGAGGGGAGAATGGGCAGGCCGACGCCCTGGCAAAATTGGCAAGTTCATTAGCAGTGCCACCAGATGGGTCTCTCAATATCCAAGTAATAAATCAGCGCCAGGTGCCCAGCATGATAGAAGAAGAACCAGAAGAAGAAGAGCTAGAAGTCACTACAGCAGAAGCCGTTGACCTACCTGATTGGAGAGACCCTCTGATGCGGTGGTTCAGATATCAGCAGCTGCCCAAGCAAAGAGAAGAGAGGATTAGGCTAATCAGAACCAAGGACTCCTATGAGCTCCGGAACAGGATACTGTTCCGCGTCGTGGTTGACGCCAAACAGAAGCTACTCCTCCGGTGCCTGTCTATTGGGGAGGCTTGGAGGGTCATGAAGGGAGTACATGCTGGGACAGCTGGTGCACACTAGGCAGGGCCCAAAATGAAGATTGAAATAAAGAAACTTGGTTATTATTGGCCTGCAATGTTTGACGACTATTGCAAATATGCTAAGTCATGTCAGAATTGTCAGGAGCATGCCACCATACCCAGAAGGCCCCCCATACAATTGCACCCAACGGCGCCTAGCTGGCCGTTTGTCCAGTGGGGAACAGATGTCGTGGGACCCTTTCCTGCATCCTCCACAGGTTGCAAGTACATTTTGGCAGCAACCAACTACTTCTCCCGTTGGGCAGAGGCTGTCGCTGATGCGGGACGAGACCACGGATACGACAAGCTCGTGACTGCCCCTTAACGAGGGAAGCGTCGGACGTGCACGGTTGAGAAACCGACAGTGAGCTAGGGTGGTCGGCTCTCACTTGTGCCCGGATCGGGTCACGGGACGGTCTCGCACTCTCTCGCAGCAGCGGTAATGAACAGATAAATCGAGCTAGATATCCCTACACATGCTCTCTAGCAGCGGCATAATCAAATATATATGAAGTAAGTAAAATGCCAAGCAAGGGAGCGAATGCGATACCTCCACGCGCTCGACGTGGGGAAGACGGACCCGGTCGAAACTCGTACTCCCAGGATAAATATTATACAATGATGACAGCAATGAAATATCGCCCACTCCACGCAGGGAGGTAAAGGGCTACACAAATGGGGTCCGGGAGGACCAAATTCGGGTTGCAGGTGGCTTCTCGCGTTGATTCGGCAGCACCCGAACTAATGACGGTGGGGCCCACGTGCTGTCCGGAGGGGCCGTGTGGGACCCGGTGGCACCGCTGTAGTGGTGGATGCTCGGAGGATCGCTCCTTGGGATGGCGGCGCACTGGAACGTCGGTCGGAGGCCGGGCGGCTCTGTTCAGCACTGGTCGGAAAAACCGGCCACGGACTTGCACTTTCTGATTTTCAGCATGCGCTCAGACGGGAACGGACATTGTGATCAGCCCCGATGTCGGATCGACACAAAACCAGCGCCGTTGGAAAGCTGATTCAAAGTACTTAAACCTACACCTAAAGATCTGGCCTGGATCTGCACGGATCTTAGCCTTAATGAATTTTTGATTTGCTGTTGTACAGTGAATGGACCCTCAAATCTGCAAGGAACTTTCCTGAGAACTACCTTTGACCGCTATGAAGACCTCAGATTCAGCATTTGACCTATTCATCAATGTTGTAGGAACTTTAGCTAGGAAATTGGGACTATTTTGGGATCTGGATTTTAAGGTGGCTGTGATTTGTTCTGATTTTTGAACTGGAAGGTGGTCAGATCTGGAAATGGGCTGAAAGTGCTGTAGCAGAGATAGAACACGACTTTTGGAAAATAGGTAGAAGGCTGATAAAAATTTAATAAAATTTTGGGATGTAGGGGATAATGGAAAAAACTCCCAGTAAAATTGGGAGCCCTAAAAAAATCAAAAAGGTGGTCGAAGGTGGAGAACTCAGAGCTGCTGTCACTATAGATAGAGACAAAATAGATTTGGGAATGATAGAAGACCAAAAATGTAAAAATACTAAACGATGGGTTTTGGACCTGAAAGTTTTTGTGGAGGAATGGGTGGAAGATAGGAACATACCATAAAAATTACAAACCACGAAGAGGCCGTGGATGGTAGCAGGATTTTCGGGATGGCATCACTATCCAGTAGGACAGAAAATCGAAGACGGATTCGCGGCGTCTCGAAGGCGGCACGAACGGCAGCGGCGGCAGCACGGATGATCACCGGAGATAGAGGGGAGGGGATAGGAGGTAGAAACCACTCTAGAACTGGAGGTTTGAGGAGACGAACATCAGGGGAGAGAGGAATAAGGGCACACCCTTCAATGGCTTAAGCTAATTTTACAAATTTTCTTCATTAATCTCTAATGACACTATACATAGGCTTATATAAAAAATGGCAAGGGGTGGGGGGATGGAAATTTCATGGGAAATATGTCATTTTCTTCTCCCATGTGGTCAAAAACCCAAAATAAATAAATTACATATGGAGGGGACACTCCTTTGACTAGGCAGGTAAGGTAGGTGGCCAACTTTGACATTTTACACCACTTGTCTCCCATGTGGTCAATTGGCATTCAAACCTTCTAGATGGCCACCTAGGATGGTTGACTAGCCCCACATAGCTTAGGTGGACCAATGGGAAAGGGCTGAGGGTGTAGCAACCCTGATAAATAAAGGGTTGAAATAAATTAAAATTTCCTAAATGTATCAAAGAATTAATAAAGATAATAAGAAGAAGCTTAAACGGATTAATAAAACCCAAAATGCAAATAACGCCTCTCAGTAGGGCGTTAATTTAAAAAGAAACGCCTCAAGGTAAGGCGTGACTAAAGAAAGGACGCCCTCACCACATGGCGTCAATTTTCAAAACACCAAAAAGGGAAGTAAAAGAAACGCCCCATACTTGGGCGTGTTTTAGAGGAGTCACGACATAGGTAACAACGTTAATTTTAACAGGACGGAATTAATAAAGGGCAAGGAAAAGAAGCGCCCTCGACTTGGGCGTGTATTTAAGAAATGCCTTGATACAAGGCGTCAATTCCAGTTTATATTCCGTTCGAACCCAGAACTTATCCAGGGTAAGTGATAACTATGAGAAAGAGTTCGAATGTGGTAAACAACTCAATCTTGGAAGTGTTACTTCCAATATAACTCTAGCCTCATGAGGATTTCTCTATATCCTATAAATACTCTCTTGATCAACTGTGAACGCTATTTGGCGTTCGAGTTCTCTGAAGGTAAGTACAGAACCATAGCTCTTTTTTCCCTCTGTCCCTTTTGATTTCATAAAGGTTATTGATTCGTCATCTTCTTCCTTCTTTCAGGTTAAAGAAACCTTGACGTCGTGAAGAACAACCGTAAGTTCTTCTATCCTCCTACCTTCAGCCAAAATATTATAAAGTGAAGATTGATATGTCTTCATATTCCTCTGTAGGAAGCTCTATCGAAGAACAAGGGTTCTTCAATACGAACGTTCATCCGTTGAACCTCAAAGCCAGAATTCTCTTCCTGCTGCTCATGTTCTTGTACTGCTACAACTGCTGCTGCGGTTATAGGAAGGCTCTGTTGGATACAGAGTTCATATTCTGCCAAACCTTCATACATTCATCCAACTCAAGTTATCTAAGGTAGGTGTTCTCAAGCCATGTAGCCCAAACAAGTAATCTAATGTTTCTATACTAGCATTGCATGCATATAGTATAGTTTTCTGGTGGTTTAAAAATGTTTTCTGAATATTTTGAAAGAGACGCCCTGGAATAAGGCGTTAATTCAAAGAAACGACCTGTATCAGGTCGTCAATTATAGATTTGGCGTCCTGACCTACAGGCGTGAATTTTCATGAAATTTCGTATAACATAATAAATACCCACATTAAAATTTTTTGATATATATGCAATCGTGATTCTAATATATATGCATGACTCTACCTGCTAGTTTCCTGTCTATCCATGAAAATTGATCTCTGGAAATTGCTTATTGTAAAACCTCACTGTTCATGACCCCTGAAGAATTAACGTCCTGGGTCAGGTCGTGACTTGAGAAACTAACGCCCTGAACTAGGGCATGACTATGTAAATAACGCCCCTTGACAGGGCGCGTTTATGATAAAATCCAGAAAATAGATATTCTGTAAAAATAGAATTCAAAGAATGGACGACCAGTGTGTATGTCGTCAAATTGAAATATAACGCCCCTGTACAGGGCGTGTTTTTGATAAAACATAGAATTATTAAAATTTCTGCAAATTGGGAATCTATGTAAACGCCCTTCTGTAAGGCGTTATTTTCTTGAGTAGTAACTTAAGCAAAGTCGTTATTTTCCTGTAAATATGTTTTTACCTGTTACTGTTAACCGATGGTTTCATATATTTATATAATACATACATCGGCACTATATCTCCACTCCGTGAGTATAGTCCCACGTTTTTACGATGTTTCATCGATCACCCTCAATTCTCATTGACATACAAGCTCTCCATTGGACATTCCGTTCCTTTGGACTAGCGAGTTAGTCATAGAGACCTCCGTAAGACTCCTCGTACCTTGGATTCCCTTAAGGTCGACTGAGCTGGTTGTACCCTAAAAACCCATGACACTATTGATTGCCATGTTGTTGACGCCTGGAAAATGAGCAATGGTGGAGACAAAAAATTGAAAAGAGGAGCAGACCAGCAATGAAAGATTACTGATGAAACCCCTGTCTACGGACTGATGAAAAACCGTTAAGATGATCTCGATACAAGATATGTCGTCAATGAAGGGCCCTCTTGGGTAATGGTGTACTTGAAGGACTAGCAAAGCCCTAGTCTAAAAGGCTTAATTGGGCCTGTGAAAGTGGCGCCGGGAGCTTCTTGTCGAAGCCCAAAAGCTGCGCCGAGATGTTGAATGCATGCGCGCCGGGAAGCTCCTCCAAAGGATGTCGCGCCGGGAAGCCCCTCGAATGGGCGCGCCGGGAACAAGTGATGCAGGCACGCCGAGTGCCATTGATGTGAACAGCGTCCTATATAACCCGTTTCTTCTCCCACAAGAAAGGAGCGGAATAGGGGGGCCGAACAGAAGAGGAGAGAAATCAGAAGAAAAAAAAGAAAGAAAAGGGAAATATCCAGAGGATAGCCAGAAACCCAAAAAAGAGAAAGAGAGAGCCCGAGGAAAAGGCAATCGAAGAAGCAAAGAGAAGATCTGAAGAGAAAGAAGAAGGAAAGGCTCCAGGTGGGCTGCTCCGGGGAGGGAGAGGAGTCAATGCTCCGCCCTCCCCATGTTTTCTTTCCATTTCTTTGATGTAGTCTAGCGAGTTTTCTTCTCGATTTATCAGATGTAGCCGGACAATCCCGGTTCTGCTTTGTATCTCTGCTTCTTATTTTCCCTTCATGGTTGATGTAAGTGTGAGACGATGCAATGAAATGGAATGCTGCAATTGCAGTGATGAATACTGGGCAATCGAAGTTCTTCCCCTTTGCATCTTGTGGATATATCTTCTATTTGAAATGCATAATAGTTTATACAGTATTGATTTCAGAATTTTCGTCGGTTCTCTGAAGAGGGATGAGGATAGGACCCCCACCCCCATCTAATGGGTGATTGGGCTCCATTCCCTTCTCATTTCCTGTCTCAATGACAGATTCTCTGCATATGTTCCGAGTGTTTCCCTCGAGCCCTTCATGTTATTCAGGAACCCGAGATACCAATCTCTTGGTTCCCTGAACTGCCAGGCTTTGGTGAATGATGATTTCGATCACTGGGTCCTCCATTCTAAGCCTTGAATGCTTAGGGCCTGGAGTTTCGGTGCTAGACGCCTATCCATCGCCAATTTTTGACGCCATTAGGTTCGTCCAGGGGATCAGAGACAGTCATCTCTTGATCCCCCAGACGGCTGACGGCGAACGGAGAAGGATTCTCAGGGTTCAGATGATGATCTCTCTTTTCCCCCTGCTGATTTGGCCTCTCGGCTCCCTTGGCAACCCTCTAGACCTTAGCCTCCATGAAGCCTCCTCCTGCATCCCAGATTTGGCCTTGATCTCAGCCAGAAAAAACCCGAAAACCCCCAAACAGAGCATCATTTTTGAGCTCTGGAAACCCTGAAATCTCGTAGCATTTCAGCCTTCTCGGCGTGCCATTTCCCCACCGAGAACCGTAAGGCCGAGAGGCCTTCCTCTCCTGCTAAACGACAAAAGCCCTCCAGGCCAGTTCCACGTGAAACCCCCCTTGTCTTTGGCCTCTCGGCGCCAGCTTCCCGGCGCGATGAGGAGCGCGCCGGGAAGCCTCGCGCCGAGAGCCCCTCTCCTTCTTCCACTTAGGCCCAGGCCGAGAAGCCCCCCCTTTGGCCACTTCATAGTGCGCTGAGAAGCCCCCCTTTGGCTACTTCATAGCGCGCCGAGAAGCCCCCCTATAGCCCACGCCGAGAAGGCCACAAACCCCACGCCGAGAGCCCAGGCCATTTCCCTTGCGCGCCGGGAAGCCTCACGCCGAGAGCCCCCCTTCCTTTGGCCAATCAAATCCCTGGCCGAGATCCCTCTTCTTGGCCAAATAAAACCACACCGAGATCCATCTTTTTGGCCAAATAAAATCTACGCCGAGAGCCCTCTCTCTTGGCCGATTCAACCCATGCCGATACCCCTGCTTCGGCCAATGAAACCCAGACCAAGGTTCATCTCTGCACCATTATCCTTCAACTCTTTAACCTCTCCATACATCCGTCAAGAGGGTGCTTAGAGATCATCAGATACACCCTGAGGAGATACAGCAATGGGGAAGACCTCCCCTACATTCCTATGTCCCGAACTGGATTCACATGCAACCCCGCGGGTTCGGCGGACCTTGTCTTTACAAGGGTCTCATCGACCTCCGAGACGGGGAATAGTGATTGATGATAGAGACATGTACAGTCTCCTTGAGCCTTAGTGCTCCCTTGCTTTTCGGCTTTCATCCCAGCACTCTGTGGATGTCAGCCTATATCATCCCCTGGCAGATGCTAAATCCAGGGGAGGTGCTGCCGAAATTCTCTCAAGATGATAAAGTCAACATTGAACTGCACCGATAACTGACACAAATGTTGTTACTGATCCCCGCGACCTGACCGCGCAGGTCGATCCACGTGCGAGGGCGTGACATTGAGCGTTTGCTCATTTTCCGTAGTCCCGCATCGGGTTCAGGAATAACCCCTTTAGCTTGGGAGGGCTCTGCCACTGCATGAGTTCCACCGGCTTCTACAGGGAATACCAAACATTGCCCCATGGCAAATATGCGATTCGGGAAGTTCAACACTTCTCTCTTTCGGCTTTCATCTCGACACTCCGTGGGTGATAGTCTATTTCCCCCTGGGCATGATCCAGAAGAAGGGGAAATGCTGCCGAAATATCGATCGATGTTTTGAACCCCTATCACGGCCACGGCCCAGTCTGCCTGTGACTGAAATTTCCCCTTCCCCCTAAGCTCGATCTCTGAACCGCTGACTTAATGATATCATCTGTTTCTACAGTTGATGTTATTATTATCTTGCCCGCCTTCCAGGCTCTGGTATGAAATCCAAATTGCGCACACGAATATATTTTTTTGCCTCTCGGGGCCTCCTACTTTTAGCGTTTAATCAAGGGTTGTCTTCCTTAGGGAGGACATAATTAACGTCATAGCGTTCAGGGTATGACGGACTTCGGGTCCTGACTCGGACTTCACAATCGACTGACCATGTCAGATCGAGCGCACAATAAAATTGTCACTTCGGTGACTGGCACGCCAATAAATAAATAAATAAATAAAATAAAACAAAATAAAATAAATGTGTTCCACACATGTCACTCTAAAGAAACATGGTATACCGGCCCTTATGATTATACAAAGTGTATATCATAAGAATTCTCTTAATGGGATGATGATATCATACCATAATGATGTTCTTGTGGACCTCAATTCTATAATAAGAATGAGGGCATCTTATCAACGATATACTGTTCATGTGGACCCCAATTCTATCTAAAAGAGTACTTATCATGGTACCCGAGTTATGGGAACCATATTCCACCTAGTTTTATCGATATCGTGATTATACCGTTATTATCGCCTATCTATGTTCATGTGTCATATTTTTGAACTCTATTCTCAAAGTCTGTCCTGCTTGTCTACAAGCTTGATTATTGAAATTCCATATTGGCTATATATATACAAGAGTGGATGTCAAAACACATGATAAATGCCTGCGCATATAGGGCCCGATCTGATCCTGGGAGGAGCACCCGAAAGTACTTGTGCCCATGAGAGTTTTAATGATAAGGTATCTGGCATTATATCGAGTGCATGACTAGCTTGATTGGACATTCCACACAAATCTTGTACTTGACTCGTACTTGACATGACATGACTTGCGTGACCCGAAAAAAAAGGGTAAATACTTGCTTGCTTGAAACGTGATAGCCAAATTCTTGACACGACTTGTTAAACGTACTTGCTTGAATATCTTGAATATCTTGTTATCTTGTTGAAAGTTCATGATTAGTTCATCTTACTCTCTTGATGTTACATTCTCTCTATCTTGTCGTTTTATGCGAGCATGCATAGCTATATTGTATTCATGAAAAATATAAGTACTTAAACCCCTTGCTAGTGCTTGAGATATAATTTCCTACTGAGCGTTCGCTCACTCCGTGTGTTCCTTTACTTTTCAGGTAAGTCAGATAACGAGGGAAGTCAATCCGAAGGGGAGAGCCAAGAGTGAAAGAGCTAGAGCTTTTCCAAGAGTCGTCTAGTCTTTTTCCTATTTCTTGAGTCAATATGTACTTTTCTTTTCTTTTCTTGAACAGAATATTGGATTTGCAATAGCCTATTGAATAAAAGGATTGGGTTATCTTCATTTTGCGCATCTCTGTCTTGGTGTCGAATACACTACTACTCTGATTGACATGATTGATATAAACTCGTCGCGCATATCCGAGTATCTTCCGCGCTTGGGGCGTGACAGAGGGCCCCCTAGCTGGACCTACTACACAATTGCACAAAAACCCACACAATCTATGGGAATGACTCATTGGCTTATAAAGCCTTACATTTGCGTACATACTTTTCCAAAGATATAAACACAAACTAAAAGGACATAAATGCAAAAGAAATTGTACATGCTCGGCGTCGATTCCCATCAACTCTCCCCGGGTGGGAGGAACTCGACCCCGTCGAGTAGGGGTAGGGATGCTCGAGTTCTCCGGCGGATCCGTCATCATGCCAAGTAACGCTGGTATGCTCCACTCCAAGTGTTCATCGCCTGCTCATTCCATATATACTCGATATGCGCGAACTGCTATGGGCTAAAGGTGGACACTCCGGGTGGGCACTCTCAAAAGGGAAGGAAGCCGCTCGAAGACTCACTAGGAATCACTGCTGAGTCCTTGTAGGTGACTGATCCGGGTATAGATGTAGAACCGATCCCATACTCATTGAGTGAGGCGACTCGCTTCACACTCATAAGGGACTGACATCGACGAGCTTGCACAAGAGACATGCAGACAAACGAACGACACACAAACCATGCAAACAAATCACACAAAGAAGAGACAATATGGACTCATGCATGACTCGAGACAAGCCTACTGCTAGTCCGACCCGTACATGGGTGACGGCGGACCAGGACACCCGAACGTATGCCATGCATGCATCTGACGTAACCGGTGGTTGACGTCATGGAGAACTCCTAGACACCCGACGATGCACCAATCATGGATATTGGGCTTGGATGTGGGCGACTCGGGTGGTTTAGAAGGGCCGGGTGTAGGTGGGTCGAGATTGGTGGATGTAGATGGCCCATCCCGTGGGGAAGGGGCATAAAAGTGGGCTTCCCCGATAAGGTATGAAGGAAGTGATGGGTCACGGGGCCCACTAGAGTAGGGGTCAAATGGGTCAAAGAATGTATGACCCCTCGGTCCCTCTGTTACATAGTCCCATGTTTGGAATTCATGATGGTGAGGGTCACCTCCATCCATCGTGGTAGATGAGACTGTGTATAGGAGATATGACTCCTCCCTCGGAAGAAAAGTAATGAAGTCGGGCTCGTCCGGTAGTGGGAGAAGTAGAAGAACCTCCGTGATAACACAACCCACGGTACATACGAAGGTAATGGACCCTATGGCCGGATGGGTGAAGCTATGACTAGTGGGTTGGTCGAAGCCTCGGGCCAATAAATGTGTAAACTGCCGGTCTAACCCTTTAAAAAGGTCGTCCAATGTGTCCACATAGTGACGAGATCGGAAGGTGGTGTGAAATGAGTTGTTTGACACTAAAGGTAATGTGGGGTCCATAGATGGGAAGGGAGGTGAGACCAAGCCTTCTTTGAGCCATCTAAGAAGTGGCTCGGCTATGTATAGCGTACCCGTTAGAAATACGGGTGGCTCGGACTCGGGTGGCTCCAAATGAGATGGTTCCGAATGTGGAGTGGACCGCTGGGGTTGGGTGGCTGGACATGCGAGGGTGATCTTGTCGGGTAGGTAAGGTGGGTATAAGGTGAAAGTCCTCTTGCCCCAATCAAGATTGGCTCTTCATTCTCCTAACCACGTTTGCCCTAAAATAATGCATGAACCAACAAGTGTGCCGATCCTGGACCATGCGCCATTAGTGTAGAGAACAGAGCCGATCCTCTTATAGAACTCAACACAAGCAAAATCACTATCGTGGACAATCTCGCCTGTCTTGGAGAGAGACTCCACGATGTCAAGGGAAACCCAATTATCCGACTCCTTATCGGTGAAATGGAGTTCCGTTGTGGACCCATTGGGTAGAGCGACTTTCATAGTGAGAGGGGTAAAACCAAGGGCTCGGGCCATGAGGACATTGAATTTGGCCACAAAGTTTGACCACTCGGACGTATGGTCTTGGGGAACGGCCAGGGGTAGCGGACATGGACATGCATACACATGGTGACAAGATACTAGACCGACTATGCAAGTTTGGAATGCATGCACCTACGTGGCAGAGATAACCGACCCGAAGGTCACTCGCGCAAGTGTGCGGCCTTCCAGATAGGCGTAACCTAACGTTCGGATAACACCTTTTGATATACCAGGTTATTGGGATGTAATGTAAAAAGGCACTCTTTTTTTTATTTTAGAAATATGATGATCCTAGACTCGACTTAAACCGACTAATGACTAGACATAAATGACACTCTTTTTTTTTGTTTTGGACACCCTAGACTCAAACTCGCTCTGATACCAAATTGATGTGGGAAGAGACCACGGACACGACAAGCTCGTGACTGCCCCTTAACGAGGGAAGCGTCGGACGTGCACGGTTGAGAAACCGGCAGTGAGCTAGGGTGGTCGGCTCTCACTTGTGCCCGGATCGGGTCACGGGACGGTCTCGCACTCTCTTGCAGCAGCGGTAATGAATAGATAAAGCGAGCTAGATATCCCTACACGTGCTCTCTAGCAGTGGCATAATCAAATATATATGAAGTAAGTAAAATGCCAAGCAAGGGAGCGAATGCGATACCTCCACGCGCTCGACGTGGGGAAGACGGACCCGGCCGAAACTTGTACTCCCGGGACAAATATTATACAATTATGACAGCAATGAAATATCGCTCACTCCATGCAGGTAGGTAAAGGGCTACACAAATGGGGTCCGGGAGGACCAAATTCGGGTTGACGGGCGGCTTCTCGCGTTGATTCGGCAGCACCCGAACTAATGACGGTGGGGCCCACGTGCTGTCCGGAGGGGCCGTGTGGGACCTGGTGGCACCGCTGTAGTGGTGGATGCCCGGAGGATTGCTCCTTGGGATGGCAGCACACTGGAACGCCGGTCGGAGGCCGGGCGGCTCCGTTTAGCACCGGTCGGAAAAATCGGTCACGGACCTGCACTTTCTGATTTTCAGCGCGCGCTCAGACGGGAACGAACGCTGTGATCAGCCCCGATGTTGGATCGACACGAAACCAGCGCCGTTGGAAAGCTGCTTCGAAGTACTTCAACCTACATCTAAAGATCTGGCCTGGATCTGCACGGATCTTAGCCTGAATGAATTTTTGATTTAATGTTGTACAGTGACTGGACCCTCAGATCTGTAGGGAACTTTCCTGAGAACGGCCTTTTACCGCTATGAAGACCTCAGATTCAGCATTTGACCACTTCATCAAAGTTGTAGGAAATTTAGCTAGCAAATCGGGACTATTTTTGGATCTGGATTTGAAGGTGGCTGTGATTTGTTCTGATTTTTGAACTGGAAGGTGGTCAGATCTGGAAATGGGCTGAAAGTGCTGTAGCAGAGATAGAACACGACTTTTCGAAAATAGGTAGAAGGCTGATAAAAATTTAATAAAATTTTGGGATGTAGGGGATAATGGAGAAAACTCCCAGTAAAATTGGGAGCCCTAAAAAAAATCAAAAAGGTGGTCGAAGGTGGAGAACTCAGAGCTGCTGTCACTGTAGATAGAGACAAAACAGATCTGAGAATGATAGAAAACCAAAAATGTAAAAATACTAAACGATGGATTTTGGACCTGAAATTTTTTGTGGAGGAAGGGGTCGAAGATAGGAACACACCATAAAAATTACAAATCACGAAGAGGCCATGGCTGGTAGCAGGAGTTTTAGGATGGCACCACTGTCCAGTAGGACAGAAAACCGAAGAAGGATTCGCGGCGGCTCGAAGGAGGCACGAACGGCAGCAGCGGCGGCACAGATGATCACCAGAGATAGAGGGGAGGGGATAGGAGGTAGAAACCACTCTAGAACTGGAGGTTTGAGGAGATGAACACCAGGGGAGAGAGGAATAAGGGCACACCCTTCAATGGCTCAAGCTAATTTTACAAATTTTCTTCATTAATCTCTAATGACACTATACATAGGCTTATATAGAAAATGGCAAGGGGTGGGGGGATGGAAATTTCATGGGAAATATGTCATTTTCTTCCCCCATGTGGTTAAAAACCTAAAATAAATAAATTACATATGGAGGGGACACTCCTTTGACTAGGTAGGTAAGGTAGGTGGCCAACTTTGACATTTTACACCACTTATCTCCCATGTGGTCAATTGACATTCAGACCTTCTAGATGGCCACCTAGGATGGTTGACTAGCCCTACATGGCTTAGGTGGACCAATGAGAAAGGGCTGAGGGCCCCCTAGCTGGACCTACTACACAACTGCACAAAAACCCACACAATCCATGGGAATGACTCATTGGCTTATAAAGCTTTACATTTCGTACATAGTTTCCCAAGGATATAAACACAAACTAAAAGGACATAAATGCAAAAGAAATTGTACATGCTCGGCGTCGATTCCCATCAACTCTCCCCGGGTGGGAGGAACTCGACCCCGTTGAGTAGGGGTAGGGATGCTCGAGTACTCCGGCGGATCCGTCATCATGTCAAGTAACGTGGGTATGCTCCACTCCAAATGTTCATCGCCTGCTCATTCCATATATACTCGATATGCGCGAACTGTTATGGGCTAAAGGTGGACACTCCGGGTGGCCACTCTCAAAAGGGAAGGAAGTCGCTCGAAGACTCACTAGGATTCACCGCTGAGTCCTTGTAGGTGACTGATGTAACGACCCGAGAATCCGATTACCGGGAAGGCCCGATAACCCGAGACTCGCACCGCCACCCACGAGTCCGAAGATTCGGAAGGGTTAAAAGGATGGTGTGGAAACTACACAGGTATCACAAGTAATTGCAGAAATTAAACAGTTATAATAATAAGCAGGAAATAAATTAACATTTTACATGGTCCACAATTAAACAAATAACAGCAGCAGTGATAGTCCACGACTAGTACAGTGACAAGAAAAGAAAGTACAGCTACACGGGGCATACCCCGGCTCTGACCTCTGGCACTACCTCTGGGCACCCGCACCCCGCTGCGCTCCTGACGCACTCCTCGAAGGTGGCGCCACACCTGAAACACGGTGAAAACACGCAGGGAATGAGTCTCGGAACAGACTCAGTAGGGATCACCCGAACCCTACCTCGTAAAACGAGAAACCACTACACTAGTGGTGGAAGAGTACCTCGGAAAGGGAAGCCCTGCACTCAACCAAACCAGACTCCACGACACGCAAACCGACACACGTGCCACGAAAGAAAAGACCGAAGCTCAACGGTCGAACCGACAAAACCCGAAGGTCGAAAACACACGACTGACAGTCTGTCACTCCGTACTCGACAGGAGTACCACCCACTATAAGCACAGCCGGTAGCGTCCCCTGACGTCTTACACCGCACCGCAGGTGAACCGCCTGACGTGGTAGGTCCTACCCGAGGCGCAGACACCGTAAAAGTAACTCACAACAAGTGACTAGCTGGGGTCACGCCCGTCGACGTGCGTCCACTGTCCCCAACCACGTGTGCACACACAGACAACGCGTCCTAGGTCTGGCCCTCTGACTGGTTTTCCCCTAGCACTGGACTCTGATGTGACGAGGGGCCCGACGGTGACCAGTCTAAAACGGTCCTCAGGGTAAGCCTCTCCACCTACTCCTAGGTGGGAGCACGCTCGTGTAAGCAGGCAACGACTAGTGCAGGGTCGCAAAGGAGTAGACTCTCGAGTCAACGAAAAACAACGCCCAAGTCCGACAACGGGTGGGAATCACCCCACGCACTAGTCTCGTCACACGAAGACCTCGGTCGGAAAAGAATGGACGCACCACGGCCAAACGCATGACCGAGGCAACCGAAATCTCTGGACGCCCAAAGACACGGTCACGAAACTCCACGGGGTGCCCAGGGCGCACACACGGCCCAAGGGGGAACACCCGACAACAGGAGCAGATCGCGCTAGGGATACCTAGCGCGACAAGGAAGAACGCGCTAGGGGAACCCAGCGCGACAAGGGCCATCGCTCTAGGGAAACCCAGCGCGACAAGGGCCATCGCGCTAGGGTTCCATAGCGCGACAAGGGCTGTCGCGCTAGGGTTCCATAGCGCGACAGGAACCGCCCTACTGTTCATCTTCTCCGATGAACGCGCCCTATCGGGGCAGCGCGACACTCAAGAACGCGCTACTGGAGTATAGCGCGTTCTCAGTCCGCGACCGAAAATGGTAAGAACGCCCAAAAATTCAAACCACGCCCCCATGCCTCCACTGGAGAGGGGGAAAACAAAGGGGAAGACCCCTGGGGACCCCTAGCATGCATCTAGGCCATCCAAACGCGGAATCGCGGGCTAAAACCATAGATCGGGCGAGCTCTCCCCAAATCATGGAAAACCCCAAACCCGCTCAAATAAGCCTCTCTCGGCCTCCCCGCGGCCTACAAAGCACGGAAACGAACGGCAGGAAGCTAAGGAACGTCACCCTACCTCAATGGAGCGAATGCTCCGCCGAATGGATCACGAATCACGAAGAATGCCTTAAGCTTCACGAGCTCCCCACGCTTCCCACGCTCACCGCACGCCCACGCGATCATCTCGGCGTCCCCCACGTCCTTGCCGCGTCGCACCGCCGCCGCCCGCAGCCGGAACGGTGGTCGCGCGCTCGAACGGGAGAGAGGGAGAGAGGAGGGCGCTCACGGTGGGGAAGGAAGGAGGAAGAAGAAGAAAGAGAAGAAGGAAAAGAAAAGAAAAGAATAGGTTTAATATAGAAAATCCGATTTTTCAAAAAAATACCAAAAAATAGAAAAATACATTTTTGGAATCTTTGAAACGCACCAGTCGCAACGGTACCACTCGTGCCCATGAGAACGGCCCGATTCTCCCGCAACGAGCGTCCGAAGAAAAAGCCGAAACCTGTACCGAAATCAGAAAACACGCGCGGAAAAGCCGCGGAACGCCTCCGGACCTCCGAAACGACTCCGGATCGCGCCGATCCGAACACGAAAGATGTCCGAAATGAAATTTCGGACACAATAGAGCTGGACGCACTGAAAACCGTATCCGGGACCCACGAAGAAGGATTTGAAAGGTCCGGGATATTACAGCCCTCCCCCCTTAAGGAATTTCATCCTCGAAATTGAGAACAACCCAAGGGGAAGAAGAGGAAGACTCACTCAAACAGGTATGGGAACTACTGACGCATCTCGTCCTCACGTTCCCACGAAGCCTCACCACCAGAGTGTCGCTGCCACACGACCTTTACCAAGGGAATTACCTTGTTCCGCAGGCGCTGCTCTCGCCTATCCTCCACGCGGATCGGAAACTCTGGGAGAGAAAGATCTGGAGTCACCTCAGGCCAAACCGAAAACTTGAGCACATGAGAGTCATCGGGCATATACTTCCGCAACATCGAGACGTGGAACACGTCATGCACCGACGCCAACTCAGGAGGTAACTGCAACCGGTAAGTGACCTCACCGATGCGCTCCACGATTGTGAAAGGACCGATATAGCGGGGACTCAGCTTCCCAAGCCGTCCAAAACGCATCACCCCCTTCATCGGAGAAACTCTCAAGAAAACATGATCGCCCACGGCGAACTCGAGGGGCTGCCTCCCACGGTCAGCATAGCTCTTCTGCCGACTCTGGGCCGCCGACATGTTCTGACGAACCAGGTGCACAACATCCACACATTGCTGCACCAGCTCCGGTCCCGTCAAAACACGCTCACCCACCTCAAACCAATCGAGTGGAGTCCGACAAGGACGCCCATACAAAGCCTCATAAGGAGCCATGCCGATACTCGAATGAAAGCTATTGTTGTAGGCAAACTCCACCAACGGTAGGTGATGAATCCAACTCCCCTGCCACTCCAGGCAGTTGGATCTCAGCATGTCCTCCAAAGTCTGAATGGTCCTCTCAGACTGACCATCTGATGAGGATGATACGCTGAGCTAAATGCCAACTCCGTGCCAAGAGCTCGCTAGAAACTCCTCCAGAATCCAGAAGTGAAGCGCGGATCCTGATCTGACACAATCGAAATGGGAACCCCATGCAACGGCACGATCCGCTCCACATAAAGACGAGCCAACCTGGACACGCTCCAGCTGACCTTGACCGGCAACAGCCGCGTCACCTTCGCCAGCCGATCCACTAGCAACCAGATACTGTCCTGCCCGCTCGGGGTCCTCGGTAACCCCACCACAAAATCCGTGGTCACATGGTCCCACTTCCAAGCAGGAACATCCAAGGGCTGGAGAGTACCGCCAGGTCGCTGATGCTCCGCCTTCACCTGCTGACAGATCAGGCACCTGGCCACAAATTCGGCAACATCTCTCTTCATGCAAGGCCACCAGAACTGCCTCCGCAAGTTCCGATACATCTTCGTCGCACCCGGGTGTATGGTGTACCTGCTCCCATGAGCCTCGCGCAACACCGCACGACGAATCTGCTCCTCGACTGGGACGTACAGCTTGCCACAAAACCTCGCAGCACCGTCCTCACCGAGTTCCACGTCAGCCAAAGCCAGAATCCGAGGCAACTCCGGGTCCGCATGCTGAGCCTCTGTCACCTGACGACGGATAGCAGGAGTGACAGTCAGACTCGCAAGCACTGCTAACCCTGGCTCCAGGGGAATCTTGAGCCTGAAAGATACCTCGGGCACTTGTTCCCAGAGCCTCCACCTCCTCAACATCAACACGCTGACCGCAACCTTCCGACTCAAGGCATCAGCAACAACATTCATCCTGCCCGGCTGATAAGACAGGGTGAAGTCATAGTCCTTCATGAACTCCACCCAACGCCTCTGCCTGAGGTTCATGTCCTTCTGAGAAAACACATACCTCAAACTCTGATGGTCAGTGAACACCTCAAACTTCTCACCGTACAGATAATGCCTCCAGATCTTCAACGTGAAGATCACCGCCGCCAACTCAAGGTCATGGGTAGGGTAGTTCTCCTCGTGGGGCTTTAGCTGCCGAGATGCATAAGCCACCACTCTACCATGCTGCATCAAAACAGCACCCAGCCCGACGTCGGAAGCATCTGTACACACCACGAAACCTCCCGATCCAGAAAGTAAAACCAACACCGGAGCCGAGGTGAGCAATCTCTTCAGTTCCCTGAAGCTCTGTTCACACTCCTCAGACCAGACGAAAGGCACATCCTTCCGCGTGAGCCTAGTCATCGGGGTCGCAATGCGGGAAAAATCCTGGATAAACCGACGATAATAACCCGCAAGCCCCAAGAAGCTCCAGATCTCCGTCACCGACCTCGGCCTCGGCCTCGGCCATTGCATCACAGCCTCGACCTTGGCGGGATCCACGGAAATGCCATCATCAGAAATCACATGCCCCAGAAAGTGCACCTCACAGAACCAAAACTCGCACTTGCTGAGCTTCACATATAACTGGTGACCTCGCAACGTCTGCAGCACCACACCCAAATGGTACGCGTGCTCCTCAGCAGACCGCGAATAAACAAGGATGTCATCCACGAAGATGACCACGTACTGGTCCAAATACGGATGAAACACCCTCTGCATCAAGTCCATGAAGGCAGTTGGGGCATTGGTGAGCCCGAACGGCATCACCAGAAACTCATAATGCCCGTACCTTGTACTGAATGCAGTCTTCTCAACATCGGACTCGTGAATCCTCAGCTGATAGTAACCTGACCGCAAATCAATCCGCGAGAACACTCGCGCAGACTGAAGCTGGTCAAACAAATCATCAATCCGCGGCAACGGATACTTATTCTTAATGGTCACTTCATTCAGCTGCCGATAGTCAATGCACAACCGCAGACTACCGTCCTTCTTCTTCACGAACAACACGGGCGCACACCAAGGGGAAAAGCTCGGACGAATATACCCCTTGGCCAACAGTTCCTGCAACTGCGCCCGCAACTCCCTCAACTCAGCGGGGGCCATACGGTAGGGAGCCTTCGCCAAAGGTCCCGTACCAGGCACAACCTCGATCACGAAATCTATCTCCCACTGGGGAGGTAATCCAGGCAACTCCTCGGGAAAAACGTCGGGGAACTCGCACACCACCAGAATGTCCTCGACACTGGGCTCCATCCGTTCAGACACGACCACGGACGCGAGAAAACCCTGACAACCAGAATCAAGCAATCGACGGGCTCGAATAGCTGAAATAAGGAACCGAGAAGAGGTGGAACGGATACCTTGGAAATAGAAGGTCCGCTTGCTCGGATGCTGGAAGTAGACCCTCTTCATCCCACAATCCACCACCGCTCCATGAGTCTCGAGCCAATCCATGCCTAGAATCACGTCGTAATCTCGAAGCTGCAACGCATACAATCTGCCTGGCATACTCCGCCCATCGATCCAAATCGGAACCTGATCGAAGCAATACGGAGTGATCATGAAATCACCCGAAGGCAACTCCACTGCCAAATCACAGGACAACTGGGTCACCGGCTCCTCGACGCTCGACGCAAAATCCTCTGAAATAAACGAATGAGACGCGCCAGAGTCGAACAAAACCCGAGCCGCACAACCCAAAATCTGAACGGTACCTTCCACGAGCTGCGACGCCAATGCCTCTGCCCTAGTCAAGTGCGTGATCTGGCCACGAGCCCTCTGCCTGCCTCCCACGCTAGCTGACCTGGGTAGCGGCGGATACTCTCCCTGCTGCTGCTGCTGCGTCTGCTGCTGGGGAACCTGCTGCTGCGGAGGAAACTGCTGCTGCGGCGGTCTCTGAGGACAGTCACGCGCCATATGCCCTGGCTGGTCACACCGAAAATAGATGATCGGCGTCGTGCACTGCCTACCTGGGTGGGTCCCACCACACCGTGGACAAGGTCCACGCGATCCACCCACTGATCCCTGACGCTGCAAAGGAATCGGCTGCTGCACACTGCCCGATGAAGCTTGTCCCTGACCCTTGGACTTCTTCTTGCGGAAATTCTTCTCAAAGAACTTCTTAACCTTCGTGCCGAAAGACGCAGATCCCGTCGCCGAAGCTGTCGATGCCTGAACTCTCGAACCACCCGACGCAGAATGAAAGAAACCCTGCTGCTGGGTAGCCGACGGCTGGCTGCGACCTGACAAGGACTGCCCCTGGCTGATCGGTCCTCGAATCCTCTGCATATCCATCTCCAAGGAAACCGCAACGCGAGACGCTGTCTCAAGATCAGTGGCCCCGTTCGCAAGCAAATGGTGCCTCAGCTCAAGCCCTGCACAAACTGCGTGGTCCTCACCCTCTCATGCTCCATGATATGAGGTGCGTACCAACCCAGCTCGACAAATCGGGCCCTGTACTGCAACACGGACATGTCGCCCTGCACCAGCTCCAGAAACTCCCGCATCCGCTGCGTGGCAACAATATCTGGACAGTACGTACGCTCGAATGCACTGACAAAGTCATCCCACTCGATCTGCTCAAGTGGACGAAGCTGAAAAGACGTCTTCCACTCGGAAGACCACCACCTCCGAGCCGTACCCTGCAACTGGTTGTAGGCCAACGCAACACTGTCCTCGGCAGCACTCCTCGCTGAGCTGAACACCCGCTCCATCTCATCAAGCCAATCACGAGCCGCATCAGGGTCTGCCTGGCCGCTGAAATAAGGTGGATGGAACTACAGAAAGTCCCTCACCGCTCGGCCTGGCCCACCCCTAGCAGACGAACCCTCGCCAGTCTCGCCGCCGAACTGCTGAGACATAAACTGGTACATGCCGCGGAAGAAATCCTCGGGCCCCGGAACTCTAGCAGCATCCCCTGCCTCAGTAGCTCCTGGTGGTGCTCGACTAAGCTCCTCCTGGTCCCTCTGGACCCCCTGCTGGACATCCTGACCTCCAGCCGACTGCCCCTGCTGAGAGCGAGAGCTCCTCCTCGGCGCCATACTCGCACCTGAAGCAAAAGACAGAAAACATGAAAACGGCAAGGTCAACACAAATACACGATGCCCAATGCCAGTGTCAACTATACATCATCGCTGTGGACTAGTGGACCACTACAATTACCTATGGTTCTCATGTAATTCCACAACCGCGCTCTGATACCAGCTGTAACGACCCGAGAATCCGATTACCGGGAAGGCCCGATAACCCGAGACTCGCACCGCCACCCACGAGTCCGAAGACTCGGAAGGGTTAAAAGGATGGTGTGGAAACTACACAGGTATCACAAGTATATGCAGAAATTAAACAGTTATAATAATAAGCAGGAAATAAATTAACATTTTACATGGTCTACAATTAAACAAATAACAGCAGCAGTGATAGTCCACGACTAGTACAGTCACAAGAAAAGAAAGTACAGCTACACGGGACATACCCCGGCTCTGACCTCTGGCACTACCTCTGGGCACCCGCACCCCGCTGTGCTCCTGGCGCACTCCCCGAAGGTGGCGCCTCACCTGAAACACGGTGAAAACACGCAGGGAATGAGTCTCGGAACAGACTCAGTAGGGATCACCCGAACCCTACCTCGTAAAACGAGAAACCACTATACTAGTGGTGGAAGAGTACCTCGGAAAGGGAAGCCCTGCACTCTACCAAACCAGACTCCACGGCACGCAAACCGACACACATGCCACGAAAGAAAAGACCGAAGCTCAACGGTCGAATCGACAAAACCCGAAGGTCGAAAACACACGACTGACAGTCTGTCACTCCGTACTCGACAGGAGTACCACCCACTAGAAGCACAGCCGGTAGCGTCCCCTGACATCTTACACCGCACCGCAGGTGAACCGCCTGATGTGGTAGGTCCTACCCGAGGCGCAGACACCGTAAAAGTAACTCACAACAAGTGACTAGCTGGGGTCACGCCCGTCGACGTGCGTCCACTGTCCCCAACCACGTGTGCACACACAGACCACGCGTCCTAGGTCTGGCCCTCTGACTGGTTTTCCCCTGGCACTGGACTCTGATGTGACGAGGGGCCCGACGGTGACCAGTCTAAAACCGTCCTCAGGGTAAGCCTCTCCACCTACTCCCAGGTGGGAGCACGCGCGTGTAAGCAGGCTACGACTAGTGGAGGGTCGCAAAGGAGTAGACTCTCGAGTCAACGGAAAACAATGCCCAAGTCCGTCAACGGGTGGGAATCACCCCACGCACTAGTCTCGTCACACGAAGACCTCGGTCAGAAAAGAACGGACGCACCACGGCCAAACGCATGACCGAGGCAACCGAAATCTCTGGATGCCCAAAGACACGGTCACGAAACTCCACGGGGTGCCCGGGGCGCACACACGGCCCAAGGGGGAACACCCGACAACAGGAGCAGATCGCGCTAGGGATACCTAGCGCGACAAGGAAGAACGCGCTAGGGGAACCCAGCGCGACAAGGGCCATCGCGCTAGGGTTCCATAGCGCGACAAGGGCTGTCGCGCTAGGGTTCCATAGCGCGACAGGAAACGCCCTACTGTTCATCTTCTCCGATGAACGCGCCCTATCGGGGCAGCGCGACACTCAAGAATGCGCTACTGGAGTATAGCGCGTTCTCAGTCCGCGACTGAAAATGGTAAGAACGCCCAAAAATTCAAACCACGCCCCCATGCCTCCACTGGAGAGGGGGAAAACAAAGGGGAAGACCCTTGGGGACCCCTAGCATGCATCTAGGCCATCCAAACGCGGAATCGCGGGCTAAAACCATAGATCGGGCGAGCTCTCCCCAAATCATGGAAAACCCCAAACCCGCTCAAATAAGCCTCTCTCGGCCTCCCCGCGGCCTACAAAGCACGGAAACGAACGGCAAGAGGCTAAGGAACGTCACCCTACCTCAATGGAGCGAATGCTCCGCCGAATGGATCACGAATCACGAAGAATGCCTTAAGCTTCACGAGCTCCCCACGCTTCCCACGCTCGCCGCACGCCCACACGATCGTCTCGACGTCCCCCACGTCCTTGCCGCGTCGCACCGCCGCCGCCCGCAGTCGGAACGGTGGTCGCGCGCTCGAACGGGAGAGAGGGAGAGAGGAGGGCGCTCACGGTGGGGAAGGAAGGATGAAGAAGAAGAAAGAGAAGAAGGAAAGGAAAAGAAAAGAATAGGTTTAATATAGAAAATCTGATTTTTCAGAAAAATACCGAAAAATAGAAAAATACATTTCTGGAATCCTCGGAACGCACCGGTCGCAACGGTACCACTCGTGCCCATGAGAACGACCCGATTCTCCCGCAACGAGCGTCCGAAGAAAAAGCCGAAACCCGTACCGAAATCAGAAAACACGCGCGGAAAAGCCGCGGAACGCCTCCGGACCTCCGAAACGACTCCGGATCGCGCCGATCCGAACACGAAAGATGTCCGAAATGAAATTTCGGACACAATAGAGCTGGGCGCTCCGAAAACCGTATCCGGGACCCACGAAGAAGGATCTGAAAGGTCCGGGATATTACAGCCCTCCCCCCTTAAGGAATTTCGTCCTCGAAATTGAGAACAACCCAAGGGGAAGAAGAAGAAGACTCACTCAAACAGGTATGGGAACTACTGACGCATCTCGTCCTCACGTTCCCACGAAGCCTCACCACCAAAGTGTCGCTGCCACACGACCTTTACCAAGGGAATTACCTTGTTCCGCAGGCGCTGCTCTCGCCTATCCTCCACGCGGATCGAAAACTCTGGGAGAGAAAGATCTGGAGTCACCTCAGGCCAAACCGAAAACTCGAGCACATGAGAGTCATCGGGCATATACTTCCGCAACATCTAGACGTGGAACACGTCATGCACCGACGCCAACTCAGGAGGTAACTGCAACCGGTAAGCGACCTCACCGATGCGCTCCACGATTGCGAAAGGACCGATATAGCGGGGACTCAGCTTCCCACACTGTCCAAAACGCATCACCCCCTTCATCGGAGAAACTCTCAAGAAAATATGATCGTCCACGGCGAACTCGAGGGGCTGCCTCCTACGGTCAGCATAGCTCTTCTGCCGACTCTGGGCCGCCGACATGTTCTGACGAACCAGGTGCACAACATCCACACATTGCTGCACCAGCTCCGGTCCCGTCAAAACACGCTCACCCACCTCAAACCAATCGAGTGGAGTCCGACAAGGACGCCCATACAAAGCCTCATAAGGAGCCATGCCGATACTCGAATGAAAGCTATTGTTGTAGGCAAACTCCACCAACGGTAGGTGATGAATCCAACTCCCCTGCCACTCCAGGCAGCAGGATCTCAGCATGTCCTCCAAAGTCTGAATGGTCCTCTCAGACTGACCATCTGACCGAGGATGATACGCTGAGCTAAATGCCAACTCTATGCCAAGAGCTCGCTGGAAACTCCTCCAGAATCCAGAAGTGAAGCGCAGATCCCGATCTGACACAATCGAAATGGGAACCCCATGCAACGGCACGATCCGCTCCACATAAAGACGAGCCAACCTGGACACGCTCCAGCTGACCTTGACCGGCAACAGCCGCGTCACCTTCATCAGCCGATCCACCAGCAACCAGATACTGTCCTGCCCGCTCGGGGTCCTCGGTAACCCCACCACAAAATCCGTGGTCACATGGTCCCACTTCCAAGCAGGAACATCCAAGGGCTGGAGAGTACCGCCAGATCGCTGATGCTCCGCCTTCACCTGCTGACAGATCAGGCACCTGGCCACAAATTCGGCAACATCTCTCTTCATGCAAGGCCACCAAAACTGCCTCCGCAAGTTCCGATACATCTTCGTCGCACCCGGGTGTACGGTGTACCTGCTCCCATGAGCCTCGCGCAACACCGCACGACGAATCTGCTCCTCGACTGGGACGTACAGCCTGCCACGAAACCTCGCAGCACCGTCCTCACCGAGTTCCACGTCAGCCAAAGCCAGAATCCGGGGCAACTCCGGGTCCGCATGCTGAGCCTCTGTCACCTGACGACGGATAGCAGGAGTGACAGTCAGACTCGCAAGCACTGCCAACCCTGGCTCCTGGGGAATCTTGAGCCTGAAAGATACCTCGGGCACTTGTTCCCAGAGCCTCCACCTCCTCAACATCAAGGCGCTGACCGCAACCTTCCGACTCAAGGCATCAGCAACAACATTCATCCTGCCCGGCTGATAAGACAGGGTGAAGTCATAGTCCTTCATGAACTCCATCCAACGCCTCTGCCTGAGGTTCAGGTCCTTCTGAGAAAACACATACCTCAAACTCTGATGGTCAGTGAACACCTCAAACTTCTCACCGTACAGATAATGCCTCCAGATCTTCAATGTGAAGATCACCGCCGCCAACTCAAGGTCATGGGTAGGGTAGTTCTCCTCGTGGGACTTTAGCTGCCGAGATGCATAAGCCACCACTCTACCATGCTGCATCAAAACAGCACCCAGCTCGATGCCGGAAGCATCTGTACACACCACGAAACCTCCCGATCCAGAAGGCAAAACCAACACCGGAGCCGAGGTGAGCAATCTCTTCAGTTCCCTGAAGCTCTGCTCACACTCCTCAGACCAGACGAAAGGCACATCCTTCCGCGTGAGCCTAGTCATCGGGGTCGCAATGCGGGAAAAATCCTGGATAAACCGGCGATAATAACCCGCAGGCCCCAAGAAGCTCTAGATCTCCGTCACCGACCTCGGCCTCGGCCTCGGCCATTGCATCACAGCCTCGACCTTGGCGGGATCCACGGAAATGCCATCACCAGAAATCACATGCCCCAGAAAGTGCACCTCGCAGAACCAAAACTCACACTTGCTGAGCTTCGCATATAACTGGTGACCTCGCAACGTCTGCAGCACCACACCCAAATGGTACGCGTGCTCCTCAGCAGACCGCGAATAAACAAGGATGTCATCCACGAAGATGACCACGAATTGGTCCAAATACGGATGAAACACCCTCTGCATCAAGTCCATGAAGGCAGCTGGGGCATTGGTGAGCCCGAACGGCATCACCAGAAACTCATAATGCCCGTACCTCGTACTGAATGCAGTCTTCTCAACATCGGACTCGCGAATCCTCAGCTGATAGTAATCCGACCGCAAATCAATCCGCGAGAACACTCGCGCAGACTGAAGCTGGTCAAACAAATCATCAATCCGCGGCAACGGATACTTGTTCTTAATGGTCACTTCATTCAGCTGCCGATAGTCAATGCACAACCGCAGACTACCGTCCTTCTTCTTCACGAACAACACGGGCGCACCCCAAGGGGAAAAGCTCGGACGAATATACCCCTTGGCCAACAGTTCCTGCAACTGCGCCCGCAACTCCCTCAACTCAGCGGGGGCCATACGGTAGGGAGCCTTCGCCAAAGGTCCCGTACCAGGCACAACCTCGATCACGAAATCTATCTCCCACTGGGGAGGTAATCCAGGCAACTCCTCGGGAAAAATGTCGGGGAACTCGCACACCACCGGAATGTCCTCGACACTCGGCTCCATCCGTTCAGACACGACCACGGACGCGAGAAAACCCTGACAACCAGAATCAAGCAATCGACGGGCTCGAATAGCTGAAATAAGGAACCGAGAAGAGGTGGAACGGATACCTTGGAAATAGAAGGTCCGCTTGCTCGGATGCTGGAAGTAGACCCTCTTCATCCCACAATCCACCACCGCTCCATGAGTCTCGAGCCAATCCATGCCTAGAATCACGTCGTAATCTCGAAGCTGCAACGCATACAATCTGCCTGGCATACTCCGCCCATCGATCCAAACCGGAACCTGATCGAAGCAATACGGAGTGATCATGAAATCACCCAAAGGTAACTCCACTGCCAAATCACAGGACAACTGGGTCACCGGCTCCTCGACGCTCGACGCGAAATCCTCTGAAATAAACGAATGAGACGCGCCAGAGTCGAACAAAACCCGAGCCGCACAACCCAAAATCTGAACGGTACCTTCCACGAGCTGCGACGCCAATGCCTCTGCCCTAGTCAAGTGCGTGATCTGGCCACGAGCCCTCTGCCTGCCTCCCACGCTAGCTGACCTGGGTAGCGGCGGATACTCTCCCTGCTGCTGCTGCTGCCTCTGCTGCTGGGGAACCTGCTGCTGCGGAGGAAACTGCTGCTGCGGCGGTCTCTGAGGACAGTCACGCGCCATATGCCCTGGCTGGTCACACCGAAAACAGATGATCGGCGTCGTGCACTGCCTACCTGGGTGGGTCCCACCACACCGTGGACAAGGTCCACGCGATCCACCCACTGATCCCTGACGCTGCAAAGGAATCGGCTGCTGCACACTGCCTGATGAAGCTTGTCCCTGACCCTTGGACTTCTTCTTGCGGAAATTCTTCTCAAAGAACTTCTTAACCTTCGTGCCGAAAGACGCAGATCCCGTCGCCGAAGCTGCCGATGCCTGAACTCTCGAACCACCCGACGCAGACTGAAAGAAACCCTGCTGCTGGGTAGCCGACGGCTGGCTGCGACCTGACAAGGACTGCCCCTGGCTGATCGGTCCTCGAATCCTCTGCATATCCATCTCCAAGGAAACCGCAACGCGAGACGCTGTCTCAAGATCAGTGGCCCCGTTCGCAAGCAAATGGTGCCTCAGCTCAAGCCCTGCACAAACTGCGTGGTCCTCACCCTCTCATGCTCCATGATATGAGGTGCGTACCAACCCAGCTAGACAAATCGGGCCCTGTACTGCAACACGGACATGTCGCCCTGCACCAGCTCCAGAAACTCCCGCATCCGCTGCGTGGCAACAATATCTGGACAGTACGTACGCTCGAATGCACTGACAAAGTCATCCCACTCGATCTGCTCAAGTGGACGAAGCTGAAAAGACGTCTTCCACTCGGAAGACCACCACCTCCGAGCCGTACCCTGCAACTGGTTGTAGGCCAACGCAACACTGTCCTCGGCAGCACTCCTCGCTGAGCTGAACACCCGCTCCATCTCATCAAGCCAATCACGAGCCGCATCAGGGTCTGCCTGGCCGCTGAAATAAGGTGGATGGAACTGCAGAAAGTCCCTCACCGCTCGGCCTGGCCCACCCCTAGCAGACGAACCCTCACCAGTCTCGCCGCCGAACTGCTGAGACATAAACTGGTACATGCCGCGGAAGAAATCCTCGGGCCCCGGAACTCTCGCAGCATCCCCTACCTCAGTAGCTCCTGGTGGTGCTCGACTAAGCTCCTCCTGGTCCCTCTGGACCCCCTGCTGGACATCCTGACCTCCAGCCGACTGCCCCTGCTGAGAGCGAGAGCTCCTCCTCGGCGCCATACTCGCACCTGAAGCAAAAGACAGAAAACATGAAAACGGCAAGGTCAACACAAACACACGATGCCCAATGCCAGTGTCAACTGTACATCATCGCTGTGGACTAGTGGACCACTACAATTACCTATGGTTCTCATGTAATTCCACAACCGCGCTCTGATACCAGCTGTAACGACCCGAGAATCCGATTACCGGGAAGGCCCGATAACCCGAGACTCGCACCGCCACCCACGAGTCCGAAGACTCTGAAGGGTTAAAAGGATGGTGTGGAAACTACACAGGTATCACAAGTATATGCAGAAATTAAACAGTTATAATAATAAGCAGGAAATAAATTAACATTTTACATGGTCCACAATTAAACAAATAACAGCAGCAGTGATAGTCCACGACTAGTACAGTGACAAGAAAAGAAAGTACAGCTACATGGGACATACCCCGGCTCTGACCTCTGGCACTACCTCTGGGCACCCGCACCCCGCTGTGCTCCTGGCGCACTCCCCGAAGGTGGCGCCTCACCTGAAACACGGTGAAAACACGCAGGGAATGAGTCTCGGAACAGACTCAGTAGGGATTACCCGAACCCTACCTCGTAAAACGATAAACCACTACACTAGCGGTGGAAGAGTACCTCAGAAAGGGAAGCCCTGCACTCTACCAAACTAGACTCCACGGCACGCAAACCGACACACGTGCCATGAAAGAAAAGACCGAAGCTCAACGGTCGAATCGACAAAACTCGAAGGTCGAAAACACACGACTGACAGTCTGTCACTCCGTACTCGACAGGAGTACCACCCACTAGAAGCACAGCCGGTAGCGTCCCCTGACATCTTACACCGCACCGCAGGTGAACCGCCTGACGTGGTAGGTCCTACCCGAGGCGCAGACACCGTAAAAGTAACTCACAACAAGTGACTAGCTAGGGTCACGCCCGTCGACGTGCGTCCACTGTCCCCAACCACGTGTGCACACACAGACCACGCGTCCTAGGTCTGGCCCTCTGACTGGTTTTCCCCTGGCACTGGACTCTGATGTGACGAGGGGCCCGACGGTGACCAGTCTAAAACCGTCCTCAGGGTAAGCCTCTCCACCTACTCCCAGGTGGGAGCACGCGCGTGTAAGCAGGCTACGACTAGTGGAGGGTCGCAAAGGAGTAGACTCTCGAGTCAACGGAAAACAACGCCCAAGTCCGACAACGGGTGGGAATCACCCCACGCACTAGTCTCGTCACACGAAGACCTCGGTCAGAAAAGAACGGACGCACCACGGCCAAACGCATGACCGAGGCAACCGAAATCTCTGGATGCCCAAAGACACGGTCACGAAACTCCACGGGGTGCCCGGGGCGCACACACGGCCCAAGGGGGAACACCCGACAACAGGAGCAGATCGTGCTAGGGATACCTAGCGTGACAAGGAAGAACGCGCTAGTGGAACCCAGCGCGACAAGGGCCATCGCGCTAGGGTTCCATAGCGCGACAGGAAACGCCCTACTGTTCATCTTCTCCGATGAACGCGCCCTATCGGGGCAACGCGACACTCAAGAACGCGCTACTGGAGTATAGCGCGTTCTCAGTCCGCGGCCGAAAACGGTAAGAACGCCCAAAAATTCAAACCACGCCCCCATGCCTCCACTGGAGAGGGGGAATACCCCTGGGGACCCCTAGCATGCATCTAGGCCATCCAAACGCGGAATCGCGGGCTAAAACCATAGATCGGGTGAGCTCTCCCCAAATCATGGAAAACCCCAAACCCGCTCAAATAAGCCTCTCTCGGCCTCCCCGCGGCCTACAAAGCACGGAAACGAACGGCAAGAGGCTAAGGAACGTCACCCTACCTCAATGGAGCGAATGCTCCGCCGAATGGATCACGAATCACGAAGAATGCCTTAAGCTTCACGAGCTCCCCACGCTTCCCACGCTCGCCGCACGCCCACACGATCGTCTCGACGTCCCCCACGTCCTTGCCGCGTCGCACCGCCGCCGCCCGCAGTCGGAACGGTGGTCGCGCGCTCGAACGGGAGAGAGGGAGAGAGGAGGGCGCTCACGGTGGGGAAGGAAGGAGGAAGAAGAAGAAGAAGAAAGAGAAGAAGGAAAAGAAAAGAATAGGTTTAATATAGAAAATCCGATTTTTTGGAAAAATAGAAAAATACATTTCCGGAATCCTCGGAACGCACCGGTTGCAACGGTACCACTCGTGCCCATGAGAACGGCCCGGTTCTCCCGCAACGAGCGTCCGAAGAAAAAGCCGAAACCCGTACCGGAAATCGGAAAACACGCGCGGAAAAGCCGCGGAACGCCTCCGGGCCTCCGAAACGACTCCGGATCGTGCCGATCCGAACACGAAAGTTGTCCGAAACGAAATTTCAGACACAACAGAGCTGGACGCTCCAAAAACCAGATCCGGGACCCACGAAGAAGGATGCGAAAGGTCTGGGATATTATAACTGATCCGGGTATAGATGTAGAACCGATCCCATACTCATCGAGTGAGGCGACTCGCTTCACACTCATAAGGGACTGACATCGACGAGCTTGCACAAGACACATGTAGACAAACAAACGACACACAAACCATGCAAACAAATCACACAAAGAAGAGACAATACGGACTCATGCATGACTCGAGACAAACCTACTGCTAGTCCGACCCGTACATGGGTGACGGCGGACCAGGACACCCGAACGTATGCCATGCATGCATCTGACGTAACCGGTGGTTGACGTCATGGAGAACTCCTAGACACCCGACGATGCACCAATCATGGATATTGGGCTTGGATGTGGGCGACTCGGGTGGTTTAGAAGGGCCGGGTGTAGGTGGGTTGACTAGTCCCACATAGCTTTGGTGGACCAATGGGAAAGGGCTGAGGGCCCCCTAGCTAGACCTACTACACAATTGCACAAAAACCCACACAATCCATGGGAATGACTCATTGGCTTATAAAGCCTTACATTTGCATACATACTTTCCCAAGGATGTAAACACAAACTAAAAGGACATAAATGCAAAAGAAATTGTACATGCTCGGCGTTGATTCCCATCAGTCGCTCTACGGGAGGTCACCAGAGAGATCGTGGTCAAGTTTGTCCGCCGCAGCATTATATTCCGATTTGGCATACCCGACCGGATTGTGTCAGACAACGGCAGCCACTTCTGCAACCAGAAGGTCTACCGGTTGGCAGAAAAATATAAAATTGATTGGAGGACATCGACTCCTTACAATCCTCAGGCTAACGGGCTGGCCGAAGCTTTTAATAAGACACTCTGCACCCTCCTGACCAAGACCGTTAGCTCTAACAAAAGGGACGGGGAAGAAAGGATGTACGAGGTGCTATGGGCGTACTGAACCGTATACAAAACTCCAAAAGGCTGCTTGTCATTTTCTCTCGTGTACAGTTCAAAGGCAATCGTCCCCGTTGAACGGGAGATACCTTCCCTCAGGGTCTCCGTTCTGCATGGCCTTGTCCTTGAAGGGCAGGCCAACATCGAGCGAAGGCTCGAAGAACTTTCCAGCTTAGAAGGAAAGCGGCTTCAGGCCCAATAGAACATACAGGTCTACCATGCCCGGATCGCACGCGCCTTTGACAAGCTTGTCAAGGAGCGCGAATTCAAGAAAGGTGACCTTGTCATTGTCAAGAGAAGAGAGCTCATGGCTGCTAACCCCAAGGGTAAACTGAATGAAAACTGACTCGGACCCTACGTAGTCCAAAAAGTCTACGAAGGCGGAGCCTATGTAATTGTCAACCACCGCGGGGAGGTTCAATTCCCACCCCTTAATGGAAGGCACTTGAGACTGTACCACGCTCCGGAGCCCCCATTCAATCAATAATATTATCCTTCGCCCTATTCTGGGCGGATTTACGTGATTGATGTCCGAATGACTTGATCGCTATCCATGTTTTCAAAAAAGGGAAAAGAGAAGAAAGAAGAAAGAGAAGAAAAAGGGGAGAAAGAACGAAAGAAGAGGAAAGTAAAAAAAAGGAGAGAAGGGAGAAAAAAAAAAGGAGAAAGAATAAGAAGAAAAAAAGAGAAGAAAAGAAAAAAAAGGAGAAAGAAAGAAGAGAAGAGAAGAAAGAAGAAAAGAGGAGAAACAAAAAAAGAGAGAAAGAAGAAAAAAAAGAGAAAAAAAAAAGAGAAAAGAGCAAGGGAAGAATAAAAGCTAAGAAGAAGGGGAAACGCTCCCCCCCCATTTCCAGTCACCGCCCCGCATCAGTGGGGGTACTAAAATAAATTAAACCAACTCTTCTCTCCGTCCTCCCTGGGCGGTGAGTACTCCTTTGGTTTGGACCTCCCGTCCAAACCATTGACTAAACAAACTCTTCTCTCCATCCTCCCTGGGCGGTGAGTATCCCCTTTGGTCTGGACCTCCCATCCAGACCATTGACTAAACAAACTCTTCTCTCCGTCCTCCCTGGGCGGTGAGTATCCCCTTTGGTTCGGATCTCCCATCCAAACCATTGACTAAACAAACTCTTCTCTCCGTCCTCCCTGGGCGGTGAGTACCCCCTTTGGTTCGGACCTCCCGCCCAAACCATTGACTAGACAAACTCTTCTCTCCGTCCTCCCTGGGAGATGACTACCCCCTCTGGTTTGGACCTCCCGTCTAGACCATTGACTAGACAAACTCTTCTCTCCATCCTCCTTGGGCAGCGAGTACCTCCTTTGGTTCGGACCTCCCGTCTAAACCATTGACTAAACAAACTCTTCTCTCCGTCCTCCCTGGGCGGTGAGTACCCCCTTTGGTTCGGACCTCCCGTCCAAACCATTGACTAAACAAACTCTTCTCTCCGTCCTCCCTGGGCGGTGAGTACTCCTTTGGTTTGGACCTCCCGTCCAAACCATTGACTAAACAAACTCTTCTCTCCGTCCTCCCTGGGCGGTGAGTACCCCCTTTGGTTTGGACCTCCCGTCCAAATCATTGACTAAACAAACTCTTCTCTCCGTCCTCCCTGGGCAGTGAGTACCCCCTTTGGTCTAGACCTCCCGTCCAGACCATTGACTAAACAAACTCTTCTCTCCGTCCTCCCTGGGCGGTGAGTACCCCCTTTGGTTCGGATCTCCCATTCAAACCATTGAATAAACAAACTCTTCTCTCCGTCCTCCCTGGGAGGTGAGTACCCCCTTTGGTTCGGACCTCCCATCCAAACCATTGACTAGACAAACTCTTCTCTTCGTCCTCCCTGGGCGGTGAGTACCCCCTCTGGTTAGGACCTCCCGTCCAGACCATTGACTAGACAAACTCTTCTCTACATCCTCCCTGGGCTGTGAGTACCCCCTTTGGTTCGGACCTCCCGTCCAAACCATTGACTAAACAAACTCCTCTCTCCGTCCACTCCGAATAGCAAGAGACCCGATCCCTGACTAAGGTTCCCCACCTGGGGCCAGTGTGCGATTCCAACATTATGGCGAGACCGGCAAGCCACCCGTTCGGCATGGTGGAGTGGTTCCCTCATCCTTCTCCTGGGAGAGAGAGCACTCTCCCGTACCCTAACACGGGCCCCTACCTTGTTCTCCCAGAGCGAGACATCGCAAAGACTCACGCCCTCCCGGTGTCCTAGCACGACAAAAAAAGAGAGGACAATATACGCAAAAGAGGAGGAAGGAGAAAAGAGGCCCCCCCTACGGGAATGCATGCTGAAAGAGCATGTGAAACCATAAATCTGTTGTTCTATTCAGATAGAAGAGAATAGACCTACATATGCTTCGGGGCATACCCCTGTGTTACATTCAAATGGAAAGAGGGAGGAATTAAGGGATGCAACGCATAGTCAATGCCCCTGAAGATGTCCTCGAGGGGGAGGATCCCGATGCAAGGGAAGTTCGTCATATCGCGTAGCCGGACCCTCAACCCCTCGAGACGAGCGAGTTCAGTTTCCACGGACGCCGTTTCAACTTGTGCGATGGCAAGAGCTTCGCTCTCCTGCTCGACCGCCCTTTCAGCCTCGGCAAGGTCGAACCTAGCCGCAGCAAGGTAGCCCTCTAGCTTCTCGATCCGGCTCTTGAGGGAGCGAACGCTACCTTGGCCTTCATTCAAGGCCTTCCCATGGCGCTCTTCATCATGGCATCGTGCCTCCAAGGTCTGCAAATACTCATCCGCTTGGGCATCTAGCGCGGCGCGCTCGCCGAGAGCCTGGGTCTCGAGGAACTCGTGACGTTTGACATACTTTAATAGCAACAAGACTCGCCGCGACCATTCCCCCAGTGGGCAACCCAATACTTACAATGCCCCGGTCAGCTGGGTCACTATACTATGCACCACCCAGTATAATAGGGCAGGGTCGGTAAAGAGCATCGTCCGCAGCGTTACCAGCATTTGACGGACTGGCGCCTCTGACGAGGTGTGACTGACTGAAGGCACGGTCGGGGGAGTGAACTCCACGGTGCTGTCCACCTCCGCCCACAAATCAGCGTCCACCGTAGCTGAAGAGGATGGAAGAGCAAGAGTCAAGTCGTCCGACCGGCGTAACTCGACAGAGGAGCCCTGGCCGACTGCCGCTGGGGGAATGAACAATATCATCGTCCAGGCATTAGGCGCCGCCACCATTCGGTGTTCTCCGGCCTCCTCTTCCTCCGCCCGGTCCGCTTCTGCCACTGCTTCAATAGACAGGAGCGCAGGTGCCGCTATTTCGGCCAAAGGAGGGGCCTCAAGCAAAGCCGGGCTCAAAGTCATCAGCCATAAACCTCTCCCTCGCATATGGGACCCCTCCAGATGCGCACAAAGCCCTGTGAATATCTGCTTCAGGTGCGGGTCCTCCATCTGGGCCAGGAGCTTCGGGAAAGGTGGAAGTGGAACCATCAGCTGGGGTAGACGTCCCGCTTCCACGAGCGCTACAAGGCTCTCCGCCCCCAAGTCCGAGACTGGAGCAAGCCCCTCCACCGCTATCGAGCCAATGCTTGGTCTCCATTTGGTGATAACCTTCCGAACATGGCCATACGTCTTCCCTGGCACTGGCATTGCCTGACCATATGGAGAGGAGCCATCTGGAGTAAACCACACGAGGACAAGAGGTAGAAAAGGACCACAAAACCCACGTGCTTACCTCAGCCACCGGGACGATGCCGCCTTCGGGCGCAATCTCCCCCTCCTCCAGAGGCTCGTCCGTCGCTCCGAAAGCACCTAAAATCCCCGCGGCCGACTCTTGCTAAAGGGCCTCGAATAAAAGGGCTAGCTTGCCCAAGCCCACATCAACCTCCACCTGGCGGTCGACCCGCACAACTGGAGTGGCCTTCTCCACGACCTCCGGCTGGCTAAGCTCCTAAAAATCCGAGAACAACAAGAACAACATCATTAGGCAACCACAAAAGGGGGGGTCCGGCCCAAGCAAGCGTACACTTACAGTAGCCCTCCCCATAAAGCTTGAGGAGCCAGCAAGTAAGGAGGCCTTGAAGACCGGCTTGGGCAGCCCCGATGCTTCAGATGCGCCCTCGTCAGAGGCCGCTTCATCGGAGGAATAGTTGTAATCTACCTCTTCACTCGATGAAGATTCAGCCGCCACGGGTTCCTCCCTCGCTGGCAAGGGGCCCTCCACCTCAAGATTGGAAGGCAGCGTGTCCTCTCGCGGGCTGGGTGAGGCTAGTGCGACAGACTTCAGCCTCTTCCTCATGTACTGTTGCGTCGCCGGGAGACGTACGAGGGGCCCGAATAGCCCGATAACTGCCCCAGCTGCGCCTGTCACATAGAAGAAAAGACGGGTCATATCAAACCCAGTCAGCTCCCAAAGAATGAAAGAAGTCAATTAGGCCGATAAAGACAAATACCCTCTTCGGCTCCTATAGCATGGGGCGACCCACAGGCTTCCTCGGCGGGCAAGGCCTTCTCGGGAGCTGTAGCCGTGCCCTCGCCTGGGATCAGCACCGGTGCCAACTCCACCGTAGCGCCTGAAAGAAGAAGGTGCAATCGTCATGTGCGCATAAAAGGGCTACCCCGGGAGGCAAATGAATTCGAAAGGACGTCAGCACCCGGTGAGTCTCACCAGTGCGATGGCTCGGCCCAGTCTGGGCGGCTTCAAACTTCTCAAAAGACAAAATGGGGACCACCGGAGAGGCGGCCACCGGAGTCGGGGACCCCTCGGCCCGCCTCCGCTTTGTCGCTTGCCGCCCGGCCGCCTTGGCAGCAGCCAATGCCTTCTTAACAGGCGACTTCACCCGTGACCTCCCCTTGGCGTGCGGTGAGGGAGTCGGAGTCAATGCCGAAGTCGCCCCTGCCATGCCCGCAGCTTCACCGGTATCAGGGACAGGCGCAGGAACCGTCTCATCCACATCAGGAATAGGTGTGGGCGCGGGCTCTTCCACAGGGGCTCAGATAAAAGGAAACATTCAGGTGTCTATGCCTTCCTTCAAAATGAAAATAAAAAAAAAGAGACTTAAAAGGCACGCTGATGGTCGGAGACGCTAACCGGCAGGTTGGCTTGGCTAGGTCTGGGCAACCTCAAACTCCTCAAAGGATGGGACTCGTGGTGCTGGAAGAGTGGCCGTCGAAGCCTTGGCCGCCTCCGTTTTACGCCGCTTCGTGTCCCGCTGCTTGGCCACCTTTGCGGCGTCCACTGCCTTCTTCACGGGTGATTTAGCCCGGGGCCTCTTCGCAGCCTTAGGCAAGGGAGCCGTAGTCGGAGCCGGCAGTGCGGCTTCAAAGTATGCAGGCTTCTGGACGAGCCGAAGGAGATTCCGGTATGTCTCCATCTGCACGCTGTCGGGATGGTCTATTGAAATAGACACACACATATGGTTATCACCCGGTAATCTGCTAAGGTCGCAGCAATAAGAATAGGAAAAGTGGGAAGACTAAATACCATGAGGGCCGGTATATAGCTGAAGCGTTATCGACCAATAGCTCAGGGATGGCTCCTTGTCCCGGCGTGTCGCTTCCCGGACTAGCCAGCATACGTCCTTGATCTTTTGGCACCGATCCGTAAGGGCGGCCAGGTCCGCGTGCTTCTTCATCGAGAGGTGGCAGAAAAGGTTGAAGTGGTCCATGCCCCACCCATCAGCGTAATAATATGGGACATGCAGGCGCTTGATCAGAAGTACGGCCGTCTGGTCCTCAATTTCAGCCCATTCACTCGCAGTAGGACATACAGCCATGTGGTGTCCTTATAATTTTCAGGCATCCTCTCCTCCCGCCGCATGAACGTGCGGTATGGGCAGATCAAGTCTCTCTCCGGACGCCAGCTCCTAGCGGGAGTGCCCTCCTCCTGCATGGGGAGTGGGTAATTGATAAGCTCCAAGCGGTCACTTCCTATCCGGCATAGGTCCATCAGCGTCTTCTTATAGTTATCCTTCGCCACAGGGGGTAATTCCACTTTCGGCGTCTGCCTCGCTTCCCGGGCTTCCCGGCGGGTGGCCATATATGCCACCACCTTCTTCTCCTGTTTATTCTTGAGCTGAAGAAGATGCTCCGGCTCAATATCAAGTACCGGCACCGCCTGTCGACTGAGGAACTTCCTCTCGGCCCCATCCTAGCAGTCGGTCTTCTGTAACCGATAGAAGGCCGTCCGGGTGTTCCACCACTTTATGTAATCCTGGGTCACTAGGGGGATGCGACCGAGGGCCGGTACTCTGAAGGTGGCGGAGTCCGCCCGGTGGAAGAAGTCCCACCAGCTCCTGCCGTGCTCGGCAACTGAACTTCCCTGGAGATTCCGTGAGGGTAAGCCAAACTGTGCATGATAAACAGGGATATGCTGATCATATCCAAAGTTTCAGCCAAATCGAAAGGGGTAATACGGATCCAACAACACATTATCCCCCTTTCTAAACGCCAGCATACTTGGGCGAATAGATAGCGCCCAGTCGCTCAGCTCGGGCTCCAGCAATGAGCGGACTACATTGTCTTGGCTGATGGGGTGGACGTACTTCTCCACTTGATCGTCCTTGCACTCCCTCTTTTTTTTTAACTAAAGTTGATACCTGAAGGGTGGGACAGGAGGGAGCGAACAACCCTCAAGAGAGGGAGGGAGCGCTCCACCCCCGACCGTCAAACAGGGAGTTTTCATAGATAAGCCGAAAGTTTACAATAGATAGTTAAGGACGGAGCGTAGGGCAACCGATCTTATCTAGACGGTATGGCCCTTTGACAACAGTGGGGAGCTCGTCCCAAGATGACCAAACAGTAAAAGATGACAGTGAGCAGCCCAACCCAGCCAACATATCTGCAACCTGGTTAGCCTCCCGATAAACATGAGCAATAGATGCGTGAATGGACTCTACTAGAGTGGCCACCTGAGCCATGATAACAATGAGACGCCAAGGGCATGTAGACTTGCGGGTGGCGACTTGAGCAAGCACAAGGGAGTCCGTTTCGACCACAATGGAATGGAACCCACGATCCCGGCAGCAAAGTAAACCATCTCGAAGGGCGAGAGCTTCAGTTTCAAGACTGGAGAAAACAAGTGGGTATGTAGTCGCAAAACCGAATAGCAGCATGCCATAATGGTCTCAGAGCGCACCTCCTCCCCCCGCAAGGCCCACGTCCCATTTGAAGGCTCCGTCCACATTAAGCTTTAACCGACCAGTCGGGGGAGGGAACCATCTGATGATCCTTGGAGGTGAAGGTTGCTGTGCCACAGTGAAGATGCCCCACTCTGCAAGAATTGTACGGTGCGAATAGGATAGGCCGCGGCCTTTAAACTTGAATGTCTGCGTAAGGGAACGTACTGATAGCAAAGCTCGGCTTAGGATGTGCCGAGTGTTCATAGGCTGCCCTTCAAATCTGTTCTTGTTGCGGCTTGACCATATTTCCCATATAGTAGCCATGAATAAGCATCTTGCTATGCAGCCAGTCAAGGTGTTGAGGCTCAGATCGTTAATGAACCCAAGAATAGCTGGCCCCATAGAAGAAAAGGAGGAGCTGTGGAGCTGCAAAAAATTATGTAAGGCCGACCAAACCTCCTTTGCAATAGTGCTGTGGAAGAAGAGATGTAGGCTGGTTTCGATGGACGGAGAATTGCAATAGCTGCACTTCGAACATAGAGGGACCCCACAGGCTGAGATGGCTGCGTCAACGGGGATGCACTCACGCAGCAATCGCCAGCAGAGCACAGTCCATTTGAGAGGGATGTGATAGTGCCATAGAACCAACCATCCTGGAGATGGGCCAGGGGAGAGAAGTTCGCGCACGAATTTTGTTGTGAAGGTGCCATCGGTGGTGAGCGCCCAACACCATCGATCAGCAGGAGAAGTGGAGCCATATGCAGTTGCAAACAGCTGCGGTGGGCAATATTCCTGCGCAATTTCCATGCACACATGTGCATTGCCAAAAAGGACATCATGAACATTGCACAGCTTGCAAGAGATGGCCGACCAGACATTGGCGGGCAGGAACTGTTTGAGTGGGGCATCCCCCACCCACACATCATGCCAAAAGTGAATGGCTGTGCTACCGGCCGCAGCAAAAACTCTGTGATTCCCTTGGATGATGACTGCCGCCTTAAGCCAAAGCTGCTTGTCTGCCGCAAGGGCCAAGGAGAAAGAGGCAGCCGAAAAGTGCACATGGGAGAGGTGCTTAGATCGAAAGAAGACAGCCCATAGTGAGTTGGTGGTGATGGCTCTCCAAAGAAGCTTGGTCCTCAAGGCAAGTTGCATGTTGGGGAGGTGGAGTACACCAAGGCCACCAGCAACAGTGGGCCTAGATACAACCTCCCAAGATTTCCAATGCTTTTTTGGAGACCCCTCATAGGACCCCCAAAAGAAGTTGGCAAGTAAAGTGTGGAACCTTTTGAAGATGGTAGCAGGGACGGCCGCACAAGCTAGGGAATAAATGGGCACCGCTGAGAGAACATGACGAATCAGGATAAGCCTGCCACCAGCTGACAAAAATTTGGTTTTCCATGCTTGAAGTTTAGCTGTAGCCTTAGCAAGGATAAAGGAGAAGTGCACTGACTTAGGCCTGCCGGAGTAGAGTGGAATGCCAAGGTAGGTGATTGGAAGTGTAGACTTCGGGAACCCCGTGACCCGAGCAATAGACCTCTCGGTAGAAGCGGGGGCCTCCCTGGCAATCACAAAGGAGCTTTTCGAAGTGTTGATGAGCTGACCAGAAGCAATCTTATATTTTTGTAAGAACTTCATCACTTCCCGCAGGTGCCGCACCGATCCATTGGAGAAAATGAGGGTGTCATCGGCAAATAATAAATGAGTAATCTTGGGGCATCTTCTAAGAGTTTGAAAATATCCCCCATTGCTACGAAGGAAGAGTGAAGAAAGACCTCGACTTAAGGCCTCCTCCGCCAAAATGAATAGTGAAGGCGCAATAGGGTCACCTTGCCGAAGGCCTCGAGTTGACTTGAAGAAGCCATGGGACTGGCCATTCAGCAAAATAGAAAACCAACAGTTGGTGAGCAGGGGCTCAATAAGTGAGAGGATGGACAAACCGAACCCAAACTTGCGCAAGACAGCAAAAAGGAAGGACCATTCCAGGCGGTCATAAGCTTTGGCCATATCCAGTTTTAGGATAACATTTCTCCCTCTGCAGGGGCAACTGAGGTGCCGAACAAGCTCCCTGGCAATGGAGATATTTTCCACAATATAACGGCCCTTGACAAATGCACCTTGTTCCTCTGAAATCAGGCGAGGGAGCACACGTGATAGCCGGTCACTAAGGACACGAGAAATAATCTTGTACATGAAGTTGCATAAGCTAATGGGCCGGAAGTCCGTGCACGTCTTAGGCTTCTCCACCTTGGGAATAAGAGCAATAAGAGAAGACGTGAAGCAGTGAGGGAGGGGGTGACCACAGAAAAAGGCTTGCACAGCTTCAACAACATCTTTTGCAATAAAGTCCCAGCAACTTTTGAAGAAGTGGCCGGTGAACCCGTCCGGGCCCGGAGCACTATCCGAGGGCATGCTAAAGACCACACCCTTGATTTCATCTAGAGTAGGGACAGCACTAAGCATGAGGTTGTCATCATCTAGCAGCACCTGCGGGATGGCAGCCAGTACCTCCGGCTGAATGTGCTGCGGAGAGGATGAGAAGGCCGCAGTAAAATGAGACACCAACATGTCACTCATGGCCTCTTGTTGATTGCTAACACAGCCATCATCGCTTCGCAGCTCAAGAATGGCATTACGACTTCGTTGATACTTAGCATACGAATGAAAGAATTTAGTGTTCTTGTCACCTTCGCTAAGCCATTTGATTCTAGATTTTTGTCTCCAAAAAATTTCTTCTTCGATATGAACAAGATCCAGATTATCCTTTGCTTGAAGAAACGCCGAATGATGTGCATCGGACGGCTGGTTGTCCAGAGTGTCTTGAGCCTTGGTGAACTCCTCTTCAGCCGCAAGGACATTGGCGAAAAGGTTCTGGAAGGTGGAATGGTTCCACAGGCGATAGAACCCTTTCATGTGCTTGAGCTTCAATGCCATGGAGATAAGTGGGAAGGAAGAAGAAGGGGCAGCAGCCCAGGCATCCCATGAGTTGATGAGGAATAAGTGATGGGTTTTCCACATGTGTTGAAAGCAGAAGCGGCTGGGCCGCCGCACGGGGGGCTGGACCAGCGAAAGGTGCAAGGGCCGGTGGTCACTGCATGCACGTGAGAGGTGCGAAACAGTGATAGGAGGACAGGAAAGATTCCAGTCCTCGTTAAGAAGCACACGGTCTAGCCTAGCCCATATGCCGTTAGACCGTTGGCCATTGAACCAAGTGAAAGAGCCACCAACGTAGCCAGCATCATGGAGGCCAGCCGCAGCCACACAGGATTGGAAGTCCACCATGGAGAGGGAGAATGCACGTTTGCCCCCTGTGGACACCAAAAATTGCACATTCAAATATCATGGCCGGCCTCGCATCAACAACGGCGCCGAGTGAAGAGACTCCGGAGAGACCGCCTACCCGGGGTCCACAAATGTGCTCACTGCCGTAAAGCCGTCTCTAGAGTCACGACAGTGAAGAGAAACCAGCCACAAAGAGTCCCACGACTTTCGGGCCTCGAAAAAAGCCAGAAAGAGGGGCCCTGACTCGTGTCCATAAACGGGCTCAGAACGGGCTCAGAAACGCCCCAACAGGCCTTCAGCGGCACGCCCCAAGGGCCTTCAGCGGCACGCCCCAATAGGCATTCAGCAGCACGCCCCAAGGGCCTTCAGCGGCACGCCCCAAGGGCCTTCAGCGGCACGCCCCAAGGGCGTTCAGCGGTACACCCCCCAAGGGGGGGTCTCCAACGGTACACCCCCCCCAAGGGGGGCTCTTCAACGGTACACCCCCCAAGGGGGGGGTCTCCAACGGTACACCCCCCAAGGGGGGGGTCTTCAACGGTACACCCCCCAGGGGGGGTTTTAGCGGTACACCCCCCAAGGGGGGGTCTTCACCAGCACGCGCCCCAGGGGGGGACGTTCAGCGGTGCACCCCATGGGGGGCCTCAGTGGCACGCCCCCATGGGGGCTCCAGCGGCACAGCCCCAATGGCCCTCAGCGGTACGCCCTCAAGGGCCTTCAGTGGCACGCCCTACTGGGCCTTCAACGGCATGCCGTTTTTGCTCTCCAGCGGCACGCCTTTCAAACTCTCCAGTGGCACAGCGTCAAGCCCTCCGACGGCAAGACGACGTGCGGCCCATGCCCTACGCTTCCTTGGCGCGCAGTGAGCCGTCCGAGGTGGCAGCCGTCCGTTGGCCCACATTGCCTACCCCACTGGCAACCAGGACAGAGCAGGTCAAATGCCATCATCGCTGCCGTTCCCGCCTTCGAAGGCCTCCGGCTGCTGGGCATATAAAAGCCTCTGCCTTCGACACAAGAAAGGGAGGGAGACGACGGACCGGAACGAGAGAGGGGAACCAGAGAGAAGAAAAGGAGAAGAGAGAAGAGAAGAAGAGGCCCCCCCGGCGTGAGCTCCTTCCGGCGATCACCGGGAAGAAGCAAGAGTAAGAGGGAGAGAGAGCTCGATGTAACGGGGGAGAGGGTTAGGGGTTTTCTTTTGTACTCGAGTCCTCCCCCTCCCGTGATGTATTTCTTCTGGTTCTTTTCTTTTGTTTTGCCCTACGGCATTTCCGTGGACATTTCCTTTCGTGATATATGTGTAGGGCTCCGGCCCCTTGCTCCTCATGAATGAAAATCATCTTTCTTGGGCCGTTCTTGTTGCATTTGACAGTTTCCTCCCGCCTTCGAATGTATGCAGTGCGTTGCTCATCTCCTCCGTTTCTTCGGGGACCTTCAGGCCACCACATCAACATGATTCTCCCGCGTGAGCTTTGGCCCTCATGGGCTCTTCACCCTTCATGGCCACCTGCTGTTCCCACCAATTTAAGGAGGGAGGGAGACCCTTGCCCTCTCTCTGAACACCCAGCTACCACTAACTCACCCTTGGCCTCAAACGTCCCCTCCCCCCGTTTGAATCGCCTGCAAGCCCTTCACCCCATACACTTAACCACTTCCAAGACTTCAGCGATACGCCTTTCCGACCCTTGGCCGGCACACCTAGATTGGCGCTTAGCAGCACCCTCTTCTTGGCCTTCAGCGGCACACCCCTTGGGCCGATTGGCCATTCCCCGGTACACCCTCCTCAGGCCCTTGGCCGGCACACTCTTTGACCTGACTGGCCCTTGGCCGGCACGCTCCTTCAGGCCTTCAGCCCACTCCTTGACCTCGCTCTCAGAGTACGTCCTCTTCGCGTTTTCTGAGATTCTTTAAAGGTGTTGCCCCCCCCCCCCCCCGGGTGCCCACCTCCAGTTGTCGGGTTCCGCCACTCCATGTGGGCGCGTTTCCTCTATCTCCCTTACGCCCCGGGTCAAGGGGAGATGCTGCCGAAATTTTATTAAAATGATAATAGCATGTTGAATAAGGCAAAAGGAAGCAACAAACGAATAAAACGATTAATAGAAGAAACTTCCAACCAAGTGAGCCACTGTCGACACCGTTGACGAGAACCGGATAGATTGACAACCCGGCCGGCCGGACTTCCGATTTACGGCGAAGAGGCTGAGTGGAACAGAACAAAAGGGGGGGGGAGTTTACATGAAACTACATGAAAGTTAGGACAAGAAGAAAAGAAAAGCCTTAAAACAAATGATCAAAGACTGACCGAACCTCCACCACCACGTTCTGATTGGCCCTTCAACGGTGCACTTTAGCCACCCTTCAGTGGTACGCCCTAATCGCCCATAGAACCCTTCAGCGGCACAACCTTTATGCCCTCAGCGGTATGCCTATATAGTCTTCGGCGGTACACCCTTGAACCCCTTTAGCGGCACACCCCCCAGGTGCCCTCAGCGGCACACATCTTCCTGCCCTCAGCGGCACGCCCAGTTCCGGCCCCCAGCGGTACACCCCTGGCACTATGGTACGCCCCTTTCCTTGGCCCCAGCGGCACGCTCCTCTCAGTGGCACAACCCTCAGCGGTACACCCTTTTTTTTGGGCCTTCCAGCGGTACAGTCTGCCCCTCAGCGGTACACCCCAAGCCCCTTCGCCGGCACACTATGCATACATATATATATGGCTTAATAATGGCATTAACAATAGCAAATGAACTAATGAAAAATATGCTAATTAAAGGACCCCGAATGTGTGATATTAATAATGATAAAAGAGGCGGGGGGACAAGAAAATGAAGATATTAATAATAATAATAATAATAAAAGAAGAGAAATCATCGGGGATAAAGGTGCCAACAAATAATAAACGGCAAGATAGAGACCAGAGCGCATAACTAAGAAAATCCCAGATAAAAGATGCTAGGGTCCGTACTGCAGTCCCATCTCTCCCCGGGACCCGATGCAAAAGGAACAATAATGCCTCTCTCTCAGGCCGGACCTGAATCTCGGGATTACCCCGACATGACTAGGCCCCGACCCGATCCTGGGTCGACATCCTAATCGAACCGGATTTGATTTCTCGTTCCGGCTGCCCTCCGAATCATCATTAAAATTGCCGTGTATGCGGCAGACATTTGAACGGATTCGTTCCGACATTCCCGTCGTGTTTCCGTCACGGACCCGCGTCCGAGTGTGAAAAGGGCCCGCGAGTGGCCGACGTGGTTGATGGTTTGCTGCCCGAATACAACCCTCTGCGGGATCTATCCTTTTCTCTCTTGCATGATTAGTATTATTTCTTTCGGCCGCGGGGCCCCTAATTTCGGCAATTAATCAAGGGTATTCCCTCGTATGAGGGATGTAAATGACGTCGTGACCTTTACGGCGCGACGGGATTCGGTCCCAACACGAACCACACAATCGTCTGACAAAGTCAGTCCGAGCGCACCATGGGCTCTTCGGAGCCCGAATAAATTGTCACTTCGGTGACTGGCACGCCCACGCACTTAACAGACCGACCAACGAGAACAGAAATAATTGACGAGCGGAAAGTGCGTCCACATCTTCTGGCACGCCCGGTGGGACCGATCCACCCTTCATCTCTTTGCCGAAATTAGGGGCCCCACGGCCCCCTTCTTGTAATACTAATTGTTCTGCCTTCTTAAATGCAGGTAAAGAGAGAAGTATCATGGAGCCGACAATGGGTGTTATCTGCAGCCCCGAGGTTGTGGAGAATCACGTGCGAGGTGGCTACCTGGCGGTACCCCTCACTTTCGGGAGTTTCCCTCCCACCGTTGGCTTCCCCAACTTCTTGGGGGTAGCCTTTACCGAGATCCTCGACGTGCAGGCGCCCGAGGACTCCCAGGTCAACGCTCCTGCTCCGGGTGCCACCGAAGCTGCTGCTAGCCGGGTCGTGGCCAAAAATGACAACAGCGTCTCCGCAACGACGCTGAGCTGCAACGTGCACCATGTGCACCATACCGCCGGCCCAGCCCACCAGGGATCGGCGTCTCACCGGAGGAGGCTCCGGAGGAACAACACCAGCACCGGCCCGGGGCGCCGCCTGTCCAACTCGGGCAAGACTATGACTATGGGGACTCACCGAGTCCGTCTGGACGGGAAGAGATCCCCCGTAGCGCCAGACCGCATCGTCCCGGCCGTCCCGGTTCACAACTCTTTCCAAGAACTTGGGAGGCTGAAGGGGAAGGCGACGCCTGCCGTGGTCGCCACCTCACCAAAGACTGCGCCGACTCACAGGCCGGCAAAGCTGAAGCAAGTTTGGGTTCCTAAGGGAGCCCAACCCACTACACCTGCCCAGGCAGAACCCAGCACCTACCGCCCCAGGAGGGCCCGAAGAGCTGACAGGGTTGAGGTGACAACCCCGACTCTCCCGCCAGCACCCGTCCTCGCGGTGCCACCAGAGAAGGTCCACCGCCGCCGCCGTGGGCGCCGACACGACGCCACCCGCCCGGCTCTCGGGGCCTACTCCCCACCTGCCGCTGCCCTCGACGTGCAACCACAAGGTGCTCTCCCTGACCAGGAGTGGGAGGGGATCGAGCAGGCCATGAGAAACTACCTCCAGGGCTCGGGAAACACCCCCGCCGGCCGCCAGAGACTACTGGGGGCAGTGGCTTCTGCCTTCCGGGAAGAGGAAGTCCAACCCGCACCCAGCGCGGGTTCGACGGATTGCTCGGAGGAGTCGCGCCAGTCCCCTGTGCGGGAGGAAACGCCGCTCCGACGATCGGTCTTCAACCGGTTGGTGTTCCCAGGAAGATCGTCCAGAAGGGCGGCCAGGAGAAACAAAGCCAAAAGGTGGCAGACATTCGCCTGCAACATGGCAGGAGTTCACGGTCGGTATGGGGCCTTGCCCACCGATCTGGAAGTGCTGGCCAGAATCACCGCCAGACCGGGACCCCTCACTAGAAGAGGGAGAGCGGCAGGCGGCGCGACACCCACAGCCGTCGAAGGGACTTTACCCGAGGAGCCCCTTGCGGCCCTCACGGCCAACGTAGTTACTGCCGGCGACACGAGTGGCGGACCCTCGACATCATCCGAGGATGCCCCGGCCGAAGAGACAGGGGGCATGCCCACTCTCCCCATGGCTGACCCTGCAGTGCTGCTCATGATGCAGTGATTCCAACAAGAAATCGAGTCGCTCAAGAAGCAGCTCAGTGAGCGGACCACCCCGCCCCCGTTGGTCTTTCAGACCGGGGCTTTACCCGAAGTACCCACAGGCAGGGGGCAGTCCTCGGAAGTAGCTCCGCCGGCAACTCCCAGTCCTCTCGGGGGTGCACCTCCGTAGTTAGCCCAATGTACAGCCTCGGCTCTACCACAGGCCTCGCCCTCACAAGGGTCGCCCATGGCCCCCCAGGCGATCGTGCTAGTCACCCCGAGCTCGCAGCCCGCTCACTTTTATCCAAGCCCAGTCGACCCGGCGACAGTTAGCCGTCTGATGCTTGAGCAGATGATAGACATGAAGCTGGCCGAGAGGGGCGATGGGGATCAGACGCCGTTCGACGTCTACCGGGTACCCTATCCGGCTCACTATGCGGCGAGAAAGCTGCCGGCCGGCATCACCAAGCCACCGAAGTTCAAAAAGTTCAACGGGCAAGGGTCTCCCAGGGAGCACATTGCCTATTATGTAAATGTCATGGGCGATCTTGCTGCAGATGAAGCCTACCTGCTGAAGTTCTTCGGCTCAACACTCACCGGGCTGGCCTTCGAATGGTACTCCGGCTTATCACCCGGGTCTGTGGCCGACTGGCCCGACATGCAGAAGAAGTTCAAAGAAAGATTCTATGTCGCCGAGAGGGAAGTCACCATGGCTGAACTCTATGCTACAAGATAAAGGGCTGATGAGTCGGCCCTTGACTACATTAAGAGATGGAGGAACCTCAGCATGAGGTGCAAACGCCCCCCGCACCAGGAGGATGCGGTGCAGATTTGTAAACAAAACCTGAAGAAAGAAATCCTGGAAAGGATGATCGGCACTGAGGTCAAGGCATTTGACCGCCTGAACAATGTGGTGGCGGAGATCGAGGCATTCTTGGCCCGATACTCCTCCACTCCAGCCACGTCGAGCCAGAGAGCCAGGCAGGCCGAGAAGAAACCCGCTCCCCCCGAGGTCCACACACTAGACTTCCAAGCTTTTGAAAAATAGAAAGAAAAAGCCAAGGGAGCTGCCAACCCTCCTCCGGCCAGAACCACAGAACGACGGGAGGGCCCCTCGCTAAGGGAGAAGATGAGAAATAAGCTATATTCCTTCTCCCGAGACAAGTCCAAACTCTTGTTCGAGTGGGCCACCAGCTACAACAAAATTACACTGCCAGAGCCAAAAAGACCCAGCGATTTGAAGAAGAAAGATGACCCCCGATTCTGCATATACCACCGGGTGCTCGGGCACACTATTGAAGACTGCTACATCTTCAAGGACGTTATTGAGTCCTTAATCAGGAACGGGGAGCTGGACATGGGGGAGCACAAAGTAGACCCTCCGCAACCGCACGAGTTGCCCAGCATAGCCTCCACCATCAATATGATCTCACTGTACTAGGAGCTGCCTGAAGAGTGGGCGGAAGCCTGTGCCCGCGCCACTTATGAGACTTTTGTCCTAGCTCCGGCTCAAGATCAAGAGGGCTGGCAGATTGTGCCCGGAAAGAACAGAAGGGCACGCGTCCCTCGGCCTACCCCAGGAATTGGCCCAAGGAAGGCGGCGCCTCTCCCGCACCACCGCCGGCAGACCCGGTTCGCCATGACACGGCCCCTAGGCTAGTCATGAGGCGGCCCACCCACAACAAGAAGAGCTCTATCCCGCTGCGGATGCACCAGAAGGCCAGCCCGGCGGTTGAAAGGCTCCAGGTTATCATTGACGGGCTCGATGATTATGAACAGCCCGAAATCCGGCCTGTGGAGCTGAAAGAATATGTTCCCTGGGAGGAGTTCGGATCACTCGACCTGGTTCCAGGAACGGAGGCTGAAGCAGAACAAGAGCCTCCCCTATGGGGTGAGCTTCCTCAGGCGCAGCCAACGGCCACTGCAGGGAAGAAGAAGAAGAGAAGACCCAGGGGCAAGAAGAAGAAGGAGGTCGTCCTCGCCTGCAACACCCTCTCGGCGTTGTTCGACACTTCTCTCTCCCTGGAAGAAAAAGAGGAAGAAGACCCACCCCATGAACCAGCGGAGGCAAACCAAGCTGAGGCGTCCGCTTCCCAGCACGCCACCATGTCGGGAAAGAAGTGGGGGCGCCCCCCTCAGGACAACCTCAACATCATGCTCAGGGGAGAACAACCCTACCAGATCCCCAGCCCTGAGGTCCGAGGCACTGAGGTCCCTCCTCCATCAGGTCTCTACCCCAGAGCTGCCAAGAGCCAAGGCGCCCCCTCATTCGCCGAGTTCCTGTTAGCCCGAGCAGGCGGGCAGGCGCATTCCCGAGGGTCTCCCTCAGCCAGAAAGACAAGCATTCCCCAAGCTCCACCAGTTGCAATTCCTGCTCAGTCAGAAGAAGAGGCCAGCGGCATCCTAAACCTTGCTGAATTCATGCGAGCAGCTGAGGAGGCCCAACCGGCCCCGCCTGCTCAACAGACCGCAGCAGAACCCACAAAGCAGGGGTCCCCTGATCAAACACCTCTACCTCAAGATGGCGGCAGGCGCGGCAAGCCCGAAGAGATGAAGTTGCTCAAAGTGCGGGCTGCCGAGCGAATAGTCAGGCACCTCAAGAAGATTCCAACCCGGTTCACCGTCTGGGAGATGTTGTCTTTAGATGAGGAAACCCGGCAAGCCATCATCGCCGCACTCCAGACGCCAGCACACCTTGAAGCCAGTTTGGCAGAAATAGCACCTGAGGTAGCTGTGGCCTTCACAGAAGATGACATGCTGCTGCCGACATGCAGTCACAATAGACCCCTGTACATGAAAGGGCAGTTAAATGGTCAGCCCATCAACAGGGTTCTGATCGACCCGGGGGCGGCGGTGAACATACTCCCCTACCGTGTGTACCAGAAACATTATTTTGATGTGCACCTGGTCGAGGTCAAGAACGTCAAGATTGCCGGCTTTAACCAGAAATGTGAAGTGCCCATGGGGGTTGCAGAGTTCAACTTAACCTTTGATGACTTCACCACCAAGGTCCAGTTCCACGTCATCAACTCCAACACTTCCTACAAGGCGTTGCTTGGCCGGCCTTGGCTGCACCAGAACAGAGTGGTACCTTCAACCCTGCACCAATGCATCAAATACCCTTGCGAGGGGAAGGAAGTCAGAATCTTCGCCAACCTCCACCCGTTTGAGGTATTTGAGTGTCACCTGTCAGATGCCAACTTGTACCTAGAAAAGGCGAAGCAAGCTCCTCAAGTCATCCAAGACAAGGGAAAGAAGAAAATGGAATTAGGAGGCTGGTTTCCTCCGCCGCCCCCGGGCTATGTGGCTCCCCCACATGTACCATTTATTGCACAAGAAGAAGGGGTGTTCAAGGCAGCCCCTCTCGCCGTCTACCCTACACCGGGGGCACCCTGCCTCGAAGACTTGCTAAAAGATGTCAGGGTCCCCCCAGGGATCATCAAGCCTATAATAGAAGTAGAATGCCAAGCATCTGAACAACTGAGAACCTTCGAGGTACCTAACCCCGAAGGGCCACCAACCATCTTCTATGTTGCCGGGGATAAGCCGATCAGGGAAGACGATGATTGCCGATTCCCTAACGAATTGCATGACCCACATGTCCCCATTGCGGGACTTCCCCACATGACTGACCAGGCAGCCAGAATGGTCAGAAAGCAGAAGATTCCTCCCTACCAGCCCTCCAGCCGGAAGGAAATGTTTGAAAGAATGTGGAACCCACCAAACCTGGATCGGCGGTTGCTGAAAATTACCAAGCACCCCGGTCTAGGCTTCTCACTGGAAGACTATTACGAGACTGATGTCATATCGGTCTCGACATGGCCCGACGACGGCCCCACAGAAGCTACAGATTCACGGGGAGCCCACCAAGATGCTTACCCCGGGACCCCGGTCGAAGAACTACAAGATGAAGAAGTGTTCTTGTGGAAGCCTCCCAGCCACCGCTGCAAAGAGAAGACCCCCTTCTTCTCCGAAGGGCTGACCTCGAAGGGACGCACCCTCGAGGCACCCTCACCCCAGCCCGCCGGTGAGGGAAGGAGCAGTAGCATGAGCCATGCCCCTAATTCCCCTCGATACGACCCCGTCATGTACGCCTTGTACCACAGGCAGCAACGGGAGATCGAGGTTCTCAAAGTACGGCTGGCCGAACTAACTTCACTGGTCGCCGACCTGATCCAGGGCTCTCTTTCCACATGGGGTGGCCGGGAGCTTCGGCCCCGAGACACCAGTCCCAGCACCCCCGCCTTGTCAAGACGGGAAATGAGAGACATGGCAAGCTCGCTGACTGAGCGGCCAACCAGGCAGGGGCTGACACTCCAAGAAAAGCTGCAGAAGCCCTATTCCTTTCCAAGAGAGAAAACCCGGGGTATCTTCGACTGGGCCTATTATTACGGCAAGGTCTCTCTCCCACGATCTAAGAGGCCACAGGACACCAGAAGAAGCGGGGACCCGCTGTTCTGCCCTTATCACCAAATGCTGGGCCACGCCATTGAAGACTGCTATGTCTTCAAAGATATTGCTCAAAGTCTCATTGATAGGGATGAGCTCAGAATGGGAGACTATGTGGTGGCCCCGCCGCGCCCCCACGTGGCGGACAGCCCCAGGGCAGGAGCCTACACTGTGTCCATCCAATACCAGGCGCCTGAAGATGCGGCCACCCCGGCCCCCGCAGGAGCTGTCTATGATGAATACACAGAAGAGCCCGAGGTGGACCCATACCCCTCTGCGCCAGCAGAGCCCGCTAACCCGGCAGCTACGGACCAGGAGGAGTGCGAGGTGAATGCAGCCTACATGCCCAGTCATGATGAACAAGAAGAGGGAGATGTTGTCCTCGAGCCCGAGGACAGTGAAGACCAAGATTTTGTCGACCTGACCCCGACCCCGCCGGAAATTGAAAATGGCGGCCAGGTCACGGTCGACGAATTGATTGAAGTCGACCTCGGTACAGAAGATGACCCCAGGCCGACTTTCCTAAGTGCTCTTATGTCCCTACAGGAAAGAGAGCGATACATAAAGCTGCTGCAGGAATTCCGGGATTGTTTTGCCTGGAATTACAAAGAAATGCCTGGGCTCAGCACCGAAGTGACTCAGCACATCCTGGCCATTGACCCCAAGATGGAACCAGTGAAGCAACCTCCCCGGCGCATGAGGCCGGAGCTAACCAGCCAGATCTGCAAAGAGGTCGACAAACTCATAGATGTCGGCTTCATGGCGGAAAATCAATATACCACATGGTTGGCCAACATTGTACCAGTGAAGAAGAAGAACGGGCAGATCAGGATTTGCGTGGACTTCCGCGACCTGAATAAAGCCTGCCCGAAAGATGACTTTCCGGTGCCTATCACCGAAGTGATGATTGATGCAAGCACTGGCCACGAAGCCCTGTCCTTTATGGATGGGTCGTCCGGCTATAACCAAATTTGGATAGCCGACCACGACTGGGTTCACACTGCCTTCAGGTCACCCAAGGGGATATTCCACTACAAGAGGATGCCCTTTGGCCTCAAGAACGCTGGTGCTACATATCAGCGGGCGATGACTAAGATCTTCGACAAGCTACTGTACAGCAAGGTCGAGTGCTACATTGATGATCTAGTCGTCAAGACGAAGAAGAGAGACGAGCACCTGAGTGATCTCAGGGTCATCTTCCAAAGGCTTCGACAGTACGGGCTGAAGATGAACCCCATGAAATGCGCCTTCGGCGTGTCCAGTGGGAAGTTCCTCCGCTTCATTGTCCGACACAGAGGGATCGAGGTCGACCCCCTGAAGATAAAGGCCATCCAGGAGCTGCCTCCTCCGAAGAGTCTGGGAGAGCTGAGGTCCCTACAGGGCCGCCTAGCTTACATCCGTAGGTTCATCTCCAACCTGTCCGGACGCTGCCAGCCCTTCCACAGACTGATGATGAAGAATACACCCTTCAGCTGGGGCCATGAATGCCAACACGCGTTCGACCAGCTAAAAGAGTACCTGAAGACCCCACCTGTCCTGGGGGCACCTGTCAAAGGTAGACCGCTTATTCTCTACATAGCGGCCACCGAATATTCACTGGGGGCAATACTCGCCCAGAACAATGATGAGGGAAAAGAGCAGGCTCTCTACTATCTCAGTCGAAGATTGGTAGGTGCAGAGGCCAAGTATACCCCAATCGAGAAGGTCTGCCTCGCCTTGGTCTTCGCAGTCAAGAAGATGAGGCACTACATGCTGTCACATGAAGTAAGCTTAATATCCAGGGCTGACCCCATCAAGCACATCCTCCTCCAACCAGTTCCAAAGGGGTGCCTTGGCAAGTGGGCTGTGTTACTTATGGAATTTGACATTACCTATGTGCCACAGAAGGCCGTTAAGGGACAAGCCGTCGCGGATTTCTTCGCGACACACCCTATGCCCGAAGACTCCCCGTTGGCCACTGAACTGCCTGAGGACGAGACACTGGAGGTGGATCATATACAACAAGCCATCTGGCAGCTTTACTTCGACGGGGCCTCGAGAACAGAAATGACCCCGTCCGGGCATGCCAAGGTATGGGCCGGGGCCGGCATCGTCCTCAAATCCCCAGACGGTGAGGTGATGCATACTTCCTGCTATATCAACAAGCCTTGCACAAATAATGAGGCAGAATATGAAGCTCTGATCATCGGCCTCCAGGTGGCCCTGCAGATGGAGATCAAAATGCTCCAAGTATTCGGCGACTCGCTGCTGATCATCAAGCAGGTCCAGGGACAGTTTGATGTCCGGAAACCTGAACTTCTCCCTTATCATACCAAGGCAAAGGGGCTTATGGAGCGGTTCTACCTCCTCGAGATAGGCCATGTCGCCCGAGGGGAGAATGCGCAAGCCGACGCCTTGGCAAAATTGGCGAGCTCACTGGCAGTGCCTCCAGATGGGTCCCTCAATATCCAAGTGATAAACCAGCGCCAGATGCCCAGCATGATAGAAGAAGAACCAGAAGAGGAAGACCTAGAGGTCGCCACAGTAGAAGCCGTCAGCCTGCCTGACTGGAGAGCCCCCCTGATGCAGTGGTTCAAGCACCAGCAATTACCTGACCGAAGAGAAGAAAAGATCAAGCTAGTCAGGACCAAGGACTCCTATGAGCTCCGAAGCAGAATATTATTCCGAATTGTGGCCGATGCCAGACGGAAGCTACTCCTCCGATGCTTGTCCATTAAAGAAGCGTGGAGGGTTATGAAGGAAGTCCACGCCGGAACAGCTGGCGCCCACCAGGCAGGGCCAAAAATGAAAATTGAAATAAAGAAGCTTGGCTATTATTGGCCCGCCATGTTCGACGACTGCTGTAAATATGCTAAGTCATGCCAGAGGTGCCAGGAGCACGCCACCATACCCAGAAGACCTCCAGTGCAGCTACACCCGACGGCGCCCAGCTGGTCGTTTGCCCAGTGGGGAACAGATGTCGTAGGTCCCTTGCCCGCATCCTCCACCGGTTGCAAGTACATCCTGGTGGCAACCGACTACTTCTCTCGCTGGGCAGAGGCCATCGCCCTACGCGAGGTCACCGGGGAGATCGTGGCCAGGTTCGTCCTCCGCAATATCATATTTCGGTTCGGCGTGCCCGACCGAATTGTGTCAGATAATGGTAGCCACTTCCGCAACCAGAAGGTCTACCGACTGGCAGAGAAATATAAAATTGACTGGAGGACGTCAACCCCCTACAACCCACAGGCTAACGGGCTGGCCGAAGCTTTTAACAAGACACTCTGCACCCTCCTGGCCAAGACTGTCAACTCCAATAAGAAAGACTGGGAGGAAAAGATGCACGAGGCACTTTGGGCGTACCGAACCGTATACAAAACTCCAACGGGCTGCTCGCCCTTCTCTCTCGTATATGGCTCGGAGGCAATCGTCCCTGTTGAACTGAAGATACCTTCCCTTAGGGTCGCCATTCAGCATGGGCTCGTCCCTGAAGGGCAGACCAACGTCGAGCGAAGGCTCGATGAGCTCTCCAGTCTGGAAGGAAAGCGGCTCCAAGCCCAGCAGAATATTCAGATCTACCAGGCCCGGATTGCACGCGCCTTTGACAAGCTTGTCAAGGAACGGGAGTTCAAGAAGGGCGACCTTGTCATGGTCAAGAGAAGAGACCTCATGGCTGCCAACCCTAAGGGCAAGCTCAACGAGAACTGGCTCGGGCCTTATGTAGTCCAAAAAGTCTACGAAGGCGGAGCCTATGTAATTGTCAATCACCGCGGGGAGGTTCAATTCCCGCCACTTAATGGAAGGCACTTGAAGCTGTACTACGCTCTGGCGCCCCCATTCAATCAATAATATTATTCCCCGCCCTATTTTCGGGGCGGGTTTGCCTCATCAATGTCCAAATAGCTTGACTACTATCCATGTTCTCAAAAAAAAGGGAAAAAAAAAAGAAGGAGAATGAGAGGAAGGGAAAAGAAAAGAGAAGAAGAAGAATGAAAAGGAAGAAAGAAGAATAAAAAAAAGAAAGAGAAAAGAGAAAAGAAAGAAAGGGCGGAAAAAAAAAGGAGAAACAAAAAAAGAAAAAAAAAGAGAAACGAGGAAGCAATAAAAAAAAAGAAAAAAAGGGGAAGAAGAGGAGAAACTAAAAAAAAGGGGGGGGGGGGAACGCCCCCATCTCCAGTTGCCGCCCCGCGTCGGCGGAAGTAAAAAAATAACTAGACAAACTCTTCTCTCCGTCCTCCCTGGGCGGTGAGTACCCCTTTGGCTTGGACCCCCAGTCCGGGTCATTGACTAAACAAGCTCTTCTCTCCGTCCTTCCCGGGCGGTGAGTACCCTTTTGGCCTAGACCTCCAGTCCGGGTCATTGACTAAACAAACTCTTCTCTCCGTCCTTCCCGGGCGGTGAGTACCCCTTTGGCCTAGACCTCCAGTCCGGGTCATTGACTAAACAAGCTCTTCTCTCCGTCCTTCCCGGGCGGTGAGTACCCTTTTGGTCTAGACCTCCAGTCCAGGTCATTGACTAAACAAACTCTTCTCTCCGTCCTTCCCGGGCGGTGAGTACCCCTTTGGCCTAGACCTCCAGTTCGGGTCATTGACTAAACAAGCTCTTCTCTCCGTCCTTCCTGGGCGGTGAGTACCCTTTTGGCCTAGACCTCCAGTCCGGGTCATTGACTAAACAAATCCTTCTCGCCGTCCTCCACGGGTGTTGAGTACCCCTCTGGCTTGGACTCTTCGTCCAGGTCTTTCACTAAATAGACTTTTCTCTCCGCCCCCTCCCGGGGTCCTGGCCTTACGCCAACGTGCAATTCCAATGTTATGGTGAAACCGGTGAGCCGCCTATCCGGCACGGTGGAGTGGTCACCTCGTCCTCCCCCTGGGAAGGCGAGCACTCTCTTGTACCCTGACATGGGACCCTACCCGGTCTTCCCGAAGCAGGTCACTGCAAAGGACTCATACGCTGCCCGCATGTCCCTGTACAAGCAGGAATAGAGAAAGCAAAAAAATACAAGGCAGTGCATACAAAAAAGGGGGGGTTCGGGAAGAGAGATTCCCCCCCCGGGAGCAAACACACATTGAATGGGCATTGCAGATAAAAAACACTCTATTCCATTCGATAAAGACCAGATTACATGTGCTTTGGGGCATACCCCTGCATTACATTTCAAAAAAAGGGAATGGGAAGGGACAGAGGAGCGGCGCCTAGTCGATGTCCCTGAAGATGTCCTCAAGAGGGAGGATCCCGACGCAGGGGAAGTTAGTCCTATCACGCAGTCGGCCTCTCAGTCCCTCGAGACAGGCGAGCTCCATCTCCATGGACACCATCTCGACTTTGGCGACCGCGAGAGCTTCCCTCTCCTCCGCAACCGCCTTTCCCGCCTCGGCAAGGTCAGACTTGGCCGTCGGAAGTCGGCCCTCCAGCTCCTCGACCTGGCTCTCGAGGGAGCGAACCCTGCCCTCGCCTTCCTCGAAGGCCTTTGCACGGCATTCTCTGTCATGGCGCTGGGCCTCGAAGGCCTGAAGATACTCCTCCCCCTGGGCATCCAGAGCGGCGCGCTCGTCAGGGGCTTGGGCTTCCAGGAACTCACGGCGTCTGACATACTTCAACAGTAATAAGACCCGCCGTGACCATTCACCCAACGGACAGCTGAACACTTGCAACGCCCCGGTCAGCTGGGTCACTATGCTGTGCACCTCCTGGTACGAGGGGGCAGGGTCGGCAAGGACCATCGTCCGAAGCGTCGCCAGCATGTGCCTAACCGGCGCGTCTGAGGAAGCGTGGCTGACCGAAGACGTCCTCGGGGCTGCGAAATCCACGGCACTGTCCACCTCGGCCCACAAGTCGGCATCCACTGTGGCTGAGGAAGACGGAAGGGCAAGGGCTAGGTCACCCGCCTGGCGTAGCTCGACGGAGGACCCCTGGCCGGCTACTGCTGAGGGAGTGGTTGACAGCGTCGTCAAAGCATCCGGCATGGCTATCATCCCCCGCTCCCCCGCCTTCTCGGCCTCTGCCTCGCTCGCCCTTGCCGCCGCTTTGATGGGCAGGACCGCAAGTGCTGTCGCCTCGGTCGTAGAAGGGACTTCAAGTAAAGCCGGGCTCGAAACCTCCACCGGCGAACTCCCCGCTCCCGCCTGGGATCGCTCCAGGTGCGCGCGAAGTCCCGCGAATACATGCTTCAAAAGCGGGTCCGACGCCCGAGCCGACTCCTCCCTCGCCGCCCGCGTCACCTGAGCACCAGGAATGTGAGTAGCCATCCATCGCCGGGAATAAATCACACAAAGCCAAGAGACAGGAAGAGTTAGGGGGCCCGTGTTCTTACCTCAGACACCGGGGCATCACCGCTTTCGGGCGCGATCTCCCCCTCCTCCAGAGGCTCGCCCGTCGCCTCCGTAGCTCTCGAAGGCTCCCCAGGGGCGTCCTGCCGAGGGGCATCGAACGGAAGCGCCAGCTTACCCATTCCGACCTCGACCCCTGTTGGAGGGTCAACCGGCGCGGCCAAGGCAGCTCCCTCCGCGGCCTCCAGTGCAGCTGGTTCCTGAGGATCACAAAAAGGGGAATAAAGTCAGCGGGCAACCCAAAAAGGGGGGAGCCGGCCCGAGTAAGCTCACACTTACCGCGGCCCTCCCCGTAAAGCTCGAGGAACCAGCAAGGAGAGGATCCTTGAAGATCGGCCCGGACGGCTCTGACATCCTGGACACGCCTCCATCAGCAGCCGCCTCGTCAGAAGAGTAGTCGTAGTCTACCTCTTCCCCGGACGGAGACTTGGCTGCTTCCGGCTCAACTCGGGACGGCAAAGGGGCGTCCGGTACAGGTTCTGCGACCGGCAGGCCCTCCCGGGGACCAGGCAAGGCCTGTACCCCGACCTTCTTTCTCCGGGCGTATGTCTTTGTCGCTGGGAGGTGGAGGCGAGGCCCCAATGGCTCGGTCGCCACGGCAGCAGCTCCTGTCACGCAAGAAGAAAGCAGTCTATGTTAAATCCGCTAGCCCCCAGGACGAACAAAGAAGTCACCAAACATATGAAGCTATTTACCCTCTTCGGCTTCGTTGACATGAGAGGGTGGCCCGGGGACGTCCTCGTCAACGGGCGGCTCCACTCCGGAAGCCGCGGCCTCGCCCCCGTCCAGGGCAGACAAACTCGCCGGCCCCTCTATACTGACTGAAAGAAGGGAACGCACATGTCATACACGCATATAAAAAGGGAGGGGAGCTTACCCTCCCCGGCAGATAAATAAATCCCAAAGGATGCCGACAAGTGACGGGTCTCACCGTCAGGTTGACTCGGCTCGGCCCGAGTGGCTTCAAATGCCTCGAAAGACAAAATCGGAGCCACAGGGGAGGCAGCCGCGAGAGCCGAAGGTCCCTCCACCCGCCTCCTCTTCGCTGCCTCCCGTCCAGCCGCCTTGGCAGCGGCCAACGCCTTCTTGACAGGCGACTTCGCCCGGGACCTCCCCTTGGCTGGTGGTGGGGGAGTCACAGTTGGCCCTAAAGTCGCCTTTGCTGCGGCCACGGCTTCATCCACGTCGGGGAGGGGCATAGAAGCCGGCTCCTCTACGTCCGAGACAGGCATGGACACGGGTCCTTCCACGTGGGCTGAGACAAAAAGAAGAGATTCAGGTGTCAGGGCTTTGCTCTAAAATCAAAAAGGGGGAGATGAAGACTTAAGAGGCACGCTGATGGTCAGAGACTCTAACCGGCAGGTTGGCTAGGCTCGGGTCGAGCAACTTCGAATTCCTCGAAAGATGGGACCCGCGGCGCCGGAAGGAGGACGGTCGGAGCCTTGGCCGCCTCTATTTTTCTCCTTTTGATGTCCCGCTGCTTAGCCGCTTTAGCGGCATCCACCGCCTTCTTCACGGGCGATTTGGCCCGGGGCCTCTTTGCTGCCTTGGGCATGGGAGCTGTGGTCGGGGCCAGTGGCGCAGCTTCGAAATAAGCGGGCTTCTGTACAAACCGGAGAAGGTTCCGGTACGTGGCCACCTGTGTGCTGTCGGGATGGTCTGTCAAAGAGAGAGCAGATACACATGCATGATTAACATCAAACACCAGACTGTGATGACAAGGGATGAAGACAAGAAAAAGAGAAGAGATCGAATACCATGAGGACCAGTGTACAGCCGCAGCGTGATTGGCCAATAGTTCAGGGACGGCTCTTTATCTCGGCGCGCCGCTTCCCGAACCAGCCAACAGACGTCCTCAATCTTCTGGCAGCGCTCAGTTAGGGCAGCCAGATCGGCATGTTTCTTCATCGAGAGATGGCAGAAAAGATTGAAGTGGTCCATGCCCCATCCGTCAGCATAATAGTAGGGCACGTGCAGGCGTTTGCTCAGGAGGGTGGCCGTCTGATCTTCAATCTTCAGCCCGTTTACCCGGAGCAAGACATATAGCCAGGTGGTGTCCTTGTAGTTCCCGGGCGTCCTCTCCTCCCGCCTCATGAATGTGCGGTATGGGCAGATTGTATCCCTCTCTGGGCGCCAGCTCCTGGCGAGGGTGCCTTCTTCTTCTATGGGGAATGGGTAGTTGATAAGCTCCAGGCGGTCACTCCCTACCCTACAGAGGTCCCTCAGAGTCTTCTGATAATCGTCCTTCGCCACTGGAGGCAACTCTACTTTCGGCATCGGCCTCATGTCCCGGGCTTCCCGACGAGCTGCCATGTATACTACCACCTCCTTCTCCTGCTTATTCTTGAGCCAAAGAAGATGATCCGGCTCAATGTCGAGTACCGGCACAGTTTGCCTGCTAAGGAACCTCCTCTCGGCCCCATCCCAGCAGTCGGTCTTGTGTAGCCGATAGAAGGCCGTCCGGGCGTTCCACCATTTGATGTAATCCTGGGTCACTCGGGGGACACGACCCGGGGGCGGCACCCTGAAAGAAGCAGAGTCCGCCCGATGGAAGAAGTCCCACCAGCTCTTCGCATGTTCGGCAACTGAGCTCCCTCGGATATTCCGCGAAGGCAGCTCGAACTGTGCATGATGGGCCGGGATGTGCTAGTCGTACCCAAAGTTACGACCAAACCGAAAAGGGTAATATGGCTCCAGCAATACATTGTCCCCTTTTCTGAATACCAACACGCTGGGACGGATGGATAATGCCCAGTCCCTCAGCTCCGGCTCCAGCAGCGGGCGGATGACATTTTCTTGGCTGATGGGGTGGACGTACTTCTCCACCTGGTCGTCCTTGCACTCCCTCTTATTGTTCACCAGAGGGCTTGAGTGCGCCGCTAGTGTCCAAAAATGAATCGTGCTGGCCGCATCCCGGGGAACCGCTGTCAGCCGGCCCCGAATGTCGAACATCCGCGAGGAAGTAGATCCCGGCTCTGCACTGGCAAACTCCAGCATCATCGGCACCAGCCCCCAGTCCTGAAGGGCTCGGGGGGCAAATTCCAGAAACAGTGAGCAGACCCACGCATTGAAGAAATGTAGTGGGCACACATACCGGGCTTGCCTCGGGAATTGGTGGACGCTGATATCGCCCAGGGCCTTGTAGATCAAGCAAAGAGTTGCTGGGCACAGCGATAGCTTGACGCCCCACGTCATCTGGCACGCCGGATAGATGACGTCCGGCCGAATCACCGTCTCATCGCCGTACGGCATGGCAAGTGAGCACAGCCAGTATGTAAGATAGGCGGCGCAGTGAGTCAGTGGGTCCACGCCCATCGGGTTAGTCCCGCTTCGACGCCCCCTGGACGGGATCTTCACGTCAAGCTTAGGCTTCGCGCGCTTTTTGGGGGCGACGGCGGTGCCAACGCACGGGAATTCCTCGTACCGCTTCGGTCCATCGTAGAAGTATTCCAGCCACACGGGCATATGCACCCTCTTCCTGTCACCGCGGACCGGCTGCTTCCCCTTGTGCATGGCCTGGTACAGCTCCCGGTACCCCTTTATGAGGTACCGATATGAATACCCAAGAGAATAATAACCATCCCCGTTGGTCTCGTCCTTGATCAAATCGGGGAGGCATACTTCCTCATAAGACTTCCCGTCAATGGGTAAGCCGCTCAGCTGGCTGAGGCTCCACAGATCCAGAGAAGTCTCGCCCTCCGCCGTGTAGAAGGTGTTGGTCTCTGCGCTAAATACTTCTATCATGCCGCAGTAGAGACCCTTAGAAATGGGATAGCCATAGCGGGAGGCGTACACGCTGTGATAGATCCCGATCCGGACCAGCAACGGAGCAGAGTTGAACAGCACGTGATCCGTGAACTCCACTGCCCTTTCCCGGAAGCTGTGTGCATCCTGAAGCTTCAGCTCCCCAAACCAGCCGAGTGACAGCTCATGCCTGAATCTGATGGCCAGACAGTCTAAGACAAAAGGCTCTTCTCTGTAGCCCCACTTCAAGGGAGCCAAGAATAGGCCGAATCGGGGCGCCTCGTTGTGCACCTTTCCGGCAGATAGGTCCCACCTCGCTGGAGTGAATTGAGGCGCTCGCACCAACTTGTCGTCGGTTGGCAGCACCCCTTCAATCCCTAGGACAGGCTTCCACTCCCGGGCTTCTCCCATCTGGTACATCGGAATGCCTCTCGGGACACTGCACAGTAAACTGTCCCGAGCATGCTGGATTGCCCGCTCAACAGCCTTTATGGTCCGAAAGTCTCGCCCGTCCCGAGAGCGCAGATGCTTCAAAAATTGGACAAGGTGCCTGTCCTTTGGGAAGTCCTTTCTGTACTCCCCTGTGGCCCGGTCAAAAGTGAAGCCGTCTTCAACCCTGGCAAGCCTCTGAAAATCCATGCTCTCACTGTCGGACCCTGACGACTCCGCCAAAGCAGCTATCTCCGAATGCTCTCGGTCCAAATCTTCTATGTTGAGCCATGTTACCGCTGGCACGGGACCCCGTGGGATGAGGTCAACACCGACGACAGCAACAGGGGCAGAAGAACCACTTGGGGCAGCCATTGGTCTGCAAAGATGCACAAATTAAAGATCAGAATAAGCCGCGTGCAGAGAGAAATGAAATCTGTAAAGGGGCTTTACTATAAGTCAAATGAATAAAACATTGCCAGTTTCTAACGAAATTTCGGCAGAGTTTCCCCTAGGCTAGAGGAGTAAGGGAAAACACGGGTGCGCGCCCACAAGGAGTGACGGCCCCAACAAAGTCATGGTGGGCCCCGAGGGGCAACACCGGAAGTCCGCCTATCAAACAAGTCTTCTTCCACAGCTAAAAAGCCCCCCTGCTCTTTGGCCAGTATGCCCCAAACAACCTTCGCCGGCACGCCCCCGAGGGCTTCGCCGGTACACTTCTCGGCCAGTTCCCCGGCACACCCTATGAGGGCTTCGCCGGTACGCTCCTCAGCACACGCGCCCTGTTGCCTTCACCGGCACACCCACCAGCCTGCTTCACCGACACGGCCTAAGCCTCTTCCCCGGCACGCCCTATGCCCCCCCAGACGGCTCTTCCCCGGTACACCTGTGCTACCGCTCACCGGTACACCTACGCGGGACCGCTCCCCGGCACACTACCCGCGCCCCGCCTTCACCGGTACACCTACGCGGGACCGCTCCCGGCACGCTGCGAGAGCCCCTCGCCGGCACGCCTTGGGAGGTCTTCCCCGGCACGGCCCCGCGCTACTTCGCCGACACGCCCTATGCCCCCTTCGACGGCACGATCGGCGGCCTTTGCCACGGCACCACCGGTGACCGCCTCTCCACACGCCATGCCAGAGGGGAAGAAGAAAAGAGAAAAGACAGGGAGAGGGAAGACGGAAGAGAAGGAATGGGGGCCTAGGGCCCCGCCATCCTCGAGCGAAAGGGAGGAGGAAAAGAAGGAGAAGGGGGATGAGGAAGAAGAAGAAGAAGGGGAGACGCCTGCCGCAGCCTCCTCACCCCGGTGACGGAGAAGACGACGACGACGACGGCGTTGACGTCCGGAACCGGAGAAGAAAGAGAAGAAGAGGAATGGGGGGGGGGCGTTCGCTCGGTCGCCGAAGAGAGAGAAGAGAGAGAGGGAATGGAGGAGGGGTTCGAACGGGGTGACCGTTCGAAACGCCCCCCGCCTCCTTTTATGTATAAAAAAAAAACGAAAACGAGAAAGAAGGAAAGAAAAGAAGAAGAAAAGAAAAAAAAGAGAATAAAAAAAATAAAAAAAATAAAAGGGAAGAACAAAAAAAAGGAGAAAAATGGAGGGAAACGAAGTAAAAAAGAGAGAAAAGAAGAAGGAGATAAAAAAAGGGGATAAAAAAAAGAGAGATGAGGGAAATAAAAGGAGAAAATAAAAGAAGAAAATGAAAGGAGGGGAAGCAAAAATATATGTAAGATATTAAATAAATAAATAAATAAATAAATATATGTATATATATATACCCATATATGTACACACATTTGCTTACTCGTCCGCCCACACATAGGGAGGGGTAAGTCGATAACATGCCGTAGTAGATGTCTCTGGGAGACGTTCTATCCCCACGATCCTATGCAAATGGGCGTCCGCAGGGGTGAAGACGACTCTACCCCTGCAGCTCAATCCTTGTCAGGACACCACTAACCTACCATCGAACAAGCCCGCCCCTGGCACGTAGCCCTGTGCTTCAGCCACCTTCCGTCACACAAAACCACCATCACGGGCCTTACGTCCGGATCGGCAGAACCTCCATCCTTGCGTTGGCATTAACCCCTTGCCAATAAATGAGTTCCTCTCCGGCACAAGGCCCCGTGCCCTAGCCACCCACTCCAGACAATATCGCCATCACGGACCCTACGTCCGAATCGGCACGAACTCTCCCGTTGCATTGGCATTCTATTCTTACCAACGAATGAACATCACCGTCCGGCGCAAGGCTTCACGCCCTAGCCGACACTCGCACATTACTCACTCGTCAAAAAAAAAAGAAAAAGAAGAAAATGGGGTTAAAAATAGAGATACCCCGCCGGACTTTCCCCTACATGGGGACAAGGGTAAAAATGGCAGCAACCCGGCTGTGGCGAAAACCCGAAAGGGCGCTACCGGCAAAATTGGGTACCCCGCCACGTGAAAACCCGAAGGGGCGCGTGGGCAAAAGCAAGAGGGGGCCGGTACCGGTGAAAACCCGAAAGGGCACTTGTATCGGTAATGTGGTTCAAAAAAAAGGGAGAAAGAAAAGAACAGAAGAAATCAACAAACCAGGCCAGCTCCCGACACCCTGTCGGCACTAGCGAAGAGATCAAGAAACCAAGAGACCAAGAGACAACAAACCAGGTCAGCTACCGACACCCCGTCGGTGCTGACGAAGAGACCAAGAGACGAAGAGACAACAAATCAGGTCAGTCCCCGGCACCCCGTCGGCACTGACAAAGAGACCAAGAGACCAAGAGACCAAGAGACTAAGAGATAACAATCCAGGTCGGCTCCCGACACCCCGTCGGCACTGACCAAGAGACAAGAGACCAAGAGACAACAACCCAGGTCAGCTCCCGGCATCCCGTCGGCACTGACGAAGAGACCAAGAGACTAAGAGATCAACAAACCAGGTCAGTTCCCGGCATTCTGTCGGCACTGACGAAAGGATCCAAAAAAAAAAGAGAGTAAAGAAAAATGGGGGTTAAAAATAGAGATACCCCGCCGGACTTGCCCCTACACGGGGACAAGGGTAAAAATGGCAATAGCCCGGCTGTGGCAAAGACCCGAAAGGGCGCTACAGGCAAAATCGGGTATCCCGCCACGTGAAAACCCGAGAGGGCACGTGGGCAAAAGTAAGAGGGGGCCGATATCGGCGAAAACCCGAAAGGGCGCTTGTATCGGTAAGGTGGTTCAAAAAGAGAGAAAAAAAGATAGATCGATAAAGTATGTCAGCTCCCGACATCATGTCGGCACTGACGAAGAGACTAAGAGGCAACAAACCAGGCCAGCCCCGACACCCTGTCGGTGCTGACAAAAAGACCAAGAAATTAAGAGACAGCAAAACCAGGTCGGCTTCCGATTCCCCGTCGGCACTGACGAAGAGACAACGAACCAGGTCAGCTCCCGACACCCTGTCGGCACTGGCGAAGAGACTAAGAGACAACAAGTCAGGTCAGCCCTGACACCCTATCGGCACTGACGAAGAGACCAAGAGACAAAGAGACCGGCAAACCAGCTCGGCTCCCGACACCCCGTCGGCGCCGACAAAGAGAGAAGAGACAAAGACACCCGCGGGCACCGCCCGGCTCATCCTTCGCCCGCGCTACCCGTGGGTGGGGGGCATTTGTGGACACCAAAAATTACACATTCAAATATCATGTCCGGCCTCGCATCAACAATGGCGCCGAGTGAAGAGACTCCGGAGAGACCGCCTACCCGGGGTCCACAAATGTGCTCACTGCCGTAAAGCCGTCTCCAGAGTCACGACGGTGAAGAGAAACCAGCCACAAAGAGTCCCACGACTTTCGGGCCTCGAAGAAAGCCAGAAAGAGGGGCCCTGACTCGTGTCCATAAACGGGCTCAGAACGGGCTCAGAAACGCCCCAACAGGCCTTTGGCGGCACGCCCCAAGGGCCTTCAGCGGCACGCCCCAATACGCATTCAGCGGCACGCCCCAAGGGCCTTCAGCGGCATGCCCCAAGGGCGTTCAGCGGTACACCCCCCAAGGGGGGGTCTCCAACGGTACACCCCCCCCAAGGGGGGGGGTCTCCAACGGTACACCCCCCAAGGGGGGGTCTTCAACGGTACACCCCCCAAGGGGGGGTCTTCAACAGTACACCCCCCCAGGGGGGGTTTTAGCGGTACACCCCCCAAGGGGGGGTCTTCACTGGCACGCGCCCCAGGGGGGGGCGTTCAGCGGTGCACCCCATGGGGGGCCTCAGCGGCACGCCCCCATGGGGGCTCCAGCGGCACAGCCCCAATGGCCCTCAGCGGTACGCCCTCAAGGGCCTTCAGCAGCACGCCCTACTGGGCCTTCAACGGCACGCCGTTTTTGCTCTCCAGCGGCACGCCTTTCAAACTCTCCAGCGGCACAGCGTCAAGCCCTCCGACGACAAGACGACGTGCGGCCCATGCCCTACGCTTCCTTGGCGCGCAGTGAGCCGTCCGAGGTGGCAGCCGTCCGTTGGCCCATGTTGCCTACCCCACTGGCAACCAGGACAGAGCAGGTCAAATGCCATCATCGCTGCCGTTCCCGCCTTCGAAGGCCTCCGGCTGCTGGGCATATAAAAGCCTCTGCCTTCGACACAAGAAAGGGAGGGAGACGACGGACCGGAACGAGAGAGGGGAACCAGAGAGAAGAAAAGGAGAAGAGAGAAGAGAAGAAGAGGCCCCCCCGGCGTGAGCTCCTTCCGGCGATCACCGAGAAGAAGCAAGAGTAAGAGGGAGAGAGAGCTCGATGTAACGGGGGAGAGGGTTAGGGGTTTTCTTTTGTACTCGAGTCCTCCCCCTCCCGTGATGTATTTCTTCTGGTTCTTTTCTTTTATTTTGCCCTACAGCATTTCCGTGGACATTTCCTTTCGTGATATATGTGTAGGGCTCTGGCCCCTTGCTCCTCATGAATGAAAATCATCTTTCTTGGGCCGTTCTTGTTGCATTTGACAGTTTCCTCCCGCCTTCGAATGTATGCAGTGCGTTGCTCATCTCCTCCGTTTCTTCGAGGACCTTCAGGCCACCACATCAACGTGATTCTCCCGCGTGAGCTTTGGCCCTCATGGGCTCTTCACCCTTCATGGCCACCTGCTGTTCCAACCAATTTAAGGAGGGAGGGAGACCCTTGCCCTCTCTCCGAACACCCAGCTACCACTAACTCACCCTTGGCCTCAAACGTCCCCTCCCCCCGTTTGAATCGCCTGCAAGCCCTTCACCCCATACACTTAACCACTTCCAAGACTTCAGCGATACGCCTTTCCGACCCTTGGCCGGCACACCCAGATTGGCGCTTAGCGGCACCCTCTTCTTGGCCTTCAGCGGCACACCCCTTGGGCCGATTGGCCATTCCCCGGTACACCCTCCTCAGGCCCTTGGCCGGCACACTCTTTGGCCCGACTGGCCCTTGGCCGGCACGCTCCTTCAGGCCTTCAGCCCACTCCTTGACCTCGCTCTCAGAGTACGTCCTCTTCACGTTTTCCGAGATTCTTTAAAGGTGTTGCCCCCCCGGGGGCCCACCTCCAGTTGTCGGGTTCCGCCACTCCATGTGGGCGCGTTCCCTCTATCTCCCTTACGCCCCGGGTCAAGGGGAGATGCTGCCGAAATTTTATTAAAATGATAATAACATGTTGAATAAGTCAAAAGGAAGCAACAAACGAATAAAACGATTAATAGAAGAAACTTCCAACCAAGTGAGCCACTGTCGACACCGTTGACGAGAACTGGACAGATTGACAACCCGGCCGGCCGGACTTCCGATTTACGGCGAAGAGGCTGAGTGGAACAGAACAAAAAGGGGGGGGGGGAAGTTTACATGAAACTACATGAAAGTTAGGACAAGAAGAAAAGAAAAGTCTTAAAACAAATGATCAAAGACTGACCGAACCTCCACCACCACGTTCTGATTGGCCCTTCAACGGTGCACTTTAGCCACCCTTCAACGGTACGCCCTAATCGCCCATAGAACCCTTCAGCGGCACAACCTTTACGCCCTCAGCGGTACGCCTATATAGTCTTCGGCGGTACACCCTTGAACCCCTTTAGCGGCACACCCCCCAGGTGCCCTCAGCGGCACACATCTTCCTGCCCTCAGCGGCACGCCCAGTTCCGGCCCCCAGCGGTACACCCCTGGCACCGCGGTATGCCCCTTTCCTTGGCCCCAGCGGCACGCTCCTCTCAGTGGCACAACCCTCAGCGGTACACCCTTTTTTTTGGGCCTTCCAGCGGTACAGTCTGCCCCTCAGCGGTACACCCCAAGCCCCTTCGCCGGCACACTATGCATACATACATATATGGCGTAATAATGGCATTAACAATAGCAAATGAACTAATGAAAATTATGCTAATTAAAGGACCCCGAATGTGTGATATTAATAATGATAAAAGAGGCGGGGGGACAAGAAAATGAAGATATTAATAATAATAATAATAAAAGAAGAGAAATCATCGGGGATAAAGGCGCCAACAAATAATAAACGGCAAGACAGAGACCAGAGCGCATAACTAAGAAAATCCCAGATAAAAGATGCTAGGGTCCGTACTGCAGTCCCATCTCTCCCCGGGACCCGATGCAAAAGGAACAATAACACCTCTCTCTCAGGCCGGACCTGAATCTCGGGATTACCCCGACATGACCAGGCCCCGACCCGATCCTGGGTCGACATCCGAATCGAACCGGATTTGATTTCTCATTCCGGCTGCCCTTCGAATCATCATTAAAATTGCCGTGTATGCGGCAGACATTTGAACGGATTCGTTCCGACGTTCCCGTCGTGTTTCCGTCACGGACCCGCGTCCGAGTGTGAAAAGGGCCCGCGAGTGGCCGACGTGGTTGATGGTTCGCTGCCCGAATACAACCCTCTGCGGGATCTATCCTTTTCTCTCTTGCATGATTAGTATTATTTCTTTCGGCCGCGGGGCCCCTAATTTCGGCAATTAATCAAGGGTATTCCCTCGTATGAGGGATGTAAATGACGTCGTGACCTTTACGGCGCGACGGGATTCGGTCCCGACACGAACCACACAATCGTCTGACGAAGTCAGTCCGAGCGCACCATGGGCTCTTCGGAGCCCGAATAAATTGTCACTTCGGTGACTGGCACGCCCACGCACTTAACAGACCGACCAACAAGAACGGAAATAATTGACGAGCGCAAAGTGCGTCCACACCCCCCTGTTTCTCAAAAGGCAAGAGAATGCTGTTGAAGTCGCCCCCCACCAGCCAGGGCAAGTCACAGAAGGCAGCGAAATCCACTAGGTGATCCCAGAGGACGCGTCGTTCTGGCAAAGAGCAGCTAGCGTGCACTACGGTGAAGAGGGCAGGGCACACCATGGCACCTGAAACCGAGAGAGTGATATGCTGATCTGAAGAGTTGATCATGGAGATGTCCAGGTTGGGTTGCCAGAAGACCCAAATGCGACCTTTCTCCGAGGAGTTAGCAAGGCAGTGTTTCATACGTAGCTTCCGACAGTACCGATCCAGCATGGAGCTACGTAGCTTAGGTTCAATAATAGCAACAAACTGAGGGTTGAAATGGTGGACAAGCAACTTCAACCTGCTGACCGATTGGGCATTTCCCAATCCCCTAATGTTCCATAGGATGGCCTTCATGAGGTGGTGTGAGGTCGAAACTGCCGGAGGCATTCCGACGGTGGCTTCCACGAGTGCTGACGCCCATGCTCCCAGAAGGGGTGGAATGACTTTTGCCAACAAAATTGGTGTGAGCCAATATGGAGTGAGACCCCAAGTGTGCAGGTTCCAATCCGGGGACTACCAGAGCCTGGACAACGAGGGGGAAGTCAAAAGGTTCCCCATCCAAAGACGCCGGAGGGCCTGACTCCACCTCTGGTGAGACAGCTGGAAGAGGTGGGGCCTGGTGCGAGGTTGGAGATGCAGGGAGATGAATGTCCATGGCAGTTGAGGAACCAACAGTAGGAGCATTGTTGGTTTCGTGATGGAGAGTAGGTGCCACAAGTGCAGCACCCCCACGCTCCTCCACGGCAGCAATGGACGCCTCCTTGACTGATGTGGCACAGCCCAAAGACCACTAAATGTGATAAGATGACCCTAGGACTTAGACCCGCAAGCATACAAGCGCTCAATGATTCTCACAACGACGATTTTTGCTCACTCGGTTCACACGTTCACCCGGTGGGTCCGGGAGATAATGATGAGGGTTTGGGGTGGAACCCAATTGTTCTAATGGACTTACAATGCTAAGGCTGACCCCAAAGAGTCTAGGATACCCAACTTTGTGGGTGGGTGGCCCGCAAGGCGGGGGCTTGGGTGGCACTCACTCACGGTCCGCGGTGGACACTAACAAATTAGCATGCAAGTTCGAGCCCTCTTCTCACCACCGACGAGCAATCAAAGCAATACTAAACTAGCAGAATTAAGGCTACTAGGGATAGTATCAGAAGCTCACCTGATCGGTGTGAAGACACCGATCTCGTTCGGAGACGAGGGCGCGCCGGGAGGCGAGGGTATGCACCCGGTCGCCGCGGCGATGTTGCTTGACCTGAAATTGCAAAGGGTACAGCACTACTCCTCTCGCAGGAGGGGTGATCTTGGGGTGGGGGTTATGCTTAATACATTCAAAAATACCTCCACACAGGGAGGGGCCTTCAGCCGGCCAAGCGGGGTGGGGAGAGGTGCAAAGGAAACCGAGTTTCCGAGCTTCGCCGATTCTGCCTAGCTTCTGGAATTCTGGACAGAGGGTCAATGTCGATGCAGCCAATAAATCCACTGAGCTCAGAATCTGATGAGACTTGCGCCAAAAGCTTGCTAACCAGATAGGGGTATGGCTTGAATTTTTGGATGACGTTCCGATCTGGGGGATGACTGCTCCGGCGACTGGAAGGTGGATGCAGTTCTGGTCTCCGACCGAGCTCTATCTGAAACAGAAGGTTGAAGAAGCTGCCACGATCGCTCCTGAGCTCCAAATCCGGTACCGCTGGACTCGTTGGAATCGTGGACGAGTCTAATTTTCATAAAAACAAACGGGGAAATCTTCTGATGTCGGAGATGAACTGGGTGTCCAGAGAAGTGGACGGTGGTTGGTGCAGACTGTGAGGAGGCAGACCGGCGTGGTTGTGGTAGAAAATTGATATCTCGGGTTGTCGGATGCCGAATGGGGATCTGCCTTCTGTTCCTGGACGCTGACAGGGGGAGGAAGATCTTTGTAGAAGACCCTGAAGGCTGGTTCCTTCAAGGTTCGTCGTGGGAGAGTCTGATCTGCCGCTCTGGCTCCTGGTCTGAGAGGTCCTGCGCAGTCGGGGAAGAATGATGACTACGGACAGCACCGAGCTCGGATGCCGACGAAACCGCCTCGCCTTGAAAGCTGACTTGCAGAAAAATCCAGAGATGTAGACCTTGCCTCCTGAGTTGTTGAGAGTTGGTCGTGGCCTCCTCTGCAAGTTGCTGTACTCTGCTTCCTGAAACAGGGTAAGAATGTGGAGAAGAAGAAGAGGTGGGGAAGGGGATGGCCAAGAGAGAAAGTGGTGGAAGGTAGTTCTAATGGCTATGGGAGGGAGATGAGGGGTGTTTGAGGGGTGGTGGAGGCTATGGAGATGGAGGTGGGGGGGCGAAGTGGGGCTGGAGGGGAGGCTGGTCTGTTAGGGATGATGGTGGGAAGGGAGTGTGCACAAGGGGGAGGGTGAGTGATGGGAAGGTGGGGGCGAACTTGCCCAAATGGGGGAGAGGGCTGGGGCGACCAAGGCAAGGGAGGGAAGGTCAAATTCAAATTTGGCCTTGGGAGGGGTGGGATTTGGTATGGGGAAGTGGAGGATTGTGTTGGGAGGTGGAGGATTTGCTTTGGGACAAGGAGAGGGGAGTAAATGAGGGGCTTGGGGAAGTGGAGGGTCTTAATGGAGGTGGGTGAGGTAGTGGAGGTGGTTGGAGGTTGGAATAAGTGAGGGGGAAGGAGGAGAGAGGGTGGGGGTCGAACTCCCCTTGGGAGAGAGAGAGTGAGAGAGAGAGAGTAAGAGAGGGAGATTAAGAGAGGTGGAAATGAAGTGGTTTTCAATATTCATCAAAAGTTGTTACATATGAGGAGTGGGGTGGCCTATTTATAGGCACATGATTTTTTCACAAAGGACCCTAACAAAAGACACAATGACTAATAACCGAAGGGAAGGGGGGGCATCCATGTGCCTAGCCCAATGAGATGGGCCCAATAACCTATCAAACCAACATAATGACTCAATACTTAGGAAAATGCCTCAACAACCTAGGTACATGACTCACATAAAGGAAAAATTACATGATATTGACTCAAAGAAAATGTGAAGATTACATGACTAGACTCAAAATACATGACTAACATAATGGCACTTGCCGATGAATAATCCGAGTCCGGAGAAAATGTGGAGGGGCAAGGGATGCCCTCATCATTGACGGCCTCAGATGAACACCCGAGCTTAGGGCAACCAAGCGGAGCAGTGTGAACCGAACTGGTGAGGGCATCGGTCGCGGGAGGAACCCGGGCGCCAAGCGGACCACCCGGGGGGGAGGACCCTTCCAACGTTGCATCGACCATGGGGGGTGAGGCATAAGGCGGTTGGTGCTGTGACGACTGGAGCAGGGGCTCGAGGTGGTGCAGTGGGCCCTGCAGTGAGCAAGGGGTGCTCAGCTCCACAGGTGACCCAGTGGAAGGAGCCGCAGTGGCAGACCGCGTGGGAGTGGGAACGGCGTCGTCAGGGGCCAGCATAGGTGGAGCTGGGGGGCCATCTGCAAGGGAGCAGGACCCTGGCGCTTGAGGAGGGGAAGCAACAGGAGGAGCGGACAGTGGACATCCATCATGGCCCGACCGTGGGGCATTGAGTGCAGGGGAGCCATCAGGGTGCTGTTTGCACTTGGCCGCCAAGTGTCCCAAGCGTTTGCATGTGGAGCAGTAAAGGGGTGGATTACTGTAATGAATAGGTTGCCAGAAGTTGGTGGAGCCGAAGTTGATGAGGACCCGCGGAGGAAGAGGCTTGGAGACGTCTAGTTGCACACAGACGCGAGCAGCTAGGGAGCGGGTGAGGCATTTGGTGTTCCTATCGATTTGCAATGTGGGGCCAATGCTGCCCGCGATGGAGAGCAACATCTGCTCATGGTAGAAGTTCACAGGTAGATCTGGCAGCTCCAACCAAACCGGGACCAAGGGTGAATCTGAAGTCCTGGAGAAATCAAGCGTCCATTTGAAGAAGTAAAATGGTTTCCCTTGGATGTACAGCGTCTCTTTAAGCAGCACCTGAAGATAGTCTTGCTGGTTTTGAAACCTCAGGAGAAGGTGTCGCGGGTCCAAGGAGCTGATGACAAAGTCTTGGCTGAGCTTAAACCTCTGTGCAAGATGGTAGCGGATGACTTCGAATGGGGGCCTCCCACGAGCGGTCCGTGCGATGATGGCATGTTGGAGGGATTTGCAGGACTGATGAATCTCCTCCATGGAGAAGAATGCAGCCGGTTCTCCAGAGTCAGAGAAAGCCGGAGCGTGGATCTCCATGGCCAACGAGGGCAACGCTACCGACTGACTTACCACCTGAGCAAAGGAGGGGGCCGGTACCGAGGAGGGAGCTCCAGCGATAGAAAGCCCAGGAACGCAGGCCCAGGGGGAGGCACCGGCAATGGCCGTGGTGGCCGGCGGCGGTCTGGTCGGTGGAGCTGCAGGGGGGGCGCCTGCAGCAGGGTTCCCAAGCGCCTCCGGTGTAGCACACGAGTGAGCAGGGCCAGACGGAGGAGTGATGAGCAGGCCGGTACGGGAGAGGTCCATGGGTGGATGCTGAGCAGCACCAGGACGCTGGTCCACGGCCTTGCCATGGGCGGCACCGGGGCCAGCAGTTGCGGGGGCCTTCGCCGTGGCATGAGCCTGGTGCAGAGGAGCCCAGGCCGCGGGACTCGGCCAGAAACAGAGCATCGGAAGTCAATTGTGTCCCATCACCAGGGCCAGTCAACCGCAGGAGGGAAGGAGGTGATGTGGATACGTGGCATGAGGCAGAGGCTTGCGAAGTAGGGAGAGGGAGAAAAGACGGTTAAGATGGAGCAGCTGCACGTAGCGTGGACAAGGGGGAAAAAACGTGGCTCCCCAGGAGAGGGGAAAGGGCTGCCACGCTGTCAGATGCGTCGCCGGACGGAGCTCGCGGCGGAGCGGCCGCACATTCAGGCAACGAGGAGGCACTCGTGCAAGGGGGGGGGGAGGCGAGACTGGAGGGCTCGAACTAACAGGTGGGGCAGGAGCCACCCCTGTGTAGGCAACAGAAGAAGGGGCCAGCCCTTCAAGAACAGGAGGGCCACCAGCTGGCCCGGCGGGGGCCGCAGCACCAGCAGGGGAGTGAGGGGCGGTGGTGTAGGGACCTACAGCAACCAAAGGTGAGGAGGTGGGAAGGGCCGCACCCGGGAGAGGGGGAAAAGCATCGTCCGGCACCAAGGGTGGGGACAGAGACGCAAGGCCAACAGCGGATACACCCGAGCTGTTGAAGGGAAGATCAGAGGGTGGAGCCCGGAGAGAGGACACCTGCGGAGGAGCAGGGCGGGATGCACCTGGCCGGCGGGGAGGACCTTTGCCCCTGCCGCCACCGGCCATGGCCGGAGGCCCCACAGGAGAGAAGCTCCAAAGGGCAGACCCGGAGGAGGGAAATAGAACGGGGGAGCATGAAGGTGAACTCGATGAAGGTTGAATGCGCGGCCACGCCAATGCACTCCCTCTTATTATTCACCAGAGGGCTTGAATGCGCGGCCAGCGTCCAGAAATGAATAGTGCCAGCTGCGTCCCGGGGAACCGTTGTCAACCGGCCCCGAATGTCATACATCTGCATGGAAGTAGAGCCCGGCTCTGCACTGGCGAACTCTAGCATTCTCGGCACCAGCCCTCAGTCCTGAAGAGCTCGCGGGGCGAACTCGGGGAACAACGAACAAACCCACGTATTGAAGAAATGTAGTGGGCACACGTACCGGGCCTGCCTCGGGAACTGATGGGTGCTAATGTCTCCCAGTGCCTTGTAGATCAAGCAAAGATCTACCGGGCACAGGGATAGCCTGATGCCCCACGCCATCTGACACGCTAGGTAGATGGTATCTGGCTGAATAACCGTCTCGTCCCCGTACGACATGGCAAATGAGCATAGCCAGTACGTGAGATAAGCGGCGCAGTGAGTCAACGGGTTAACACCCATCGGATTGGCCCCACTCCGACGCCCCCTAGAGGGGATCTTTACATCAAGCTTGGGCTTCGCACGCTTCTTGCGAGCAACAGCGGTGCCGACGCAGGGAAATTCTTCGTATTGCTTCAGCCCGTCATACAAGTATTGCAGCCACAGGGTCATGCGCACCCTCTTTCTGTCCCCACGGGCGGGCTGCCTCCCACCATGCGCCAGCTGGTATAATTCCCGGTACGCCTTCATGAGATACCGGTAGGAATACCCAAGAGAATAGTAGCCGTCCCCGTTGGTTTCATCCTTGATTAGGTCGGGGAGGCACACTTCTTCATAAGGCTCCCCGTCAATGGGCAGGCCGCTCAACTGGCTGAGGCTCCACAGGTCCAGGGAAGTTTCACCTTTCGCAGTGTAAAAAGTATTGGTATCAGCATTGAATACCTCTATCATACCACAGCAGAGACCCTTAGAGATGGGGTAGCCATAGCGGGAGGCGTAAACACTGTGGTAAATACCATCTCAGACCAGCAGTGGGGCATAGTTGAATAGTACATACTCGGTGAACTCCACCGCCCCTTCATGGAAGCTGTGTGCATCTCGAAGCTTCAGCTTTCCAAACCAGCCCAGCGATAGTTCATACTTGAACCTGATGGCTAGGCAATCCAGGATAAATGGCTCCTCCCTGTAGCCCCATTTGAGGGGAGCCAAGAATAAGCCAAATCGGGGCGACTCGCCATGCACCTTCCCGACAGACATGTCCCATTTTGCCGGGGTGAATTGAGGTGCTCGCACTAATTTATCTTTGACTGGCAGCACCCCTTCAATCCCCAAGACTGGCTTCCACTCCTAGGCTTCTCCCACCAGATACACCGGGATGCTCCTGGGGACGCTGTATAGTAAACTGTCTCGGGCATGCAGGATGGCCCGCTCGACGGCCTTTATGGTACGGAAATCTCGCCCCTCTCGAGAATGCAGATGCCTCAGAAATCGGATAAGATGATTGTCCTTCGGGAAGTCCTTCCTGTACTCCCTAGTGGCCCGATCGAATGTGAAGCCGCTTTCAACTCTAGCAAGCCGGCCGAAGTCCATGCTCTCACTATCAGACCCCGACGACTCTGCCAAGGTGGCTATCACTGCATGCTCTCGGTCTAAGTCTTCCACGTTGAGCCATGTGACTACTGGCACTGGACCCCGAGGGACAAGGTCAGCACCGACAGTAGTGATGCGATCGACAGTCGTCGTTTAAAAATGTCGTGCCACACAAATTTCAAAATTTATAACCGCACTCACTCACTCGAATGATTTTGAAAATACGAGTACAGTGGTGAATACGGGTCGATCCCACGGGAAGAGAATAGTTGATTTTAGCTCAAGTTGGAAATACCCTTATGGTTGGAAAATCAAATTTTGTTCATGGAGTGCGATTATCACTAAAGAAATTGAAATTATAACTTTAAATGACACGAGATAAGGTAAGAAAATTTAGCCAATTGATTGAAGAATGCCATCGTTTTCACGTCGAGCCTTTGATGAAGATCGCTCCGCCTTGGAAGTCGACGCCATGATATGAATTGAAGAAGACTTACCACTTTGGGTATGATTGAAGAAAAACTTAAGAAGAAATGATTTGAATATAACAAGTTTGAAAACTTAACAGAATTTCAGTGAAAATAGGGGATGAAAGAAATAAAACAACTTACAATATAGATGGAATTAGATCAAATAAACTAAATGAACGTTGTAGAGAATTGAAAGATGAAGAACTTTTATGAAGAACACAAAAACATAAAATGAAAGGAAGACAATGAAAAACTTTAAAAACTATGACCTATTGGTTCGGATAAATACTAACTAACAGAAAAACAGTACCTTGAAAAATTAATTCTAGAGCTCCAACGAAGAAGAATTTGACGAAGTGCAAGAAGAACAAAACTTAGATCTATAAGATAGGAACAACTCTTATGAAGAACTCAGAGTTATTTGAGGATTAGAAAGACTTCCAAATGAAGAAATAGCAGAAGGTATCACCACGGATGAACAATCATCATATAAAATAGCACTTAAGAAAATGGGTAATAACTTTATGAATTAGGAAGACTTTGAAGAAATGCTAAACATAGAAGTTGAAGAACACTTGAAAACAAACAACTTTCGTGAAGAACGCAAATTGAAATGAAGATCACAACAATGAGAAATAAGACTATGAAAAGACTGAATTCCAAAATGAAACTTGTATTGAAATAACTTTAACTTACAATCTTAACTTCAAAAGCTTGGAAGAATACAACTCCAACAATCAAAATTTTCAGAAATACAAAGAACAAACTTACATTACAAGTGACCCATAGCTAGCTCTCTCCCTAACTCAACCTTGGCAACTTAACAACTAACTTCTCACATTACAAAAGAATGCCCTTTATATAGGGTCACATATAACACCCCCTCTCATGTGAACACTTGGCCAATGTAAACACCCAAATGACTGTCATTTTGACCCAATTTGTGTGCTAACATGTTTTGCACACGTTTTCTATTTTTTTTGAATTTTTCTGCAATTTTCTGGCCTTTTTTTCTAGCCCATTTCCTTCTTTCTCTCTCTTTTCTCTCTCTGGCGGCGCGTTGCGCCGACCGGCCGCCTCTCTCTCCTCCCCGCGCCTTTGCCACCGCATGCACCGTTGTTGGTGGCCGCGTGTGCCGCCCCGCAGGTTCTCCGCGTGAGCCACCTCGTGCGCCACGTGCCGACGCCACGCCCGCTGTCGACCTGACGACGCGAACCGCTCGCCACGTTCGCCCGCCACGAACCGAGCCCGTCACGAACCGAGCCCGCCACGAGCCACGGCCCCGCCACTCCTCCTTCCTTCGCCCCCACCCTTGCCTCGTCGCCCATGCACGGGCGACCAAGGCGGGAAGGGGGGGCGGTTTGAATATATATATATTATATATATATAATATATATCTATATCTATATCATTACTTATAAAATTGTTAAAAATAGCAAATAAATTTATTTCTTCTTCATTTTTTTTAATTTTTTTCTTTTCTTTGTGAGCAAGTCCTTGGGCTTTTGGTCCATTTTCACATGTAATTTTATTTTTTTTTCTTTATTTATTGGAGCTTCTCTCGTATCACGTGCATGCATAAATAAGGAAAAATATGATTAAAATTTATTTAATTTCAGAAAATTAAACATTTGATTCAAAATCAATAATAAGTGTGAGAAGTGTATATTTATTATAATTTAAGCTCATAAAAATGTGTATAATGATGAATTAAGATGTAAAAATACACACTTATCACACTCCCCAACTTACTCATTGCTAGTCCCTTAGCAATGCACATAATGAAAAATTCAGGACCAACAAGAGGTTAAAGTATTCATGCCTCATTTCCAGATCATTGTTTATAGAATTAACTAAAGATCAGGAATCTGGAATAATTACCACAGACTAGCCTTATATCGGAAATTCAGGTACATGATTAAGAAGTCTAATCAAAATTCAGTAGCACTTGTGCATGTGTAATGCTAAATTCACAGTAGAGACAATTGCGTCCTCCAGTTGCTATTCCGAACAAATGCCTTTCAATTCTGCACTTCGTACTTAAAGCGTTCAGCATACTAGCTTTTTTATCTGCCTTATTGCTATGTCCCTTTGGGATCACTACATATATATTTTTTTTTCTTTTTCTCTCTTTTTTTTCTACACACATGATGCTGCACTACCCTTCACTGTTTTACGCGAACCTCAACACGTCTTAGGTGAAGTAGGCCCGGTTCCACAGATCAAAGTTCCCTTTTCCTTTTGACGCGAATCTCAACACGTCTTAGGTGAAGTAGGCCTGGTTACTCAGAATCAGAGCATTTTTCATGGTGTTTTATTTTTCTCATAATTTTATATGGCAGAAAGCTTTGTAAAAGATCTCTTTTTCAGAAAGTGCAGAATATCAGACACATACCCAAAATAATAGAAGGCTTGTCCTTCGTGTTTCATTAGCGTGCAAAGTGATTTTCATTTCTTCTAAAGTGCATCCGAACTTTAAAGAGATTCTTACATCAGTTTTCCGTAGCTAGATTAAAGAAATTATCCATCATCCTTTTCCTAGTCATTTCCATTCCAGAATTACTTTTCATGAGACATGAATGAAGAAATGCTAACTGGGAATGTACTATAAGGGTAAGGGGAAAAAAATTTTGGGCGAAAATTTTAGATTTGGGCAAAATTTTGAGGGGTTGTATATATGACTGCAGAATGTGCAACATGATTTCCTGTCCCCCCAACTTAAATGACATTGTCCTCAATGGCAGAAACAATAGAGAATAATATAACAATGTAGATGAGAAATGTATGAAGGAACGGGACAACATGACAGAGGTGGGCGTCGAACATTATGGCTTGAGAGGAACAGGTGGCACGTGACGTGTGACAGCTAGGCGTAGCTGAGTAGTAGAGTACATAATCTCTTCTCTCCCCCCAACTGAGCGGTTATTCCCTGCAAAATAAAAACACACGAAAAATCGGGGTGGCCTCCCAAGAAGCCAGTTATTTCCATACAAAGAGTATAATTCATCGTGCCATGAGTTTTAACCACCGATTTCAACAATGACAGTGAAAGGGGCCCACAGGTCCCATACGAACTTCCCACATGTCCTTGTTTGTATTAAAGTAAGTGGAAGAGGACAAAGGACGAATGACCAAATCACGACTCTGCTCCATTTTCTCCTTAAGGCGAAAGGGCATACGAGGGAACCGTGGCCATGATTTCAAAGGAATCGACCACCAATTGCAAATGTGGGTCACGGATCCTGATTTCCCGCATAAATGTCCCCTTATGTCATGTGTTGGCGAAAAGCAGTCACAACGGGACAATGAACACATAGAATCTTTGGACCAAAAAGTCAATAAAGCATGCCTCCGACTCAATCACTCTACATGGTAGGGTGGGCGCGAGAGTAAAGGGAGGAGGACTTGTCGCCAAGGCTATTGCTAAAGGTGACGGGGATAGATGCCGATCACCATCTCTCCAATCCTATAAATACCCCCCTTTCCTCTCATCTTAGGCACATCAAAGGCTTGAGAGTAGAGTGGAGGAGTGAAAGGTTGTAAAGGGAAGTAGTGAGTGTTGCTCGAGTTTCAGAATGGAGGGTGAATCGAGCTTTAGAGTCGAAGGTGAGTCCTCTCGCTCCTCGAAGAGGAGCAGATCGGGTAGCAGTTCCAGGAGATTCTTAGAAGTCGAAGGACAACTAAGGGAGAGGACCCTACCACAACCTGTAAGTGGCTCCTGGCATTCCTTTCTCTATGCTCTCGTTTCCTATCTTCCTTTGCAAAGCTCCCATGTCTCACTTCGTGTGTATGTGCAGTTTGTGATGAGATCGCACATATCGTGGGAGCTGGTAGTGGCGGCCTATCGAGGTCTCTCGGATTTTTAGAAGGCGAGGTTAGACGTGATGGGGTTCGGGGCCTTTCTCAGAATAGAGCTGATCAAGCTCGATCTTGCCCTGATCCAAGCACTTCGTGAAAAATGGGATCCGGCGAGTCGGGCATTCTTGATGCCGTGGGGACACATGGTACCTAGCCTCGAAGACGTGGTCCGGATTACGGGCCTCAAAGTAGACGGAGAAGCAGTGACTGGCGTTACTTATGCGGACTACCGAGAAGGTGCCCACAAGCTATTGGGGATGGAGTTAGATGGCAGGAAGAACAGGTCAGTAGCTAAAGCATCTATCATGGAAGCATTAGGGCTTACTGACATGTGTCCGCGTGATGACAAATCCCCCGAAGAATTTATGGAAAGGGCAGAAAGAGGTGCCCGAGCTGTGTATTGCGTGGATACCAACAACTGGGAGAGGACCAACATGGATCTTAGAAGGTTCCTCCTCTTTCTTTTGGGTAAATTGCTATTGGGCTCCAAGGGCGACAGTATCCACTGTCGCCTCTTAGAGCTGCTTGTAGATTTAGAAAGAGTAGGACAATATGCCTGGGGAGCTGCCGTGTTGGCTCATCTGTTTACAGGTCTATCACAAAGGGCAGATCGAGAGATGACAATAAATGGGTTTACGCCCTTTATCCAGGTAAAGAATGTTTTCGTTGTTTTTGTTTTATGCCCTTTGTTTTGATGAATTTGTTGATATTAATGACACATGATGGTGTAGCTATGGAGCTACATTACCTTCCAATGGGGAGAGCTTGTCACTGCCGGCCAATGACTGTCCCACTTGCTAGACGGTGGCAACCCATCATGAGTACAGCACCTCTATCCTATCAACTGATGGTGTTAAGGCAGGAGTTGCAAGAGTTTCATGCAGCGATGGTATGATACTTTTTCTCCCCTTTTTTAGTTTGTTTTGTTTTATCATCATTTTGTAGCTAACCAAGAAGATGCGTACAACCCATCAAAGGTGAATTGGAGGCCTTTCTTGAAGATGGTCGATGTTGACCAGCCGTGGGTTATTGGAAGCCGCGCCCGGTTCGGACGGGACCTCTGGCTCCATTGTTTGAATGAAATAGAGCCCCTCAGACTAAGATTAGCTATGAGGACCCTAGGGCTGGCCCAAGAATGGGTGGATATGACCATGTCTCCCAGCGTCGAAAAGCAGACACGTAGATCGGCAACCTGTGTCGATTGGAGGGTGCGCTTCCCCGAACAATATGAAGACTGGCAAAGGGGTGGCACACTCATGGAATCTCAAGCACAAGACAGCGAGGATTACCTACGCCTCTATAGGGCAATGTATGTAGAGAGGCTCCAACCTGGAGGGCTTGGAGAGGTGAAGAAACCATGTTTTTATCTTTTTCATTATTTTCATTGGTTTGTTTTTGATTTTTTTGTTTGTGTGAACTCATAATTCATAACCTGTAGGATGCCCGTGATACCATAATAATGAACTTACGAGCTCGTCTGGCGGACACTGAGCAAGAGTTGAGTGATACCCGAGCGGCTCTCGGTTCATCAGTAAGTGTTTTGTATACACCCCAGGTATGATTTGAGATTCACGACGCTATCCACTTAATGTTATCTCATATGTGTTACAGCGTGCCCAGCTCGATGCAGTTTCATCAGCTATGGGGGCAGATGGCGTGTCGTCCAGTTTATGGATTCCTACGTCAGAGCTGGATCAACTCCACGAGCAGCTTGCTCATGCCACACAACGGGCTGCGGAGGCAGAAGGGATGCTTTCTACACAGGTGAGGGTTTCACCATTTAATATCCCTTATGCCAGCATTCCCATATGTCTGAGATGATATGCATGGCAGGAGAAAGAAACACGGGGGGCACATACGCATGCCACCCAGATGGAAGCTAGAATAACTGAGCTGGAGAAGGAATTACAGCGTCGTCCTGAGGAGGACTCTTCTAGGGACGCTGTGGAGCTGAGGATCACTCTTCAGCTCGAGAGAGAAGACAGAGAGAGAGAGAATGAACTGAAAGAGAAAGGGACAGAGACAAAGAGAAGGCCAAGATATTGGCCGAGAAAGAAGAGAAGAGGGCCCTGGAGGCCCAAGTTTTTGAATTGAGGACCAGTCTCGGCCTTGCCGATCAATGACTGAAGGATGGCGAGGAGCGCTTTCGAAGAGCAGGAGAGCGTGGCTTTCGTGTCAGTAGCTTCTTTGCTGCCCCCGCTGATCGGCGTTGAGGAACATCTTCTAGAACAAGATGTAATCTTTTTGGTTGTTTGTTTTGCTTTTAAGAGTGGAATAAGATGATGTTTGCTTGGTTCTCTGTTGTCCTTGTCTCTCGAATCCCTGAACATATCTAGTTTCCCACAACAATTTATTACCACACAAAAATCACTTAGGTTGCCTCCTAAGAAGCGCTAACTTTTATGTCGTCAGCCAGACACAAGATAGAGCATTTAACCAACGTGTGGCATTCAGAATGAGCCACCACGTGATCTTGTCTTCCTTCAAATTCCAGCCCTTAATCCATTGAGAGACAAGAGTAAACATGTATGGACCGGGGCTAGAAAGAGGCAAGACTCGCACATTATGGATTTTAGCGTTAACCCTGTGTGTGAGCCAATTTTCAGCTTTAGGGATCCAAAAATGATCATTGTCCAATTTATCAAGATCGAGGTGGAACCCTTGCACCATATCAATCCATTGAACCCCTTCGCCTATATCGTCCTTCCTGACTAACCCTTTAGGAATGACTTCCTCCATGGAGACTTGTTCAAGCCCTGGTAGCTTAGGAATAATATTGTTATCCTTAGCCACGTTCTTCTCAGTAACAGCCTCTTGAGCTTTAAGAGTTTTGATCAATTTGTCTTCCTGAGAGGAAGTTACATCGAAGATGAATGTGGTTGGCACATCCTCCTCAGGTCCGAGAATCTCAAATTGGAGAGGCTCAACTGAAAGGGAAAAAGTAGAAGGAAGCACTAACTCATCCACAGATTCAGATGTCATTGGATAGGCCTCAGGGGTTAGATCAAATATGAAATGTTCTAATGAAACCCCTTCATCATACCCCTCATTCATCTGAGGATTATTAACCAAATCGCCTAATAATGGGGTGGATAGAGAAAATGTAAAGGATTCTAGCCCGGCCCTTTCATCAGAGATCATATCAAATGTGAAGTTTTCTAAGACCGGCCCTTCATCACACTCCTCACTCAGCCGAAAATCTTCACTCAAATTTTTCAAAAATGGGGTTGTTAGATGAAATGTAAACTTTTCGAATAAGGCCCCATCATCAAGTTCTTCCAAGGGAGGAGGAGCTTCAGAATTAAGTTCCACTAAATCAACATGATTATTAATCATAAAGCAATCCTCCTCGACATGTAGATCCTCAATTAAGTTGTTTGGGCCACTAATTTTCTCAGTGATATTCTCAATCTCAAAACATTCATAGAATGGGGTGATGATATCAATATGATCATTTGTATCCTTTAATTCATCCCCTAATTCTGTCCCTTCCTTCATCATGGTATGGCTTGCGCACTCCCCCTCACTCTCAATAATGATATCTTGAGCCAAAATACCAGGCATCGGATCATCATCATCATCATTCACGTATCGAGGGGGTTGGTTGAATATTGACGAAGGGTCATGGTAAGTAGACTGAGAGTACACGCTTTGAGCTTCAAAGCAGTGGCCCGGTGAATCACCCTTAGTATTGATATTGAGTCCGAAATCAGGATGAGATGAGTTGAGCTGAAGTTGGTTGCACATGGGCTGCTCATGAATTGCTTGGGGTAGAGGTGTAGACAGATGATCTTGACATGTTGGATCCATCCAAAGTGAATTTAGGTTATTACTCCACCCTAGATGAGAATCATCTGAAGGAGTATCACACTGGCGTAGAGAGAACCCTAGGGCATTTTGGACTTGAGTCTGGATGACCAGTGGGAGTTGGGCTATAGTAGGACATGCACTCACGTGGTGAGTGAGACTGGCACAGAATTCACAAACTTTCGTGAAAGTGTGGATTGAGTTGTTAGCATGTCTGACATGTCCTACGGCTTGTTGATGAGATAAGATAGAGGCACGATTTATCGAATTTTCACTCAAAATCTCAAATAGATCATATGACTCATCTTCACTTTTGCTCAGAAATATCCCTCCGCAATATATATCCACCATTTGCCTATCATAATCGAATAACCCCTCATTTAATGTAAATATAATTTACCATTTGGGCAACCCATGGTGTGGACATTGACTTATTAGATCCTTCAATCTCTCCCATGATTCATGAATTTGCTCTCCCGGACGTTGAGTAAATCCTGTAATTGCCCTTCTTATCATGTTGGTTTGGCCTATGGGATAAAAAATTTTCAAAAATTCTAACTACATATCTTCCCAAGTCCCGATAATCTTTCGAAAACTCCTTAACCAACATTTTGCTTTATCTTTCAATGAGAATGGAAATAAGATCAACTTAAGGGCATCATCATTAAAATTCTAGATTTTGATCAGGGAGCAAACTTCTAGAAAATCATCTAGATGCCTATAAGGATTTTCATTGAGATTCCCATAGAAAGATAAAGCATCCGGATGAGACTAGGGCGAATTTCATATTGATCAACATGAATGTCAGGGAGTTGAATACAGGTTGAGGGCTTGTAAGTAGAAGGATAAAGTGCTTCAGCATAAGCTCGGGTTTATTTTTTTATTTTTTTTAAAAAAATATTTTTATGCAAACACAAACAATCTAACAAATAATTTCTAATGACCTAGATGTGACTTAGACCTGCAAGTAGGGTTTCACAAAGTGATTAACGTGAAACTTAAGTCTACCCTCAATATGACCACCAGCCAGGTAAGGGGTGGGGAAGTGGGAGGTTCCGCCTACTTTCGTAGGGACCTAATTATGCCAAACCACTAGCCCGCTTAAAGCGTTTGCTGTCCGACCATCTTGCCTTAAGCACCGGTTTTCATATGAGGGTAAGCTCAAATAACACAAGAACCACAGTGTGATCCTAAGGCCAACGTTTACTGACTTTTATTTATGGCGTAGGTCATACAGATATGCAAGGGAAATGTAGTTTTTGGGCTAAGGAAGGGTGATGAAATCCCCACCTTATCTTATTTAGGGGTATCGCCCTTAAAGTGTTTTGAAATGAAATGCACACCATAATTTCAAACAAGGGGTTCTTTATGCAAAATGAATGCCAGAATAGGGTAAGTAGAACGTACCTTGCCCCTCGCAATCTTTCAAATGCAATGACAGAAATTTAACAAAGAAAATTTCTAAGCTAAATAATGCATGTCCTAAAACATGATGTGTGATTTCTAAACTTGAAATGATTTTTTTAGATTTTGGTGCAAATATATTTTTTTTTGTTTTTTAATTAATGAACCTAACTAGCCAGCATAAAAAAATTTCTTTTTGTTTTTGATTGTTTTTGGATTTTTATTGAATTTTGAAGAATTTTTCAATTTTTTGTAAAAATTTTCAGAAATTAGAATAATAGAACCTGTTCCGACGTTTCTACCCTTCAGCGATGCTTCCGGGCTGTTTACTTCATTTTCTGAGGATTTCAGGTCCGATCTTCCTCTTTCTTTGATTTTCGAATTTTTTTTCGTTTTCCTGCACAAGGAAAGAGTAAAATTATTATTCACATATATACACCAAACACAAGAATATCCAACTATCAACATAATTCAATTCCCCGGCAACGGCGCCAAAAATTTGATGCGCTCGACAGTCGTCGTTTAAAAATGCCATGCCACACAAATTTCAAAATTTATAACCGCACTCACTCACTCGAATGATTTTGAAAATACGAGTACAGTGGTGAATACAGGTCGATCCCACGGGGAGAGAATAGTTGATTTTAGCTCAAGTTGAAAATACCCTTATGGTTGGAAAATCAAATTTTGTTCATGGAGTGCGATTATCACTAAAGAAATTGAAATTGTAACTTTAAATGACACGAGATAAGGTAAGAAAATTTAGCCAATTGATTGAAGAATGCCATCGTTTCCACGCCGAGCCTTTGATGAAGATCGCTCCGCCTTGGAAGTCGACGCCATGATATAAATTGAAGAAGACTTACCGCTTTGGGTATGATTGAAGAAACACTTAAGAAGAAATGATTTGAATATAACAAGTTTGAAAACTTAACAGAATTTCAGTGAAAATAGGGGATGAAAGAAATAAAATAACTTACAATATAGATGGAATTAGACAAAATGGACTAAATGAACATTGTAGAGAATTGAAAGATGAAGAACTTTTATGAAGAACACAAAAACAGAAAATGAAAGGAAGACAATGAAAAACTTTAAAAACTATGACCTATTGGTTCGGATGAATAGTAACTGATAGAAAAATAGTACCTTGAAAACTTAATTCTAGAGCTCAAACGAAGAAGAATTTGATGAAGTGTAAGAAGAACAAAACTTAGATCTACAAGATATGAACAACTCTTATGAAGAACTCAGAGTTGTTTGAGGACTAGAAAGATTTCCAAATGAAGAAATGACAGAAGGTATCACCACGGATGAACAATCATCATATAAAATAGCACTTAAGAAAATGGGTAATAACTTTATGAATTTGGAAGACTTTGAAGAAATGCTAAACATAGAAGTTGAAGAACACTTGAAAACAAACAACTTTTGTGAAGAACGCAAATTGAAATGAAGATCACAACAATGAGAAATAAGGCTATGAAAAGACTGAATTCCAAAATGAAACTTGTATTGAAATAACTTTAACTTACAATCTTGACTTCAAAAGCTTGGAAGAATACAACTCCAACAATCAAAAACTTCAGAAATAAAAAGAACAAACTTACATTACAAGTGACCCATAGCTAGCTCTCTCCCTAACTCAACCTTGGCAACTTAACAACTAACTTCTCACATTACAAAAGAATGCCCTTTATATAGGGTCACATATAACACCCCCTCTCATGTGAACACTTGGCCAATGTAAACACCCAAATGGCTGTCATTTTGACCCAATTTATGTGCTAGCATGTTTTGCACTTGTTTTCTATTTTTCTGGAATTTTTTTGCAATTTTCTGGCCTTTTTTTCTAGCCCATTTCCCTCTTTCTCTCTATGTCTCTCTCTTTTCTCTCTCTAGCGGCGCGTTGCGCCGACCGGCCGCCTCTCTCTCCTCCCCGCGCCTTTGCCACCGTGTGCACCACGGTTGGTGGCCGCGTGTGCCGCCTCGCAGGTTCTCCGCGTGAGCCGCCTCGTGCACCACGTGCCGACGCCACGCCCGCTGCCGACCTGCCGACGCGAACCGCTCGCCACGTTCGCCCGCCACGAACCGAGCCCGTCACGAACCGAGCCCGCCACGAGCCACGGCCCCGCCACTCCTCCTTCCTTCGCCCCGCCCTCGCCTCGTCGCCCGTGCGCGGGCGGCGAAGGCTGGAAGGGGGGGGCGGTTTGAATATATATTATATATATATATATATATAATATATCTATATATCTATATCGTTACTTATAAAATTATTAAAAATAGCAAATAAATTTATTTCTTCTTCATTTTTTTTCTTAATTTTTTTCTTTTCTTTGTGAGAAGTCCTTGGGCTTTTGGCCCATTTTCACATGTAATTTTATTTTCTTTTTTTCCTTTTTCTTTATTTATTGGACCTTCTCTCGTATCGCGTGCCTGCATAAATAAGGAAAAATATGATTAAAATTTATTTAATTTCAAAAAATTAAACATTTGATTCAAAATCAATAATAAGTGTGAGAAGTGTATATTTATTATAATTTAAGTTCATAAAAATGTGTATAATGATGAATTAAGATGTAAAAATACAAACTTATCAAGTAGCAGCGGGAGCAGAGGAACCGCTTGGGGCAGCCATCTGTTTGCAAAGATACAACAAAATAGAAGATCAGAATAAGCCGCAGGCAAAGAAAAATGAAAAACTGTAAAGAGGCTTTACTACAAGTAAAATAAACGAGGCATTGCCAATTTCTGACAAAATTTCGGTAGAGTTTCCCCTAGGCCAAAGGCGCAAGGGAAAACACGGGTGTGCGCGCCCACAAGGAGTGACGGTCCCAACAAAGTCATGGCGGGCCCTGAGAGGCAACACCAGCAGTCCTCCAGTCGAAGAAGTCTTCCTATTTTCCCCTACCGGGCCACTGCCTAAGGCGCTCACCGATACGCCCCCTGGGTGCCTTCCCCGGCACGCCCCTAGAGCGGTCCTTCACCGGTACAAGCCTTGGTGTCCTCCCCGGCATGCCTAGGAAGGATTCCCCGGTGCGCCCAGGAAGGATTTCTCGGCACACCCTAAGAAGAATTTCACCGGTACACCCCTTCCGCCCGCTCCCTGGCACGCCCACGCGGGCTTTCGCCGGTACGCCCATGGAACCCTTCCCTGGCACACCCCGAGGAGAGCTTCCCCGACACGCCCTACGCACTTCTACCCCGGCACACTTGTGCACCGTGCTCCCCATCACGCTCCGAGGCCGCTTCCCCGGTACACCCATGGCGGGCCTCTCCAACGGCACGCTCCGACGCCCTCTCCCTGGCGCGCCCTCACGCCCACTCACCGGCGGCCGCTTATGACGCCGGAGACGAAGGGGGAGAGAAAAAAGGAAGAGAGGACAAGGGAGAAAGAAGAAGGAGAAGAAGAAGGAAAGGAGCCCTAGGGCTCCACCGGCCTCCGAAGATAAAAAAGAAGAAGAAAGGGGGGGTGAAGAGGGGAAGGGAAGAGAAGAGACGACAAGGGAGGGAGAAGAAGGAAGAGAAAAGGGGGGGGGGCTCCACGGTCGCCTCCTCACCACGGCAATGACGACGGCGACGAAGTGGACGCCCGACGCTGGAGAGGATGGAGAAGAGAAGAAAGAGGGAGGTCGGGGGGGTGCCTCGCCCGCTCGTCCACCGAAGAGAGAGAAAGAGAGAGGGAAGAGGAAGCGTTTGAAAGGGGGGTGGCCCGTTCGAGCCACCCTGCCCCTTTATATATGGGGCAAACAAAAAAAAATAGATATATGATACAAAAAAAGAGAAAAAAAAAAGAAGAGAAAAAGGGGGGAAGGAGAAGAACGAATAAGAAAGGGGGGAGAAGAGGGAAGATAAATAAAAAAGAAAAAAAGGGGGAGAAGACAAAAAAATGAATAAAAAGGAGAAGGAAAAAAAAGAAAAAAAAAGAGAGTAAACGAAGAAGGGGGAAAACGAAAGGAAAGGAAAAAAAAGAGAGAAAGAAAAAAGAGGGAGAAAGAAAAGAAAGAGAAAGAACAGAGGAAGGAATTTCGACGAAGGTAATAATAATAGTAGAAATACTAAATAAATACAAATACATATCTATATATACGTATATATGTACGTGTGCGCACATACATACGGAGGTGTACGTAAATAATGCACGACGTTGATGCCTCCGTGGGTATGTCCCGTCCGCATGTCCCTAGGTGTCGATGGGCATCCGCACATGCAAAAGAAGGCTTCATCCTTGCACCGGCATTAGTTCCTCGCTGACGAATAAGTTCTCCTTGGGCGCAAGGCCTCGCGCCCTAGCCACCTTCCCATTATATAAAATCACCATCACGGGCCTTACGCTCGGATCGGCAGAATCCCTATCCTTGCGTTGGCATCAGTCCCTTGCCAACAAATAAGTCCCTTTCCGGTGCCAGACCCCGTGCCTTAGCCACCCACTCCATACAATATTGCCATTACAGGCCCTACGCCCGAATCGGCACGAATCCCCCTATTGCGATGGCATTTTCTTCTTGCCAACAAATGAGCCTTACCTTTCGGCGCAAGGCTTCGTGCCCTAGCCGACACTCGCATATCACTCGCTTGTCAAAAAAAAAAGAAAAGAAAAGAAGAAAAGAGAAGGGGGTAAAAAATAGAGATACCTCGCCGGACTTGCCCCTACACGGGGACAAGGGTAAAAATGACAACAACCCGGCTGTGGCGAAAATCCAAAGGGGCGCTACAGGCAAAATTGGGTACCCCGCCACGTGAAAACCCGAGAGGGCGCGTAGGCAAAAGCAAGAGGGGGCCGGTACCGGCGAAAACCCGAAAGGGCGCTTGTATCGGTAATGTGGTTCAAAAAAAAGGGGGAAGAAAGAAGGAAAAGAAGAAGAAAGAGATAAAGAGACAACAAACCAGGTCAGCTTCCGACGCCCCGTCGGCACTGACGAAGAGACAAAGAGATCAACAAACCAGGTCAGCTCCCGACACCCTGTTGGAACTGACGAAGAGACCAAGAGATAATAAACCAGGTCAGCTCCCGACACCCTATCGGCGCTGACGAAGAGACAAAGAGATTAACAGATCAGGTCAACTCCCGACACCCTGTCGGCACTGGCGAAGAGACAAAGGGATCAACAAATCATGTCAGTTCCTGACACCCTGTCGGCACTGACGAAGAGACCAAGAGACAATAAACCGTGTCAGATCCCGACACCCTGTCGGCACTGACGAAGAGACAAAGAGACGATAAACCAGGTGAGCTTCCGACGCCCCGTCGGCACTGACAAAGAGACAAAGAGATCAACAAACCAGGTCAGCTCCCGACACCCTGTCGGCACTGACGAAAAGACCAAGAGACAATAAACCAGGTCAGCTCCCAACACCCTGTCGGCGTTGACGAAGAGACAAAGAGATCAACAGATCAGGTCAACTCCCGACACCCTATCGGCACTGGCAAAGAGACAAAGAGATCAACAAACTATGTCAGTTCCCGACATCCTGTTGGCGCTGACGAAGAGACCAAGAGATAATAAACCGTGTCAGCTCCCGACACCCTGTCGGCACTGACAAAGAGACAAAGAGATCAACAAATCCGGTCAGCTCCCGACACCCTATCGGCACTGACGAAGAGGCCAAGAGACAACAAATCAGGTCAGCTCCCGACACCTTGTCGGTGCTGACGAAGAGACCAAGAGATAATAAACCATGTCAGCTCCCAACACCCTATCGGCACTGACGAAGAGACAAAGAGATCAACAAACCAGGTCAGCTCCTGACACCTTATCGGCACTGACGAAAAGAACAAGAGACAACAAATCATGTTAGTTCCCGACATCATGTCGGCGCTGACGAAGAGACCAAGAGACAACAAACCAGGTCAGCTCCCGGCACCCTACCAGCACCGACAAAGAGACCCAAAAGAAAGAGGAAGACAAATCACATCGGCTCCCAACACCCTATCGGCATCGACGAGGAGGAGGAGAGAGCAGTACACCCACGGGCACGACCCGGCTCATCCTTCGCCTGCGCTACTCGTGGGTGGGGGACATTTGTGGACACCAAAAATTACACACCTAGATATTCTACTTGGCCCAGCACTAACAACGGCACCAAGTAAAGAAGCCCCGGAGAGACGGGTCACCCGGACTCCCCAAACGTACACGCTGCCGCAAAGCCGTTCCCGGAGTCACAACAGCAAAAGAGAATCCAGCCCCCGGGAGTCCCACGATTCATGGGCCTTAAGGGAAATCAAAGGGGGCCACAACTCATGCTCACAACAGGCTCAAAACTACCCATTTAGCCGTTCAACGGCACGCCCCTAGCCCCTCTCAGCAGCATGCCCTTGAGCTTCAGCGGCACACTCCCAGGGGCCTTCAGCGGCACACCCCCCAGGGGGTTTCAGTGGCACACCCCCTGGGAGCCCCAGTGGCATGCCTCCCTGGGAGCCCCAGTGGCACACCCCCCCTGGGAGCCCCAGCGGCACACCCCCCAGGGGCTTCAGCGGCACACCCCCCAGGGGTCTTCAGCGGTACACCCCCAGGAGGGGTCTTCAACGGTACACCCCCAGGAGGGGTCTTCAGCGGTACACCCCCAGGGGGGTCTTCAACGGCACACCCCCCCAGGGGGTCTTCAATGGCACACCCCCCCCAGGGGGTCTTCTGAGGCACACCCCCCAGGGGGCGGTCTTCAACGGCGCACCCCCCAGGGGGTCTTCAGCGGCACACCCCCTAGGGGGGTCTTCAGCGGCACGCCCATCTTGGGCTTCATCGGCACACCCTAGGGGTTCTTCAGCGGCACACCCTAGGGGGGTCTTCAACGGCACACCCCCCAGGGGGGGTCTTCAGCGACACACCCCCAGGGGGGTCTTTAGCGGCACGCACCCAGGGGGGTCTTCAGCGGCACGCACCCAGGAAGCCTCAGCGGCACGCCCATTTGGGTCCTCAAAGGCACGCTCCATAGGGCCTTTAACGGCACGCTGTTTGCCCCCTTCAGCGGCACGCTTGGGCAACCTCCAGCAACACGCCTTTTGCCCTCTTCAGCGGCACGCTTATGGTGTCTTACATCGACACACTTCTTAAGCCCGTCAGTGGCACAGCGTGAAGGCTTCCAACGGCAGACGTGAAGCCCATGCCCTACATATCGTCGGCGCGCAGTGAGATGTCCGAGGTGTCAAACAAGGGTTGGGCCACGCGGGCTACTCCCCTGACACCCAGGACAGGGGAAGTCAAACCCCATCATGACCAGCGGCTTCCCGCCTCCGACTGCTGTGCTCGAAGGTTCCAGCTGCTGGGAGTATAAAAGCCACTCCCGTTCTGGCAAAAAAAAAGAGGAGGAGGAGAGGAAAAGAAAGAGACCCACAGGCAGAGATGAACAGAGAAGGCGGCAGACGAGAAGAAGAGGAAGAGAGAAGAAAAGAGAGAGGGCTCCGGCATGGAGTTCTCCGACCATCACCAAGCAAGGAAAAGAAAGTAAGAGAGAGAGAGGGCTTGATGTAGTAGGGGAAGGTGGGGGAAAGAGCAGTGGGCGATCGCCCCTACCTCGATCTCCAACGCCTCTCCCTCTTTGTCCTTTGTTTTCCCCCTCTCCATTCTTTCGTTCTTTGGTTTTCTTTCTTGCCTCCAGCCTTAGCTCGGGCATGCTTTGTAAATGTACATAGGTGGCCATGGCCCTTTGCTTCCCACGAATGAAGTTTTTTACCCCTTTCAGTGGGTCTCTCTTTGTCTCTTTGTTTTGGACCACAGTGCATTTGGTCATCTCTCCCTTCGCTTCCAGTGTTTGTGTTCATCACCCATGCCGACGGTCCCCTCCGGATGTGGCACCGTCTTGAACGGTTCGAGGTCATGAACCTCCTCCTCCGAATCCCAGTACCTTCATTAGTGTCCGCCCCTTTAGCCTTTCTCCCTCTTGCCGGAAGCCTCTGTGGGTTTGATCGATTTAACGCCCCACCCCAATAGTCGGCAGGTCAATCCCTTTTGGAGCTCTGATTCAGTGCACATGCATCTTCCTTCAGCGGCACACCCTTTCGGCCCTTGGCCGGCACACCCATAGCAGCCCCTCAGCGGCACACCCCCTTTAGTGCCTCAGTGGCACGCCTGGCCCTGCCTTAGCCCGGTACGCCCTGGCTAACCCCCAGCCTACCCTGTCTAGTCTGAGAGATCTCCTGTTCGTTGTTTTCTCCGAGTTTTCCGAAGTTTCACCGAAGGTGTTGCCGCTCTCGGGCGCCCACCTCCAGTTGTCGGGTTCCGCCACTCCATGTGGGCGCATTCCCTTTGTCCCCCTTACGCTCGGGTCAAGGGGAGATGCTGCCGAATTTTTATCAGAAAATAACAAAACATTAAAAGGCAAAAGGAAGCAACAAACGAATGGAGCAATCAATGATAAAATCATCCAACTATGCAAGACACTGCTGGTGGCATGATGAGGACTGGATCAATCAATAATATGGCAGACCGAACATCTCACCTGCGAGAAGAAGCTGAACAGAATAAAGGAAAGGGAAAATTTATATAAGACTACATGAAAATCAAGAAAAGAAGAAAAGAAAAGCCTTAAAAATAAATAATAGAGGAGTGGACCCCCACCACCATACTCCTCCACTGGTACGCCTCCCTTGGGCCTCCACCGGTATGCCTTCACCAGTCTTCAGCGGTACACCCATCCCCCACCTTCACCGGCACGCTCTATTGATCCTCCAGCGGCACACTCTAACAGCTTCAACAGTGCACCTCTCCAACTCCTCACCGGTACACTTCACCTCCATTCCCCCCTACCGGTACACTCTCGTTCACCCTCACCATCACTTTCTTCCTCCTTCCCCCTCGCCGGTGCGCCTTCATTTTCCTTTGCCGGTACACCCTCTTACATCTTCTCTGGTACACTCCCCTTTACCAGCATATCCCCTTCACCGGCACACCTAGGGGTGCCCTCGCCGGCACGCTTGGCATTCTCTTCGCCGGTACACTCCCCAACAGCCCTATCTCACGGTATTGGTGATAATAGTGATAATGATAAATAAACTAATAAAATGTTTTATAATAATTAAGGAAATCTAAGCGCATATAGAACACAAACATAATGTGCAGCGGTAATAATAATAGTAAAAGGGGTGGGGGTGAGAAAATGACGATAATAATAATAAAAAAGGGGGGCATCAGTCGGGACAAATGCATAAAGAAGTAATAAATAGCAAAAGGAAATAGAGGAATATCTAATCAAAATTCCAGATAAAAAAAATGTGAATCCCACCTTGCAGCCTCACCTCTCCCCACGACTTGATGCAAAAGGGAACAACGATGCCGCCCCTCCAGGCCGGGCCCGTGTCTTGGGAGTTATCCTAACATGTCCAGGCCCCGACCCAGTTTTGGGCCGACATTCCAATCAGATCGGATTCGTTTCTTGCCCCTAGGCCCTTCCGGGCCGTTATAAAAATTGCCGTGCATTCGGCAGAAATTTGACGGATTCGCCCCAGTTTCATGTCACATTTCTATCACGGACCTGCACCCAAATATGAAAAAGGTCCACGAGTGACCAACATGGCCAGTGGCTCATATCTGAAGGCGGACTTTGGTGTGATTTATTCCTGTCTCTTTTTTCACATAATTAGTATTATTTCTTTCGACCGTAGGGCCCCTAATTTTGGCAATTAATCAAGGGTGTTCCCTCGTATGGGGGATGTAAATGACGTCGTGACCTTTACGGCGCGACGAGATCTGGTCCCGACACGAACCACACAATCATCTGACAAAGTCAGATCGAGCGCACCATGGGTTCTTCGGAGCCCGAACAAATTGTCACTTCGGAGACTGGCACGCCCACGCACTTAATAAACCAACAAACGAATAACAATAACCAATCGATCGAAAAGTGTGTCCACAGAGCCTAGGACGCGGTTCCAACATTATGGTGAGACCGGTGAGTCACCCATTCGGTATGGTGGAGTGATCCCCTCGCCCTCCTCCTGGGAGGGCGAGCAGTCTCCCGTGCCCAAACATGGGCCCCTGCCTGGTTCCCCCGGAATGAATCACCCCAAAGACTCACACCCTGCTAATGTGTCTCATCACAACAAAAGAGAGAGAAGAGGAAGAATAAAACAATATGCACAGAAGAGAAGGAAGGGGAAGAGAGGTCCCCCTGGGATGAACGTAAACTCAAAGAACATGTGAAACTGTAAATGTTCTGTTCTATTCAAAAAGGGACTGGACTACATATGCTTCGGGGCATACCCCTGTGTTACATTCCAAACAAAAAGGGGAACTAAGGGATGTGACGCTCAGTCAGTACCCCTGAACATGTCCTCGAGAGGGAGAATCCTGACGCAAGGAAAGTTCGTCATATCGCGCAATCGGCCCCTCCGTTCTTCGAGTCGAGCAAGCTCCGCCTCCACGGACACCGTCACGACATGAGCGACCACAAGAGCCTCGCCTTCCGTCTCGACTGCTCTTTCAGCTTCGGCAAGATCAAGCCTAGCCGCAGCGAGATAGCCCTCCAGCTTTGCGATTCGGCTCTTAAGGGCGCGAACATTACCCTGGCCTTCCTCCAAGGCCCCTCCATAGCGCTCTTCATCACGACACCGTGCCTCCAAGGTTTGCAGGTACTCATCTGCCTGGGCATCCAGTGCGGCGCGTTCGTTAGGAGCCTGGGTCTCAAGGAACTCACGACGTTTGACATACCTCAACAGTAACAAGACTCGCCGCGACCACTCCCCCTGCGGGCAGCCCAGCACTTGTAGCGCCCCAATCAGCTAGGTCACTATGCTATTGTGGACGCACTTAAATTCGCTTATTACGTTTTGTTATTCGAAAATGGTCGATTCGTCTATTAAGTGCGTGGGCGTGCCAGTCACGAAGTGACGATTTATTCGGGCTCCGAAGAACCCATGGTGTGCTCGATCTGACTCGGTTAGACGATTGTGTGGTTCGTGTCGGGACCGAAACCCGTCGCGCCATGAAGGTCACGGCGTCATTTACATCCCCCGTACGAGGGAATACCATTGATTAATCGTCGGGATTCAGGGCCTCATGGCCAGGAAATTAATTGCATGAAAGGTCTATTAGGATGTATTGAAATCCCCGTACGAGGGCGAGAGGGAAGCATTCGAGATTATGTCGATCATGTGCTGACCATTTAATATTCGGACGAGTGTCCGTCTCGAAAAAATTGTGATTGTCGCGGGGCAAACCGGAATGCATGTATGCTAGGATATGGCAAATTTATTGTTCGGAAGAGCGGAAAACGTTCGGCTGAGCCTCGGTTGGAGCGGTCAGAAACCAGTAAATCTGTTGGTCCGGTGCAAGAACAAGCTATACCATACTACGGTGGGCCCCCTGCGGTCGAAGCCAGGCTCGCATGAGCATTATTAATATTTCCGGTGCCAAGGGGTAATGGGGGAATATCCCTTGAATCGGTTGGAAAGCCCTGCGTCTAGGGGAGCGGACATTCGAGATGTATCGGTCGTTCGTGGGACCGTTTAATATTCGGACAGGTGCCCGGCTTGAGAATATCATAATCGTCACGGGAGGACCCGAGATATATGTATGCCAGGATACGACAAATATATGATTCCGAGACGTTGGAAACATTTGGTTAAATCTCGGTTAGTGTAGCAGGAAGCCAGCGAGTTTATTGGCCCGGTTGTAGACACCCAATTCTGGCCGATAAATTGAGAAATTTCTTTGTTCTCCTAGTTGATGCCCAATTGATCCTTAGTTGGTTGATTTTATGGGTTTTTCTCTGTGTTCTTAGCCCAATGTTTCAGTCCGTACCTTGGATCTTGTCTCGAGCCTGGCATTCCCGTGCTATCCTCTCTTATTGCTCTCTTGTCCGTAGCGGCTCAAAATGAGGTAATCCTTCGAGCGGTTGTTATTTCCTGACACTTGATCATTATAACATCCACTTTGGGTGTTATTCCCACTCAGCATTTGATTAAATGGCTGTCCAAAGGTTGTTTCCTCCTTTTCTAATCGTTTAATGGGCCTTGGGTTATCGCGCTATATCTTCATAGCGCGTTCTTCATGAACGCGCTATTAATGTATAGCGCGATATCAGGCAGCAGCCCTTTCCAAACCGGGCTCTCTTCTTTCGACTCAGAGTCCTGGTTGGGTAGGTTTCTGTTCGAGTTTCTTATCCTGGAAGGTTTCTAAACCTAGCAGGAGTCTTTCCCCCTCATTAATCGGCAGGATTACCTCGATTTGAGCCGCCCAATCCTTGGATTGAATCAAACTCCGACCTAGGGTTTGTATTCGACCTCTTTTCTATAAATTCAACCCTTTGGCCGACGTTTGAGGGGGATGCAACTGGAGATATTGATGAGGAGTAATTACTTCGTGCACAATTAATAACTCCTTATCCCTCGCAGATCCAAGGGAGTATTTTAGGGCTATTCTTGTGTTCTTCCCCTTTACCCTTTTCCCCCAATTTCCTGATTTTGATCTTTGCATACATAGCATATTGATTTCAAAACCCTCGTTTTACAAAATACATGCACTCACACACATCACCCCTATCTTTTGCCCATTCATAGGGGTTTAAAAACCACCAAAACCCCCAGGTAATCGAGCCCCCTTTTTGTATGCTTTTGAATAAAAATAGGGGCAGATTCTACTCAAATCTCGATCTAATGGGCCCTGTATTTGTTGTTTATGATTGATTGCAGGCACTAGAAGATTGATACGTGGAGCCCTTGCACCTTGGCCGGCCCTGGAGCAAGGAAGGAACGAATCCCTTAAACCCCGCTACCTGTCCGATATCGCGCTATACAAAGATAGCGCGACCTGAAGAACGCGCTGGGACGATATAGCGCGACAATCTTCAGGTCCATACATCCCCTTCACGAATTTATGAGGTATGTAACATGCCCCTACCTTAACTTCTTCATTATTTGGCATGTTATTGGCCTCAGTGGCGATCACGGATCTTAATTGTTGCATGTGATTTTCCCCCTTTTGCATCATTAATCGAGTGTTATATCTTGAATTCAAAACTCTTATCTTTTTATCAATTTGGGGGGGGGGGGGGGTTAATTCATAATAATTTTAATTTCACATCTACAAATTGGCGATCACGGTGGGACACTTTGTGCTGCCACGTTCGTTCTTCTAGCTGCCTACTTATCATTCCATCAAACTGTGTGTGATTGTTTGTTCTTTGGGCTGTCCACTGTCACATATCGCGCTATCTATACCTAGCGCGTTCTAGAAGAACGCGCTAGAGATATATAGCGCGTTAATCACCAGAGGGTGCTTTACTCATATCTCCTGTTGGGGTTCTAATTGCTAGCTTCTCTGGTTGCATCTCGTATTTTTCTTGCTGTGTTTATATTCCTGTCAGTTTTAGTTTAGAGGTCCTCGTTAGCATTGCATTTGGTTCGGGAGACCTCCTCTCTCTACATTAGGATTCCACACACCCCTCTTGGTGAAGGAACGACCCTCCATTGAGCATTCCATCTCTTTGGATTAGAAATTCCTAAACCAAGCCTCCGTAAGTCCCCGCACCCGTGGATTCCCTCACGGACGCCGGGCAGGTTGTACCTTGAAGTTCCTCGGGTCTAGTTGGCCTATACGTGGTGAGAGAGGGTTCCTAGTTGGCATTGAAGGGAAATCATATTGAAACTAGGATCCTCCCTTGTGTGAATCATATCAATTTGTTAAAAATTCATTAATTCACCAAGGTTCAAACAAATCAAAATCAACGGTAACCATTCCAACTTGTGTGATTGTTTGTGTATTATTTTGAAACATTGATTGCATAATGGCTTACCTTGATAAACAAACCAACATGTTTAATGTTAATTGCCTTAATGAGGATGCACAATCCAGCACATCTCACCATCCTCAATTTCAACATGTTCAACACCGTTCTCACCATATCTTCAAGGGACCACATTCTCATTCTTATGGTCATGCCCGACCCATGGGCAATGTCCATTCTCATGACCCTCCTCAATTGCGACCCACTATTCCTTCAAGACCGTCTCCTCCTAACGATGAGAAGGTCTCCCAGATTCTGCATGCATTAGATCATCTTACCCCTCAACAGATCCAAGCCCATAAGGCCGCCGTTGAGGGTACATCTAGTTCATCTTCTCCTCCTTCCAATCCCACATGGGAGGCCCATCACCCACCTCCTTCTTATACTCATATTCCTAATCGGGTGGCCCATCACCCATCTCCTCCTATTCACATTCCTCCTCGGGTAGTCCGACACCCGCCTCCTTCTATTTCTCCTCCACCGCGGCCCCAAGGCCCATTTATTCATTGCAATCCGGCCCGTCCGGGTTCTTCTACGGGTCATCCCGTTAATCCCCCTTCACGGCCTTTTTATGTGGCCCCTCCTTCAATGCCCTGCCAACCCTCTATTGTTCATGTTACCCCCCTCCAGCAAGATGTCTTTGACAAGATTGCTTCCATGGAGGAACAATTGAAGAGGGTTACAAGTTCACGGTCCGCTACTCCTACTCCGATCAATCCTCTTCACGCCGCTCTGAATGATCTTACAAAGATGGAAAGAGAGTGGAAGGATAGGATGGATGATTATGGCGCTGATAATCCAAGCGAACAAGAACCGGCAATTGAAGAATTTGAGCCGGTGTATGATGATGAAGCTCCGCAGGCACCCCTTCCAAGTTTTCTTCGTTTCCCTCTCCCTCCACTATCATTCGATGAACCTCCTGCTCAGGACGAAGCCACCGTCCCTAACCCTACCCCTGTTTTTGAGCCCTCTTGGTGTTACGACGATGGGTCGATATTTCAGTCACCCACGCCGGCACATTTGGAGCCTCCTCCCGTTACTCACACCGCTCACCCCGTCCGGCATTTTCTCCGTACCAAACCTCACCAAATTACACCTCCGCCAGCTATGCCCTTAACCTTCATAACGCCAGCCTCCATAGAGCCTTCTATTAAACCTTCCCCCACTAAATCCCCGGCCTCCACCAAACCCACCATTGAACCTTCCCCAATTACGCCTTTAGCACCACTTAACCCATTACCCTTACCCATGGTTAGTCCTGAGCAGGATCCACCACTTTTTGCACTCGAGCCAACCCCAACTGCTTCCGAGCAAAGGGCAAAGCTTGACGTGTTTGAACCTCCATCTCCACTCACTCATTTGCCAAAACTTCCCATCATACCTCCACCATCCACGGAGCCTTCCGCCTCCGCCTCACCTCCCCTTACTACTCGGAATGGGCGTCCTTCTATAAGGACTGGTACCAAGGATTTACAAGCGTCGGGCAAGAAGACTTTGGTCACTACCGTGCCATTCAAGATGCAAGAATTCATTTACCGGATGCCAATCCGGATTATTGTGCCAAGCATGGTCGAAGAGGCCAAGTCACCACCATTGTTCAAAGAAGAATGCCAAGCGTTGACGCTGTCCAAGAGCCAGGCAGGGCACCCCTTGTTCCAACTTTCAAATCATAAATTCATTCTTTCATACAAGGGGCAAGTTCCTATTCCATTCAACACTCCATATACGTCACGACCCACGGGCATGGCGGTGCTTCATATTCCAACTCTACAACTCCCTCACATTATTGATCTTTGCCATCCAAGGGGGTTGTCATTTATTATTGAAGCTTCTTCCGTTGAGCCAATTGGCTATACCTTTCCACTGCCGTGGAGGGGCAGTTACCTTGATGCTAAGGGGCCATCCCTTATGTGCTCCACCTTCTATTCACCTATTTCTATCACCTTTTCTTCATGGGCCACTCCAAGGGTAAAAAGGAACATCTCATCCTCTCACCCTTCACATTCTCCACCTTCTTTGCATCTCATGCATTTTGTTGTATTCATGCATTCACAACATTCATCACTTCCATCATTTTGCATACACCTCCTGCTTCCCGGGTTTCCAAACCCGTATCTTCCCCGCCTTCCGGAACCTCCGGATCCTCCGCATTCCCCATCTTATTCACCTTCATCCTTCTCTTATCCACTCTTCCCAGGGCATCGTGTCCCTTTTCCTGCTATTCCTCCGGAACCTCTGGAATCTCTATCCCTTTTCTTCGGGCATCATGTCCCTTCCCTTCTCTCTCCGGAACCTCCGGATTCTTCATATCTTTCCTTTGGGCACGTCGCCCCTTTCCTTCTTCTTCCTTCCGAACCGCCAGACTTTCCCTTCGGGCATCGCGCCCCTTTTCACCCTTTCCACTTAATTCATCCGGAACCTCCGGATTCTCCAGCTAATTCTCTCTACCTTTTCTCCGGGCACGACGCCCCTTTTCATCTTCTCCCTTCTGATTTCATCCCTCCGGAACCTCCGGACTTTCTCCTCGGGCACGACGCCCCTTTCCACCTTTTCCTTCCTGATTGTATTCCTCCGAAATCTCCAGATTCTTCATATCTTTCCTTTGGGCACGCCGCCCCTTTCCTTCTTCTTCCTCCGGAACCTCCGGATTCTTCATGCCTTTCCTTTGGGCACACCGCCCCTTTCCTTCTTCTTCCTCCGGAACCTCCGGATTCTTCATGCCTTTCCTTTGGGCACACCGCCCCTTTCCTTCTTCTTCCTCAGGAACCTCCGGATTATTCATGCCTTTCCTTTGGGCACACCGCCCCTTTCCCTCTACTATCTCCAGAACCTCCGGACCCTCCATCTTTCTTCCAAATTATCTTTCTAATCCTCCATAACATCACCTCCTTCATTCTTTTCTTCCTTTTTCATCATCTTTTCCCCTATTCTTTCCCAGGGCATCGCGTCCCTTCTTTCGTCATCCCTCCGGAGCCTTCGGATTCCTCCTATTACGATTCTCCTCCTTTGCCTCCGGACCCTCCAGATCCGTCTCTTTCCATCTACCAATTTCTTCTTCTGATTCCCCCTGATTCTGGGTCCGACCCAACTTCTTCCACATCCACTGCCTTGGGCATCTGCCCATTCTCCCACTGCTTTCGAGGCTTTAGTCCTCACTCCTCCTCCTGATTCTTCGTTTCTTCTGTAAATTGTTCCTTGTGATCAGGGTCTCCGCGCCTTAGTGAGGGAGTTCTAGCCCTCGCCTCTCTTCCTTTTTTCCTTATTCGTCTGAGTCTGGTCTAGGCACCACTCCTTCTTGTTAAGCCACTTTCAAATCCTTTGCTTCCAATCCTTTTGACTACCAAAGTGGACAAATCCCCACGATGATCAACTTTGCCTCTGAGAGCTGCTTCTACAAAGGTTGCAAGGTAACATATTGGCGTAAGCACGCATTTTCATGATATCATTATCTCATTGCTTCACGCATGATTTTCAAAATGAAGTGCTTCTTAACAGGATTAAGAGTGATGTTTTTAAACCTTTATTTTAGGCTTTGATTAAATCATTGTCAAAAAGAGTCCTTAGACTTGCTATGTAGCACTTTGGATAAAAGAATCCAGCGCTGGGGATTCGACATTCCCTCCCTGCTTGTTTAAAAGTAACCCTTAGCTGGGCATCACACACACTTCACGGCGTCCTTAGCCGGCTCCTTTGGTTAAACACCGTTGCTACTTTGGCCATGCCATGAGAATTCCTGAAAGTCTTTTTCTCTTCTTTACTCGGCCGAATGCAGGGACAAGAGGTTAACGGATGAGATGACCAACCTCGGTAATCCCCAATACGAGAGGAGTCTCAAATAGGGGCAGTCTTGACCCAAATCAATATGAGTTTTCATATAAGCTTTCCATGATACATCTCGCCAAAAGGGCTATTATGAAAATCAAGTATAATTGTGAAAAAAAAGTATGAATTATGGCATGACAAGAGTGGCAAAGTCCCCGCAGGGAAAACCCTGGTCGTATGCATGTCAAGGGTCTAATAATCAAAGGCACAAAGCCCCGGCACAACAGACTACCTCTTTGAGGGAAATTACCTTGGAAGGAATTCAAGTCCTGACATCTCCCAGCCTGTATAAAGCTTATCACAATTATTCTTCTCTTCTCCCTCCAAGACCAAATGTTTCTCGGGTATGGCCTTGGTAGGGGCACCGTTGATCAGGGGCGGTTGGTTATAGGGTGCCACTTTCAATGCACACCCAGCCTTGGACAATTTTAAGCAAAAGGGGAAGGAACGAGGACCCCTAGCCAGTGTTTTTCACATCTATTTTGATGCTGCATTAGCGAAGTTAAAGTCACAATTCCAAAAAAAATTGAATATAGCCGAAAATTTCAAAAAAATTTGAATATTGTCACAATTTCAAAATTTGAGTTTTTTTTCATACCTTTTTCAAAAATCAAAACAAAAATTCAAATATTCCCTTTGAAAATCCATAAAAAATTTGCATATTTTCAAAATTCCAAAAAAATTTTGCATGTTTGATGGCATTATTGCAAGGGCACGCAAAATAAAGAACAACTCGCAAGAAGTGCAACGAATGTCAAAAAAACTATCTCATTCCACTATAATATGTCAAAAGAATACAAAATGAGGAGTACAAGCAACAAGCTCTCTAGCTCTCCCCTCGACCCTCCTGGTCTCCCCCTCTACGTGAGCTCTCTGCCTCCTCCTGTCCTCCCCGGGAGGATCTCGGAGGAGCCATCGATCCCCGGGAAGCTGAACCCCTATCACCACGAGCTCCCCTCTCAGCATCCTCCCTCCTCTGGTGCTCAAAAGAGGTGACTAAGTAATCTGTGCTCGAGTAGGCTCGAGAGTATCCCTCGCGCTGGGGCCGCTCGCGCCCCCGTCGGTAGCGATCCTCTGCATCCTTCGTCCGCTGCTCGACGATCCCTAACCTAGTGCTCAGTTGCACCCTCTCCATCTCCCGCTCCACTCTCTCTCTCTCCCATCTCTCCCTCTCTCTGTCCCGATCCTCCCTCTCTCTCTGTCGCTCACTCCTCTCCACCCCGAGGAGGAGGCGTAGCTCTGACACATCTCGAGGAAGCTCCTCAGCATCACGGCGTCTCAGCTCTGCTTCTGCTGTCCTCAGCTCCTGCTCCTGCATCCAAAATCTTGGTCAAATAATTGATAATTGTTAAATCTCCAAGACTAAGTTTGAAAGAATTGATTGTTTACTCTCTCCTGAAGGGAGGCCTCGGCTGCCTCCGCCCGAGCAACTGCACTGGCGAGCTGGCTCTCTAGCTCGGTGTGGTCGCAGGCGGGCTGAGTAGAGGATGAAGCACCGTGCGAGGATCGGACTGCCTCCAGCTCCTCGCACTAAAGAAGAAAGTTTTACTATTAATTGAAACTTAAATTCAATTTTTTCTGAAAATATAATTGCTTACCAGCTCATCGACGGTATGCTGGAGGTCCTCACGCTGCCGGACGGTGGAATCAAGGAGTCCTTGTACCATGGCTAGTCTCCCCTCTACGTCAAACTGCATTAACACTTAATGGTCACATGTTGAATAACCAGGTTTCATAAATAAAAATGACTTTGAATTTAAAGCATACCTGTCCTCGGGCGCTCTGATAGACTCGGCCGCCGTATGCCTGGGAGTATGCCTGGAGGTAGGCATCATCTGAATCTGCTCCCGCAGGGACTGATCGGCCGCGCCTCTTCCAATCTGCTAGCTGCTCACGAGCACGCTACCGCCAATCATATGTCCCCTGGAGGCCTCGGAAGCGTCGTCCAGGTCGTGGATCTGTCGCCTGAGTCGGGAACTCTACTGCCGCCTGGTGGAGTCCCAGTGTCCTCGTGATCAACCTATGGTATAGTGGCTCCACCAAGTTGAGGGCATGCAACCAGATCTCCCTCCCGAAGTATGGGATGGCAGCCTCCACCCAGGGCATCTCGCCGATGTCCCTCTGATAGGGAATCCACTCCACCTGCATAAATTCAATTCATCATTGATCTCCTCAATTCATCATTGATCTCATATCATTCAATTTCAATTTCAAAATCAAATCTTACCTCAATATGAGGCATCATGTCTAGCGTCTCCTGGATGTGGGTGACCTGATCCTTCAAAGATTGGCCATCTCGTGTAGGGGTCCACCGTCTGGCCAGGGGCAGCAGGTCCCCTCGATCCTCCCAAGCTCGCCTAAGGGTAGGAAGATATAGATAACTCCAAACCTGAAATGCAGCTCTTGTGATCAATTTAAGAAGGAAGTGCATGAATTAAATCATTGGAATTTAAGGCTTAGAGGGGTACCTGAAGAAGAGGGTAGAACCCACCGAGTGAAGATTGGAGTGAGGAAATGCCGAAGCTGTCAAACAAGTGGGCAAGGACTTCCGCACCCCAAGCATACCGACCAACTCGGTCCAGATCCTCCAGCAGCGGTAGAAAGCGGCAGCTCACTGCATCACCCTGGGTCGCTAGGAGTAGCTTGTCGATCATCAAAATCAGAAATCTCCTCAGCTCCATGTCTGCCTGCGGGCCGGCCTCCGTCGTGAAACTCTCCCTGGCTCCCGCCTCCAGTCTCCTCTCGTGAGCTGTCGAAGTCTCTCCCACCTCCCTCTGCGTGTGGAACAAGCCGAGACTCTCCTGCAGGGCAATCCTCGACACTAGCGAGGTCCGGCCAGTCCCCTCCAGCTCCAAGCCTAACAGCCTGCGCGCCATCTCCCGGTAGTCGGGGTAAGTGTAGCCCGTCACTGCCGATCCATGTACCCGCAGCCCGGTGATGCGGGTGACGTCCTCCAAAGTTGGGATCATATGACCCCAGGGGAAGAGGAAGGCCTTGCACCCGGTGTCCCATCTGGCCTTCAGTGCCCTGATCAACCCCACGTCGACTCTCAGCACTTCAATCTCCAAGAATTCTGCAAATCCCATCTGGCGGAGGCGGGCCCGTTGGAACTCCGGCAGTGCGTGGTATGTCGCCCGAACCAATGTCCAGGAGATCCGGGCACGAACTGCACCCTCCACACCCTGCACACAACATAACAAAAGAAATAATCAAATTTTGTGATCATCAGACGAAGAAAATCAGAAAAATCAGAAAAAACTGGTGTACTGTTAGATGTCGCGCTATATCGTCATAGCGCGTTCTTCAAGAACGCGCTATGAAAGTATAGCGCGTTATTCTTCTGCAGGTAGGGGATGACCCCCGTTTCCCCAATTTTGGTCTATGGGCTTTCAGCCCTGCATTTTGATTTCTAGGGGCATTTCCCTTTCCGTTTTCATCCATTTAAAAAGAGAAAACAAGAAAATTCAAAAGGAAGAGAAGTTTAGGGCGGTTTATTACCACTCGGCGTTTTCGGGCCGCCCCACCGCCGGCGGGCTCCGCCGCCATTTCCTCGGCCGCCGGGGTGCCTTCAACCTCTTCGGCTTCGTCAACAGGGATCTCCATTCCATCTCCTTCTAGCCGAGCCGAGACGGTGGCCTCCGAGTCGGCGTGCTCTTCCGCGGGGGAGGACACCCGTTCTTCTTCCACACGAGGTCTTTGCCGGCCGCGGGTAACACGCCGTTTGGAGCGACGAGGCTGCTCTCCCTCCATCGGATCAGTGCAAATGGGGGCTGGGCTGGTGAGAGGGCGTGAGAGGGAAAGAAGGAATCGTTTGAATAGAATGGAATGGGGGGGACGGTTTTGAAAACTTGCGGTTGGTTATCGCGCTACCTGTGCATAGCGCGACAGTGTCGCGCTATGTATGTATAGCGCGTTAATGGAATTTAAAATAAAAAATAAAAATAGAGGTGAGAGGAAGGGGAAATGAATTGACATGTGAATATATGTTGAAAATGAATAAGATATGGTGTTCTGTTGCTTGTATATGCCTAAATTTGCTTGAATTTGCTTAACATTGAAATCACAGGAAAAGGAAAATAAACGGCACGCCATCAGGTAAGTATTCCTATATCTCTTCCTTTATTGCATTATTATATAATACTAGTATATTATCTCGAGGACCGGCTGGTTCTCTGTGTGTTTCGGGATTTGAGTTCCCCTCTACCAAAAACAGTGATGATCTAGAAACATGCAGCTAATCGTCGGATAGGCCGTTCGACCAAATAAATTTGGGGACGATGGACTTCATCTCGCACGCCGTGGTTGCGGATAACTCTTGACTCAAATTTGTTTGATTTAGCAATATTATCCTTGAGTATTTTATATTTTATTCTTTCTTTGCATTTGTTTTAATGATTTCTTTTATTTTGACCCTACATGCATCATGCCTTTTCGCATTCATAAATGCCCCCATTCTTCTCCCTAATTAAGGATCAATATGCTTTTGTTCTTGAACAAGAATTGAATTCCATTCCGAATTTGAAAGATTACTCCTGGTTGAACGAGATTTTTCTGGTCGATGTGACCCTTGCTTAGAATTTGCTCATCATCTTTTATTCAAATCTCCTCCTTTTGATCCGCTCATTAGCTGTGAACCGCACGATGGCGTCAATGGATCCGCCGGGCTCGCGCCTATTCCACTAATTGAGTGAAATTCGTAGTTGCTACGCGCTGCGGATGCCTCTTTTGTGCAGGAGGTTGATCAGTTCCCCTTTCTTTGTTCCATGCCTTTTGTTCTGGGCAGGAGTCATTGATGCTAGCTTGATCTTGCGGTTAGCTCGGAGTTTTCCAGATTATTCTTATCATTTATTGGTTATGATGGGTGTCTTTTTCTCCTTGATATCCACTTATCAGTCCGCTCCACTACTTTTTCACTTCATCTTTTCGTCCTTATCACTCCGTTTTGCCTCCGTTTCACCTCCGTTTCGCTCCCTTGCAAAGCGGACACCAAGGAGGGGCATCTGTAGACACCCAATTCTGGCCGATAAATTGAGCAATTTCTTTGTTCTCCTAGTTGATGCCCAATTGATCCTTAGTTGGTTGATTTTCTAGGTTTTTCTCTGTGTTCTTAGCCCAATGTTTCAGTCCGTACCTTGGATCTTGTCTCGAGCCTGGCATTCCCGTGCTATCCTCTCTTATTGCTCTCTTGTCCGTAGCGGCTCAAAATGAGGTAATCCTTCGAGCGGTTGTTATTTCCTAACACTTGATCATTATAACATCCACTTTGGGTGTTATTCCCACTCAGCATTTGATTAAATGGCTGTCCAAAGGTTGTTTCCTCCTTTTCTAATCGTTTAATGGGCCTTGGGTTATCGCGCTATATCTTCATAGTGCGTTCTTCATGAACGCGCTATTAATGTATAGCGCGATATCAGGTAGCAGCCCTTTCCAAACCGGGCTCTCTTCTTTCGACTCAGAGTCCTGGTTGGGTAGGTTTCTGTTCGAGTTTCTTATCCTGGAAGGTTTCTAAACCTAGCAGGAGTCTTTCCCCCTCATTAATCGGCAGGATTACCTCGATTTGAGCCGCCCAATCCTTGGATTGAATCAAACTCCGACCTAGGGTTTGTATTCGACCTCTTTTCTATAAATTCAACCCTTTGGCCGACGTTTGAGGGGGATGCAACTGGAGATATTGACGAGGAGGAGGAAGTACTTCGTGCACAATTAATAACTCCTTATCCCTCGCAGATCCAAGGGAGTATTTTAGGGCTATTCTTGTGTTCTTCCCCTTTACCCTTTTCCCCCAATTTCCTGATTTTGATCTTTGCATACATAGCATATTGATTTCAAAACCCTCGTTTTACAAAATACATGCACTCACACACATCACCCCTATCTTTTGCCCATTCATAGGGGTTTAAAAACCACCAAAACCCCCAGGTAATCGAGCCCCCTTTTTGTATGCTTTTGAATAAAAATAGGGGCATATTCTACTCAAATCTCGATCTAATGGGCCCTGTATTTGTTGTTTATGATTGATTGCAGGCACTAGAAGATTGATACGTGGAGCCCTTGCACCTTGGCCAGCACTGGAGCAAGGAAGGAACGAATCCCTTAAACCCCGCTACCTGTCTGATATTGCGCTATACAAAGATAGCGCGACCTGAAGAACGCGCTGGGACGATATAGCGCGACAATCTTCAGGTCCATACATCCCCTTCACGAATTTCTGAGGTATGTAACATGCCCCTACCTTAACTTCTTCATTATTTGGCATGTTATTGGCCTCAGTGGCGATCACGGATCTTAATTGTTACATGTGATTTTCCCCTTTTGCATCATTAATCGAGTGTTATATCTTGAATTCAAAACTCTTATCTTTTTATCAATTTGGGGGGGGGGGGGTTAATTCATAATAATTTTAATTTCACATCTGCACCGGTGTGAGATCGAGTCAGGACCATACTGGGGGCACCTCCCATGGTCCAAACGGGGCTTGCATGGGCGACGTTAATATTTCCGGTGCCAGAGGGCAACGGGGAAGAGTTCCGAGACTAGATTCCAAAACCAAAGCGTGTTCGAGGGGAACGAGCTATAGGCAAGATAGGGGTCAGACAGTGACCATAATCGGGACGGACCCGAGGTCCAAGCATGGCCCACGAAGGCCTTATTGATATTCCCATATGTGGGGTCTAGGAATGACGAGAGTCCTCTCGTTCCATTCAGATTTTTGTCGGTCACTCATGGACAATTTTGTGTTCGGACAAAGGTCTGTATCGAAGGTACGACGTAAACGGGGACAAAGCCATTCAAATGTATGCCGAGTTTACGGGAATCTCACTAAAAGTCTGAGAACGAATCCCAACGGGAAAGCGTCCGATTTGATGGACTATCGGCCCAAAGTAATGCCGGGTTACGACCGTATCGGGATGGCTCCCAAGGTCCGAATCTGACTTGGAGGGGCGACGTCAATATTCCCTTTATACCGGGTCTCGGGGAGAACGAGGCTGCAGAGCGGATCTCATTGTTTTATTATTGTTTAAAGTTTTATCATTATTATTTGTTGATTTGTGTATATCTCTGAGTAAGTTCATTATTACTGTTTATTTATTTTCTCTTGTAATTTATTCATTTATTATTGTTATTGTTAGGTTCGTTATTATTGTTTATTCGTTTTATTATCATTCATTTGCTTGTTGTTTTTGTCGAGTTTGTTATTATTATTTACTTATTTTTGTTATCATTTATTTATTTATCATTCTTATTGAGTTTGTTATTATTATTTATTCATTTTCATTATCATTTATTTGTCTATTTATTGTTATTATTATGATTATTATTATCATTATATATTTTGGAGAGAGAGTGGGCCGCTAAAGGGGCTGAAAAGGATGTACCGCTGAAGGGCTGAGGAGTGTACCGCTAGGGTGTTCAGGAGTGTGCCGCTGGGGAGTTCAGGAGCATACCGCTGGGGAGTTCAGGAGTGTGCCGCCGAGAGCAAGGGGGGTGTACCGCTGAAGGGTTGGAAGGGTGAGCCGCTGAAGGGCGGAGGGTGTGTACCGCTGAAGGGCTAGGAGTGTGCCGTTGAAGGGCTAAAGGGAGTGTGCCGCTAAAGGGCCAAGGGAGTGTGCCGCTAGAGGGCCACGGGAGTGTTCCGCTGGAGGGCCACGAGAGTGTGCCGTTGAAGGGCTAAAAGGGTGTACCGCTGAGGGGCTGAGGGAGTGTGCCGCTGCAGGGCTGGGTTAGAAATATTGATGAGGGCCCACTCTCCCTCTAGTTCTCTTAAGGTTTTTCTTTTCTTCTTTTCTGAATTTTTTTATTATTGATTTTTTTTATTAAGTTTGCATTGGTTTCTCCCTTTCTTCTTTTGATCAATTTCCATTCTTTCTCCCATAAGGACGAGTGTCTGAGTCGTTTAGTTGTCATTCGATTTGGCTCTCTTTGTGTCGATTGAAGTGTTTTACCGTTGTTCTTTTCGTTCGTTTATTACTTTCTTTTATCTTTTTGATATGTATCGTTTCTAACAAAAATTTGGCAGCATCTCCCCTTGAGCCGAGCATAAGGGAGATGTAGGGAACGTGCCCACGTGGAGAGGCAGAACCCGACAATTGGAGGTGGACGCCCGAGAGCGGCAACACCTTAATAAAACCTCAAAAAACTCGGAGGGGGAAACACTTGGTTGATGCAACCTAAGGATACCCTAATCAGAAGGGAAAGGGCCAGGTGTGCTGCTGGGGCACGGCTGGGGTGTGCCGCTGGAGGCACAGCAGGGTGCGCCACTGGGGGCACGGCTGGGTGTGCCGTTGCGGCACGGTTGGGGTGTGCCGCTGGAGGCACGGTTGGGTGTGCCGCTGGGGCACGGTTGGGGTGAACGAAGGCAAAAACGAACGACCAGGGGAGGCAAACCCCAACGGGGTAAGAAATGGAAAAGAGGCGTGAAACATCAAGGGGATGCAAACACGGAGGAAATGCTTGGGGAAGACATCGAAGATATTTGCAAATGTTCTACTTTTATTCTCACAAAAAGAGTGCCCCAAGGGAGCTAATACATGGCGACGGAAGAGAAAACAAGGGGACGGAGAAAGAAATGATGTGACACACCCTTGGACTTTAGCAAGCAAGCACAATCGCATTCAAAACGGGCCTAGTTGGGCCGCCGCTCTATCGTCACTCTCCCAAGCCCGAGGTGACTTGGCAATGCCAAGGTGAGGATGTGGGGTTGGGCCCTTGCTGGTAGAGGGCCAGCAAGGCCAAGACTTGATTCCCAATGGGTATGGATGCCCAAATCAAGGGGGCCGACATAGTGCCAAAGGCACCGGTTGCAATTTTCCCACGGTGATCACTCAAGTTTATGGGGCTTGAGGATCGGGCTCTCACTCGCATAACCAGCGGAATTAGAACTAATATTGAAAGACAAGCACTAAGTGGAGTGAAGGTTTGAGCACTTACTTGACCGGTTTGAAGAAACCGGTCCCGGTCGGAGATGAGGGCGAGCGGGGAGGCAAGTGGATCCCCACACGCCGCGTCGGGATAGCTTGACCTGCCCAAACAAGTTACACCACTACACCTCTCGCAGGAGGGGGATCTTGGGGTGGGGGTTAATGAGATTACAACAATACTACCTCCACGCAGGGAGGGGCCTTCAGCCGGCCAAGCGGGGCGGGAAAATTAGAGTGAAGAGGGTTGATTAAGCGACGGCACCGAATCTGCCTGTTGTTTGTGAACAGGGACAGGTAGTCGATGTGGATGCTGTAGAACCCGCTCAAGAATTTTGCTGATGGCGAGACCGGCTACGAAATCTCCATAACAGGGAGGGGAATGCCTCAGAATTTCTGTAATTTCTTCTGGTGTCGGGGCTGACCGGGATGGTGGTTTGAACAGAGCTTCAGATTCTCGGACCGGCAGTTGCAGATTTCTAACAGCAGGATGCAGAGAATGTCCCGGCCGCTCCCGACCTCGGATTCAAGCGCCGTCAGAGTCGTTGGAATCGTGGACTAATTTTATTTGCAAAAAAACTGACGGGGATGCTAACCGATGTCGGAGACGATCTGTGAAACCAGAAGAGTGAGGAGGGGTTGGTGTAGACTGTGGAGGGCAGAGTCGCGCGATCGTGGAAGAAAATTGGTAACTTCTGCTCCCAGATGCTGAATGGGCTTCCGCTTCTTGATTCTGAAAGTAGACAGGCCGATGAAGAACTTTGAAGAGAACTTGAGGACTGATTCCTTCAGGGTTTGTCATGGCAGAGCTTCTAATCTAGCTCTGGTCCTCAGCTGAAGTAGAACCGCGTAGCTGTGGGAGAATGGACCTCCTGGACGACTCGGAGATCGGAAGAAGATGAAACTACTTCAGTTGCGAAGGCGACTGGTAGACGCTTCCGACGATGGCTCTTGGGTCTTCAAACTCGTCCGGAGGATGTCGTGGTGGCCGTTGCAAGTTGCTGGTTCACCTGCAACTTCTGGACTGCAAGCAACAACCAAGGGACAGCTTCCAATGCCTAGAAAGAAGAAGAAGAATGGGTTATAGGGTGAAGGGGAGGTGGATGAAGGTGAGAGGGGGGGTTGTGGGAGGTGTGGAGGGGGTCTAAAGGTGGAGGGGAGATGGAGGAAGATGGGGAGGTCGCAGGTTTCAGCTGGAGGTAAGGGGGAATGGGGAGTGCTAGGGGGAGGAGAATGGAGGGAGGTGGGGGGCGACCAAGGCTAAAGGGTATGGAGATAGGAGCGGCCAAGGCTTGGAGGGAAGGGATTTTAAATTTGAAATGGCTTTGGAAGTTGAGGGATGGTGTGGGGAAGTGGAGTGATTGTGTTGGAAGGGAGAAGATTTGGTTGGAATGGGGAGTATGGTGTTGGAATGGGGAGATTTCTATCTTGGAACTAGGGGTGTAGTAAATGGGGTGTGGGGAAGTGGGGGGCTTTAATGGTGGTAGGTGGGGGTTGGAGGTGGAAGGGAGGAGGGGGAGGAGAGAGGAATGGGGTGAACCCCTTAGTGGAAGGAGAGAGAAGAGGGATAGAGAGAGAGTAGGGGTGGGGAATCACTCCCCTAGGGCTTCTCACCCAACTATAGGATTCACTCCACTAAACTAGATTTGAATACTCAAATGGAAATCTTTTGTATTGAATCATTCATTACCTCCAAATGAAGGAAATGGGGCCCTATATATAGGAAACCCACATTTTATAATAAGACCCTGACAAAAGACTCAATGACAAATAACCGAAGGGGTAGGGGGGCTTATTGGGCCAAGCCCGCAGAATTGGGCCCAATTAGCACATTACACCATCTAATGACACACAAACTTAGGAAAATAAATGCAAGACCTAGGGACATGACTCTAATAAAATGAAAATTACATCAATGACTCAAATAAAAATTACATTGGACTCAAAATTAAATGACTAGACCATGCCGGATGAAATGGTAGGTGATGTCCCCATCATACTCCCGGGGTGCGGAGAACTCGACTTCGTCGAGTAAGTGTTCTTCCCTCCTTGGAGGGTGTAGAAGCGGTACTGCCCTCAAGTCTTCCGAACGAGACCGATCCATCCACCTGCCGAGATAGCGCTCGTATACCTTGCTCCTTGTGGTAGTGACTTGTTCATCTAATATTTGTTCAATGCGCTCACGCTGGGCTCTCTTGGCTGGTGGACTCTCCTCACGGGTGGGTGCTCTCTCAACGGAGGGAATAGGCTCAATATTCTAACTAGGTACCACCGTGGGTCCCTTGTATGGCACTAGGTCGGCGAAATTGAAGGTGGGACTTATTCCATACTCCTCAGGGAGATCTAACTCATAGGTATTTGCACCAATGCGCCTCAAGACCTGGAAGAGACCAGCCCCACGTGGCCTCAGTTTAGAGTTGGCTCCCGGGGAGAGCCTCTCCGTCCTTACCATCACAAAGTCACCCACATGAAATTCTTGGTGACGCCGATGAGAGTCGGCCAGCCTTTTATAGGCCTCATTCTTTTTGTTAATGTGCTTGCAAAGGTTTTCATGTAATTTTGTGAATGCTGTCCTTTTAATGGTTATGGGTGGACCTGGACAATCATAGATGGACTTATCATGCCATGATGCCATATGGACCTTGATGAACCTTGGTGGGCTGGGGCAACCATATGTGGACTCATCATGTAATGTTGTCATGTAGTCTTTGGTGGGCCTAGGTGGGTCGGGGCACCCGTAGGTTGTCCTATCATGCAAATTGGTGATAAATATAGGGGGATCCGGACATCCATAGATGCCTTTGACATGCTTAAGACCCATGATGAATGAAGGTGGACCATGACATCCGAATATGGACCACTCATACTTTCTACTTGACATGTGGGTGATATGAATGAATGGACCCAACATAGTGTTCATGCCAAGGGGTGTGGTAAGCCTAGACACATGCATGCTTTTCCCAAAGGTGACTTCCATGTGTATAGGTGTGGGACAACCTTTGAACTCCCATTGGAAAGGATCGAATGGATCTAAGAAGGTGGTTGTCATGGGCTGGGGCACAACCTTATTACCTAGGGATATGTGGCCCAAGGTCATGGCTCCCAAGGTGTAACCCGGGTCTAAAATGGAGTGGATTGGGTCAAACATGGTGAGTTGGTGTAGGGAAAGGTGGGTGGTGGATAAAGTGTTTGGGTCAAACAAGTCTCTTGACTCCCATTGGAATGGATCATAAAATAGGTCACCTAGGGGGAGGAACTCCATGTCCTCAAGATCCTCAAAAAGTGCTAAGTCATCCTTCTCCATGATAGTCGGGCCAATGTTCTTGGCAAGTGGGTCAGCCATGAGTGGAGGGCTTGACTTTCTACCCGAGATAAGAAGCTCTAAATCGTGAAGAAGGTTGGGCTCATCGGATGTAGGGAGGAATAGAAGGAGGTCGCTAGTGTAGCAACCAATGGTGCAAACCGAGGTGATAGACCCTATGCATAGGTGTAGGAGGCTAAGGCTCCTAGGTTGTTCGACCATAGGGGTCAACATACTAGTCATCTCTAATTGCCATTCTATGCCCTTGAGAAGGTCCTCTAAGGTCTCCACTTGATAGGATGCTTGGATTGTGGTGTGATAGGAGAAGAAGGGCACTAAGGGAGGGTCTTATTCTATGGGAGGGAAAACATGGGCCATGATCTCTCTTTTTGGGCTCTTCTTTAGCCAACTAATAAGGGGTTCCTCTAAGATGAGTTTGGCCCTAACTAGAGAGGGTGGTGTAAGGTGAAGGTCACCATGTGATGCTTCTTCTTCTTCTTGGTCATGGGTTTCCTCCAAGGTAGGGAGTGGGTTCAGGGTGTTCACCACTATTGGATCGGGTATGGCTTCCTTCTCTAAGGTTGTGAGAGGATCTTTTGGTGGTATGGTGAGGAGGGTTGGTGTATGGCGCACCTGGGGTGGAAGGGAAACTTGTTTTGGGATAGGGAGGGGAAGTAGTGGGGGACTAGGACATGGGAGTTTTGGGGAAGGGAGTGGGAGATGGGTTGGTTGGGGTGGCTTGAGTTGGCCGGTCTTGGGGGGAGTGTCACTTATAGGAAAAAATGGAGGGGTAGGGGTGGTCCTTATTGGGGAAACTTGGTCAATTAGGGGTCTCTTCCCCTTAGGGTCGGCCAGTTGTGGGGGGGTGGAGGTGGGGGCCCATTGGGTTTGGATAGTGAGGTTTGTGGGAGGAGGTTTTGGTTGGGGTGTGGGGATCCTCATGGGATTTGGTGGAGAGGTGGCTGCTTGGTTTATTTGGGTCTTAAGGGAGAGGACTTGGTCGCGAAGTGTAGCTATGATGGTTGAGAGGTGATTTGTTGGGGTTGGTGGGGGTGGAGACCAAAGGGCGGTCTCAAATTGACCGGGTTGAGATGAAGGAGTGGTAGTGCTCCTCGGGTTAGGGGTGCTTGAGTAGGAGGGGTAGGAATGTTTGGGGATGTAGATCTTCCTAAGTTCAACCTTCATATCATCCCATGAGGAAATGGGCTCTTGCCTCCTAACCCTTCTTAATCCCTCTATGTCTTCCCACTTACTTTTGGCTTGGCCCCGAAATTGTCCCTTGGCCCTTCGGATTCTAGCGGATCCATATACCCAATTCTTTTCAAAATATTTTTCTATGGTAGCCTCCCACCTAAGATAGTCACTAGAATGTGATCCATCAAAGATAATATCCCTATCTAAGATGAAGTCCATGGGTGGTGAGTAGGCTAAGTAGGTGGCCATGATGATCGGGGGGGGGGGGGGGGGGGGGAATCAATGCACGGGTCGGATTGATGATGACTCCAATGCAAGCATGCCCTAGGACTTGACTTGATAGAGATAAGTCAATGACTTGCTTTGATACCAATTGATGTGACACACCCTTGGACTTTAGAAAGGAAGCACAATCGCATTCAAAACGGGCCAAGTTGGGCCACCGCTCTATCGTCACTCTCCCAAGCCCGGGGTGACTTAGCAATGCCAAGGTGAGGATGTGGGGTTGGGCCCTTGCTGGTAGAGGGCCAGCAAGGCCAAGACTTGATTCCCAATGGGTAGGGATGCCCAAATCAAGGGGGCCGACAAAGTGCCAAAGGCACCGGTTGCAATTTTTCCACGGTGATCACTCAAGTTTATGGGGCTTGAGGATCGGGCTCTCACTCGCATAACAAGCGGAATTAGAACTAATATTGAAAGATAAGCACTAAGTGGAGTGAAGGTTTGAGCATTTACTCGACCGGTTTGAAGAAACCGGTCCTGGTCGGAGACGAAGGCGAGCGGGGAGGCGAGTGGATCCCCACATGCCGCGTCGGGGTAGCTTGACCTGCCCAAACAAGTTACACCACTACACCTCTCGCAGGAGGGGGATCTCTGGGTGGGGGTTAATGAGATTACAACAATACTACCTCCACGCAGGGAGGGGCCTTCAGCCGGCCAAGCGGGGTGGGGAAATTAGAGTGAAGAGGGTTGATTAAGCGACGGCACCAAATCTGCCTGCTGTCTGCGAACAGGGACAGGTAGTCGATGTGGATGCTGTAGAACCCGCTCAGGAATTTTTCTGATGGTGAGACCAGCAGCAAAATCTTTGTAACAGGGAGGGGAATGCCTCAGAATTTCTGTAATTTCTTCTGGTGCCGGGGCTGACCAGGATGGTGGTTTGAACAGAGCTTCAGATTCTCGGACCGGCAGCTGCAGATTTCTAATAGAAGGATGCAGAGAATGTCTCGGCCGCTCCCGACCTCAGATTCAAGCGCCGTTAGAGTCGTTGGAATCGTGGACGAATCTTATTTGCAACAAAACTGACGGGGATGCTAACTAATGTCGGAGGCAATCTGTGGAACCAGAAGAGTGAGGAGGGGTCAGTGCAGACTATGGAGGGCAGAGTCGCGCAATCGTGGAAGAAAATTGGTAACTTCTGCTCCCGAATGCTGAATGGGCTTTCGCTTCTTGATTCTGAAAGTAGACAGGCCGATGAAGAACTTTGAAGAAGAACTTGAGGACTTATTCCTTCAGAGTTCGTCGTGGCAGAGCTTCTAATCTGGATCTGATCCTCAGCTAAGGCAGAACCGCGCAGCTGTGGGAGAATGGACCTCCTGGACGACTCGGAGATCGGAAGAAGATGAAACCACTTCGGTTCCGAAGACGACTGGTAGACACTTCTGACGATGGCTCTTGGGTCTTTAAACTCGTCCAGAGGATGTCATGGTGGCCGTTGAAAGTTGCTGGTTCACCTGCAACTTCTGGACTGCAAGCAGCAACCAAGGGACAGCTTCCAATGCCTAGAAAGAAGAAGGAGAATGTGGTATAGGGTGAAGGGGAGGTGGATGAAGGGTGAGAGGGGGGTTGTGGGAGGTGTGGAGGGGGTCTAAAGGTGGAGGGGAGATGGAGGAAGATGGGGAGGTCGCAGGTTTCAGCTGGAGGTAAGGGGGAAGGGGGATTGCTAGGGGGAGGAGAATGGAGGGAGGTGGGGGGCGACCAAGGCTAAAGGGTATGGAGATAGGAGCGGCCAAGGCTTGGAGGGAAGGGATTTCAAATTTGAAATGGCTTTGGAAGTTGAGGGATGGTGTGGGGAAGTGGAGTGATTGTGTTGGAAGGGAGAAGATTTGGTTGGAATGGGGAGTATGGTGTTGGAATGGGGAGATTTCTATCTTGGAACTAGGGGTGTAGTAAATGGGGTGTAGGGAAGTGGGGGGCTTTAATGGTGGTAGGTGGGGGTTGGAGGTGGAAGGGAGGAGGGGGAGGAGAGAGGAATGGGGTGAACCCCTTAGTGGAATGAGAGAGAAGAGGGATAGAGAGAGAGAGTAGGGGTGGGGAATCACTCCCCTAGGGCTTCTCACCCAACTATAGGATTCACTCCACTAAACTAGATTTGAATACTCAAATGGAAATCTTTTGTATTGAATCATTCATTACCTCCAAATGAAGGAAATGGGGCCCTATATATAGGAAACCCACATTTTACAATAAGACCCTGACAAAAGACTCAATGACAAATAACCGAAGGGGTAGGGGGGCTTATTGGGCCAAGCCCGCAGAATTGGGCCCAATTAGCACATTACACCATCTAATGACACACAAACTTAGGAAAATAAATGCAAGACCTAGGGACATGACTCTAATAAAATGAAAATTACATCAATGACTCAAATAAAAATTACATTGGACTCAAAATTAAATGACTAGACCATGCCGGATGAAATGGTAGGTGATGTCCCCATCAAGAAAGAAAGAAGATGCAATGGGGGGAAATGGAGCATTGGCTCCTCCCCTCCCCAGCCTCACTCCCTCTCTTTGCTCACTCTTCTTCTCCTCTTCTCTTCTCTCTTCTCAGGCGATGGTGGATGGGGTAGCAAGGAGGGCAAGCCTCTCCCTCTTTTTCTTCTTCTTCTTCTTCAAACGGGGGGCTCCTCTCTACGTCTCTGTGTCTTCTCTCTCTCCTTTATTCGCAGCAAAGAGGAGGGGTTTTTATACCCCACATGGTGGGAGCCCTCGAAGGCAGGAAGCGTCCGGCGGGCCTTTAATGGGAGTTGACTCCCTTGTCCTTGGTGGCAGGGGGATAGGCAGCGTGGCCCTCTCCCCAGGCGACACCTCAGCAAGTCCATTGCGCGCCAAGAATCCCTAGGGCACGGGCGTAGGATTTTATTTGTCAGAACATGCCGTTAGGGAGCTTGAGCGTTGCGGGCAGAACGGCTATGCCGCTGGGAGCTTGAGGCTGTGCCGCTGGGGCTGGCTGAAGCGTGCCGTTGAAGGGGGCAAACAGCGTGCCGCTGGAAGCCCAAAGAGTTGTGCCGCTGAAACCCCAAGGGCGTGCCGCTAAAGCACAAATGAGCGTGCCGCTGGAGGCCAAACGGGCGTGCCGCTGAGGGCCCAGTGGGCGTGTCGCTGGAGGCCAAATGGACGTGCCGCTGGAGCCCCAAATGGGCGTGCCGCTGAGGGCCAGGGTATGTGCCGCTGAGGGCCACCAGGGTGTGCCGTTGAAGGGCATGGGTGTGCCACTGAAGGCCACCAGGGTGTGCCGTTGAAGGGCAAGGGTGTGCCGCTGAAGGCCACCCTGGGTGGATTTATGAGCCCGTTCTAAGCCCGTTGTGAGCACAAGTTGTGGCCCATTTAATTTTCTTCGAGGTCCGTGATTTGTGAGGCCCTTGGTGGTTGATTTCTCTTCACTGTCGTGACTCCGGAGATGGCTTCACGACAGTGTGCATATTTGGGGAGTCCGGGTGACTAGTCTCTCCGGGGCTTCTTCACTTGGCACCGTTGTTGATGCGAAGCCGAGCAAGATACCTTATTTACTGTCTCTTGGTCTCTTCGCCAGTGCCGATAGGGTGTCGGGAGCTAGCCTGGTTTGTTATCTCTTTATCTCTTCGTCAGCGTCGACAGGGTGTTGGAGCTGACATGGTTTGTTGGTCTCTTTGTCTCTTCGTCAGTGCCGATAGGATGTCGGGAGCTGACCTGGTTTATTGGTCTCTTTGTCTCTTCGTCAGTGTCGATGGAGTGTCGGGAACTAACCTGGTTTGTTGTCTCTTCTTCTCTTCGTCAGTGACAATAGGGTTTCGGGCACTGACATGGTTTGTTGGTCTATTTGTCTATTCGTCAGTGCCAACAGGGTGTCGGGCTCTGACATGGTTTGTTGATCTCTTGGTCTCTTTGTCAGTGTCGACAGGGTGTTAGGAGCTGATATAGTTTGTTAGTCTCTTTGTCTCTTCGTTAGTGCCGACAGGGTGTCAGGAGCTGACCTGGTTTGTTGTCTCTTTGTCTCTTCGTCAGTGTCGACAAGGTGTCAGGAGCTGACCTGGTTTGTTGTCTCTTTGTCTCTTCGTCAGTGTCGATAGGGTGTCTGGAGCTGACCTGGTTTATTGGTCTCTTTGTCTCTTCGTCAGTGCCGATGGGGTGTCGGGAACTAACCTAGTTTGTTGTCTCTTCTTCTCTTCTTCAGTGCCAACAGGGTGTCGGGCTCTGACATGGTTTGTTGGTCTCTTTGTCTCTTCGTCAGTGCCAACAGGGTGTCGGGCTTTGACATGGTTTGTTGAACTCTTGGTCTCTTTGCCAGCGCCGATAGGGTGCCAGGAGCTGACGTGGCTTGTTGGTCTCTTCTTCTCTTCGTCAGTACCGACAGAGCGTCGGGAGCTGACATGGTTTGTTGATCTCCTTGTTTCTTCTCTTTCTTTTCTTCTCGCCTTCCTCTTCTTCTCTTTTTTTTTCTACATTCCCCTGCACGTAAAAATGAGGCGAGGATTTGTTTAGTGTCTACAAATCAGGAAAGTGGGCTGTGAAAGCCTGGAATTTGGGGGGGCAGGCTGCCAGAGCCAACATTAGGAAAGCGGGCCGTGGGGGCCGAGGTAAGTAGGCTATAAGAGCCAAAGTTGGGAAGCAGGCTATGGAAGCCGAATTGGGGACGCAGGCCATAAAAGCCAGGGGTATTGGGAAGCGGGCTGCAAGAGCTGAAATTATGGGAAGCGGGCCGTGAAGGCCAAATTCTGGGGAGCAGGCTTATAGTGCCGAGTCTGGGAAGCAGGCTGTAAGGGCCAAAGATATCGGGAAACGGGCTGCGAGAGCCGAAATTATGGGAAGCAGGCTACGGGAGCCAAATCGGGGAGCAGGCCACGAGAGCCGAAATTGGGTAGTAGGCCGCAAGGGCTAAAGATATCAGGAAGCAGGTCACGAAGGCCAAAGGTAAGCAGGCTACACGAGGTAAAATTATTGGGAAGCGGGCTACAAGAGCCGAATTCTGGGAAGCAGGCCATAAAGGCCGAATTCTGAGAAGTAGGCTGCAAGAGCCAAAGATATTGGGAAGCGGGCTGCAAGAGTCGAATTCTGGGAAGTAGGCCGTGAAGGCCGAATTCTGGGAAGCAGGCTGCACGAGCCGAAATTGCGATATTAACAGGCCGCGAGGGCAAGAGGTAGGCCATGGGGGGCCAAAATTGGGCTCTACGAGCCAGAGCTGGGAAAGCAGGCTTCGATGGCCGAAATTGGGTTTATTGTATACGCACATTTTTATTATTTATTTATTTATTATATATATTTTTATATTTTTTATTCAAGCACGCAAGCATTCATCAGTAGGCATAACATAAATATAAGTAAGGCAGCTCCCTCTATAGGGGATGGGATAGGGACATCGCCCCCCAATTCGTAGACATGATGCGGGCCGCGAGGCACAACTGAGGGGTGGTGAACCCATCAAGAGGATATCGCATGTCTTGCATGCATAACCCAAATTCACGCATTTCACCCGAGGTAATTCTCTGTGGCATGGTAGTGCAAACGTGTGAAAAAAGAGCCCTGACTATAGGGATATGCAGGCTTTCCTGGTGACACTCGAGGATCACTCTAGCGCCTACACAATAGTTCCAGGCTTTCAACTTTTGGTAGCTTCACACAGCCCCCATCTATTTATTTTGGTAGCAGATTTCACCGTTCGGCGCGAGTCTCCTCATGTATCTCAATGGGGATTCCCGGCTGCTGAGATTTGTCCTTATTGTAGTTCTATTACAGATTCCACTGTTTGACGTGAGTCTCCTCATGTGTCTCAATGGGGATTCCCGGCTAATAGGTTTCGTCCTTATTATAATTCGCTTCACCATTTCGCGCGAGTCTCCTCATGTGTCTCAATGGGGATTCCCGACTACTCAGATCTGCTCTTCTCTCTCTCCTCTTATTTCTCTCTCTCTCTCTTTTTTTACAGTGGGGGTAGGCAGCTTTTTCCTCACAATTACCTTTCACGCGAGTGCAGGAATTAAAGTCTCCGTAGAGTGTTAAGAAGAATTTTGAGCAATCCCTATAGTCGAAGGCTATTGAACACATTAAGTGCTAAGTGTGGGAGCGTCGCCTCAGGTTTATTTTGTGAGTTGGGCTTAGCGATTTAGCCATGACTCTTCCCCTTGACATGTGCACCTGCCATAATTGGGTTCCCTTCGAGCGTATGCCGTGACGCGGGCGCATCTGGAATCGGGCGATATTATTATTTAGCAAGGAAACATGGTCCTAGAAAATTCCAAGGAAGTGTATTATTCTATATTAAGCAAACATGCAAGCAGGGCAATCAAGTAATTCTTATTGTTTTTGTTTTGTTTGTTTTGTTTGTTTTTGTTTTGCTTTGTTTTTTTGTTTTGTTTTTTTGTGTTTGTTTAACTCTTTTTTGTTATTTTTTTCATTTTGTTGTTTTTTGTTTTTGCATAAGAAAATATTGTCACTACGTATAAGTGTAGTGGTAGTAAAGGTATTAGGGAAACAGACCACGAGGGCCAAAGGTATGCAGGCCGCGAGAGCCAAAGTCGGGAAGCAGGCTATAAAAGCCAAAGGGAAGCAGGCTAAACCAAATTGCAGGGTTGATTCTTTGATTCTCTGGCCGGGAAAGGATCCGGACCAGAGTGAAGGGTTGATTCTTCAATTCTCTGGACGGGAAAGGATCCGAGCCAAAGTGAAAGGTTGATTCTTTAATGCTCTGGCCGAGAAAGGATCCGGACCAAAGTGAAAGGTTGATTCTTTAATGCTCTGGCTGGGAAAGGATCCGGACCAGAGTGAGAGGTTGATTCTTTGATGCTCTGGCCGGGAAAGGATCCGGACCAGAGTGAAGGGTTGATTCTTTAATGCTCTGACCGGGAAAGGATCCGGACCAGAGTGAGGGGTTGAGTCTTTAATGCCCTAGTAGGGAAAGGATCCGGACCAGAGTGAGAGGTTGATTCTTTAATGCTCTAGCTGGGAAAGGATCCGGACCAGAGTGAAGGGTTGATTCTTTAATGCTCTGACCGGGAAAGGATCTGGACCAGAGTGAGGGGTTGATTCTTTGATTCTCTGGCCGGGAAAGGATCCGAGCGAAAGTGAAAGGTTGATTCTTTAATGCTCTGGCCGGGACAGGATCCGGACCAAAGTGAAAGGTTGATTCTTTAATGCTCTGGCCGGGAAAGAATCCGGACCAGAGTGAAGGGTTGATTCTTTAATGCTCTGACCGGGAAAGGATCCGGACCAGAGTGAGGGGTTGATTCTTTAATGCCCTAGCCGGGAGAGGATCCAGACCAGAGTGAGAGGTTGATTCTTTAATGCTCTAGTCGAGAAAGGATCCGGACCAGAGTGAAGGGTTGATTCTTTAATGCTCTAACCTGGAAAGGATCCGGACCAGAGTGAGGGGTTGATTCTTTAATGCTCTGACCGGGAAAGGATCCGGACCAGAGTGAGAGGTTGATTCTTTGATTCTCTGGCAGGGAAAGGATCTGAGCCAAAGTGAAAGGTTGATTCTTTAATGCTCTAACCAGGAAAGGATCCGGACCAAAGTGAAAGGTTGATTCTTTGATTCTATGGCCGGGCAAGGATCCGAGCCAAAGTGAAAGGTTGATTCTTTAATGCTCTGGCCAAGAAAGGATCCGAGCCAAAGTGAAAGGTTGATTCTTTAATGCTATGGCCGGGAAAGAATTTGGACCAGAGTGAGAGGTTGATTCTTCTTTTTTTTTTTGGTGGCCCAAAGGCCGAAGGTGAGATATTTGTCGACTTAAATGGCGAGAATACCACCGGCAATGGGTTTATGCGCCAGTCCTAGACGAAGGAGTCATGATGCTGGCAATGTGCTGATGCATCGGCCTAGACAGAGGGTCATGGTGCCAACAATGGGGAAGGTTTGTTGGTTTTGTTGGGTGGCCAAAGGCCGAAGGTGGGGTAGTTGTCGGCTAGGAGTTGGTAATTAAGAAGATGTCGGCCAGGAGGCCGACGGTTGAGTATTTGGTCAGTTTAACGCCCCGTCGGCGGAAGGTAAAGGGTGCAAGATTGTGTTCGTCTCGTGACTCTCTTTTTCTTCTTTTTCTTCTTCTTTTGTAGAGAGGCAGGTGCAGAGACCATGTTTGCCTTGTGACTCTTTCTCCTTTTTTTTTCTTCTTTTACGTGAAGAGGCGAGTTCGAGGACCATGTCCACCTCATGTCTCTTTTCTTTCTTTTCTTCTCTTCTTCTTTTATGTGGAATGGCAGGTGCAAAGACGATGTTCACCTCATGACTGTTCTTTCTTTTCTTCTTTTCTTTTGTGTGATGAGGCGGGCTCGAAGACCAGATCTGCCTCGTGCATGTCTTTTCCTTTATTCTGCTCATCTTTTCTCATTAGTGCTTCTGCGCTGGAGTATATTTCTCTTGATGTGCCCCCAGAGTGGAGCGTAGCTTCATGTGCCCTCAGAGCGGGATGCACTCTATACGGCTTCAATGCTCCCAAGCTGGGGTGTACGTTTCTTCTTCGTATTCTCCCGAGCCAGGGTGTATTCTTGATGACTTTTATGCCCCCAGGCGGGGTGTGCATTTTTTTTGCTTCTTATACCCCCATGCAAGGCAGATTTGCACGGGGCAAAGTCTTTGCTTCTTGTGCCCCCACGGCAGGGTGGAGTCTTGGCTCCTTATGCCTCCATGGCGGAGGTGTGTTCTGCTGCTTCTTATGCCCCCAAACTGGGGTAAACTTCTCTTCATATGTTCCCGGCATGGGGTGTATGTCGTCTCTTTATGGCTTTTGTGCCCTCGGAATAGGGTATGATATCTCTTCAGACGCTGCTTGGGTGGAGTATACCTCCCTTCATGTAATCCTAGATCGGGATGTATGTCTCTTCGCTTCTGTGCCCTCGGGCGAGGGTAGATGCTTCTGCTTCTTATGCGCCAAGGGCGGAGTATGTTTCTTTTTTTTTGTGCCCCCGGAGCGGGGTAGACACTTCTGCTGCTTATGCGCCAAGGGCGGAGTGTGTTTCTCTTTTTTTTTGCTCCCAACGCGGGGTAGGTGCTTCTGCTTCTTATGCTCCAAGGGCGGAGTGTGTTTCTTTTTTTTTTGTGCCCCTGGAGCGGGGTAGGTGATTCTGCTTCTTATGCTCTAAGGGCGGAGTGTGTTTATTTTTTTTGTGCCCCTGGAGCGGGGTAGATGCTTCTGCTGCTTATGCGCCAAGGGGGGTGTATGTTTCTTCTTCAAATGCCCCTGAGTCGGGGTACATTCTTTGCTCTTCATGCCCCCGGATCGGGGTGGATTCTTCATCAGATGCCCCGAAGCCGGGTGTATTCTTTTCATGTGCCCCCAAGCAAGGCGTGCCTTCTATGGCTTTGATGCCCCCAGACGGGGTATGGCTTCTGCTTCTTATGCTCCTGTGGACACCGAAAATCGCACATCCAAATGTCATGCTCGGCCCAGCATCTACAACGGCGCCGAGTGAAGAAACCCCGGAGAAATCAGGCACCAAAGGCCCCACAGCCCGTGGGCCCCGAAGGAAATCAAACGGGTCACAACTCGTGCCCACAACGGGCCCAAAACTGCCCATCCAGCCTTCAACGGCACGCCCTGGTTGAGCTCCAGCGGCACGCCCCAAAGGGCCTCCAGCGGCACGCCCTGGAAAGCCTTCAGCGGCACGCCCCAAAGGGCCTCCAGCGGCACGCCCTGGAAAGCCTTCAGCGGCACGCCCCAAAGGGCCTCCAGCGGCACGCCCAGCGGGGACCTTCAGCGGTACGCCCCCCAGGTGGGTTCACCGGCGCACCCCCTTTGGGGCCTTCAGCGGCACAGCCCGTTGAGGCTTCAGCGGTACGGCCTTTGGGGCCTTCAACGGCACGCCTAAAAGGGGGGCTTCAGCGGTACAGCCTACAAAGGCTTCAGCGGCAGGCCTTTTTGGCTCCTCAGCGGCACGCCCATTCGAAGGCCTCCAGCGGCACAGCGTGAAGCTTTTCAACGGCAAGACGACGTGCAGCCCATGCCCTACGCTTCCTTGGCGCGCAGTGAGCCGTCTGAGGTGGCAACCGTGCATTGGGCCACGTGAGCTACCCCCTGACGACCCAGGACAGGGCAGGTCAAAGGCCATCATCACATGGCCACTTCCCGCCTTCAACGGCCGGGCTGGAGGGCTTCGGCTGTGGGAGGTATAAAAGACCCTCCGCTTCAACGGAAAGGGACAGACAGAGACACAGAGGGAGAGACACAAAAAGATACACACACACACAGAGGAAAGGAGAGGAAGAAGAAGAGAAGAGAGAAGGGAAGAAGAAGAGCACCGGCGAGAGTCCCCTCCGACGACCGCCGTGAAGAGAGCAAGAGTAAGGGAGGGGGGAGAGAGCTAAATGTAATGGGGGAGAAGGGTTGGGGGACGATGGCCAATGTCTTAGGCCCAGAAGTTTTCTTCCTTCTCTGATCCCATTCCTCCTGGCGTTCTTGGTCTTTCTTACTCTTGTCCATGGCCCCATTTGGGGAGTTTGCTTTTGCCATATGTATGAAGGGCCTCGCCCTCTTGATTCTCATGAATGAAAACCACCCTCTCCGGGTTTATTTTCAATCTTCGATGTTTTATGCTAGGCTTTGCGGGCTTTTTGACGGACAATCCGTTCCTCCCTCTGTCTCCTTATTCCTCCGACGTCTTTAGGGTCCTCCACGTCGATGTAGGTTTCCCCCTTCTGTTGGCCTTGGCTCCGTGAGCTCCTCACTCACTCCCTTCCATGGCCATCTACTGTGTTTCCGGGCTTGAGGAGAAGGGGAGGTACCCCTCTTTCTTCCCAACCACTCAGTTACTAATAGGCCACTCCCGGCCTTGAAATCCCCCCGTCTTTCTTCCTCTTTTCCTGAACAGCCACCAAGTCCCCCCCCAGTTGCTTGCAACCCTTTTAAGCCTCCCAGCGGTGCACCTTTCCGGCCCTTGGCCGGCACACCTTTCCAGCCTTCAGCGACACACCCAGATCAGCCTTCAGCGGCACACGCCCAGATCTGCCTTCAGCGGCACGCCCTGTCCAGCCCTCAGCGGCACACCCTGTCCGGCCCTCAGCGGCACGCCCAGATCTGCCCTCAGCGGCACGCCCTGTCCAGCCCTCAGCGGCACACCCTGTTCAGCCCTCAGCAGCACACCCTTCAGTCCTTCAACAGCTTACTCTTTGGCCAGTCCCAGTCCATGCCTCTTAGAGGCCCTCAGTCTGTCGTTCATCTCCGTGTTTTTCGGGGCTCTACAAAGGTGTTGCTCCCCCGGGGGCCCACCTCCAGTTGTCGGGTTCCGCCACTCCATGTGGGCGCGTTCCCTTTATCTCCCTTACGCCCTGGGTCAAGGGGAGATGCTGCCGAATTTTTGTCAAGAGCTAATAAACAATTAAAAGAGGCACAAGGAGGCAATAAGCAAATAACCAACTAATGAAGCCTCCCAACTTATCAAACCACTGCCGGCCTCCCGATGAGAATTGGACCGAGCTAGCCAACCACCCGGCCGCCCGAGCGTCCGACCCGCAAGAAAAGAGATCGAACCAAACAAAGAGAACAAAACAAAGCAAGGGAGGAATCTTATATGAGATTACACAAGGGTTAAGATAAGAAGAAAAGAGAAGCCTTAAAACGAGTAATTAAAATTGGGTTAACCTCCATCACGCCCAGATCAGCCTTCAGCGGCACACACATGTCCAGCCTTCAGTGGCACTCCCCCCACAGCCTTCAGCGGTACGCCCCTACAACCCCCAGCGGTACGCCCTCATTGGTCCTCAGCGGTACGTTACCCTTTGACCTTCAGCGGCACGCCCTTATTGGCCCTCAGCGGTACACCCCTTTAGGCCTTTAGCGGTACGCCCTTTGTTGCCCTTCAGCGGTACGCTCCCCTTTGCTGCCCTTCAGCGGTACGCCCCTACCTTCCCTTCGCCGGCACACTATATCTATATATGCATACAGCATGACACAGCATTAATAGCGGCAAATAAATTAATAAAAATTACACTAATCAAAGGACTCCGAATGCGTAATATTAATCACAATAAAGAGGCGGGAGGGGTAATTAAAAAATATATATATATAAATAACAAAAGAATGACAACAATAAGAACAATCATGAGTAAAAGAGAAGAGGAATCACCCCGGTCAAAGGCACGAGTAAACATTACACCTCAGATCGGAAATCCCAGAAGATACAACTAAGAAAGTCCCAGATAAAAGACGCTAATGTCCACACTGCAGCCCTCTCTCTCTCCGGGACCCGGGGCAAAAGGGAATAACAACGTCGCCCTTTCAGGTCGGGCCCGAGTCTCGGGAATTACTCCGTATGGCCAGGCTTTGACCTAACCTCGGGCCGACATCTTAATCGGACTGGATTCGCTTCCTCGTTCCGGATACCTTCCGAATCCTCATTAAAATTGCCGCATGCTCGGCAGACATTTGAAGGGATCTACCTCGATTTTCTCATTGTGACGCTGCTACTGACTGGTGTCCGAATACAAATGGTCTACGAGTGGCCGACACGGCCGATGATTTATGGTCTTGATAAAACCTTCAGTGTGATCTACCCGTATCTCTCTCGCATAATTAGTATTACTCTTTTCGGCCGCGGGGCCCCTAGTTTCGGCAATTAATCAAGGGTATTCCCTCGTACGGGGGATGTAAATGACGTCGTGACCTTCATGGCGCGACGGGATTCGATCCCGACACGAACCACACAATCGTCTGACGAAGTCAGATGCGAGCGCACCGTGGGCTCTTCGGAGCCCGAATAAATCGTCACCTCGGTGACTGGCACGCCCACGCACTTAATAAACCAATAAAAGAGTACGACAAACAAATAAGCCAAGATGTAATAGAAAGTGCGTCCACAGCTCCCTGGAGCGGGGTACGTTCTTTACTTCTCATGCCCCCTTGGCGGGGTGTAGTTTCTATCTTTGTGTACCCCCGCGGTGGGGTGGGTTCTGCCTCCTTGCTTCTGTGCCCCAAGTGGGGTGTGTTCTTTATGGATCCCGTGCCCCCGGGAGGCGTATGTTGCTTCATGGGTCCCAAGGCCGGGATGTATTCCTTCTTCAAATGCCCCCATGGCGGGGTATGTTCTTGGCTTCTTATGCCCCAAGGGTGGGGCGTGTTTCTTCCCTTGTGTGCCCCCCAGTCTGGGGTGTGGTTCTTTCTTTTGAGTGTCCCCAGGCAGGGGTAAATCCTTTTCTTCTTATGCCCCCGTGGCGGGGTGTGTCTTTGCTTCATGTGCCCCTAGGTCGGGATGTATTCTGTTTCCAGTGCCCCCAGAGTGGAGTGTATTACTGCTTCCGATGGGGGGGGGGGAATATATGTTGCTTCATGGACCCCGAGGCCGGGATGTATTCCTTCTTCGAAAGCCCCTAAGCCGAGGTGTATTCTTCTCTCCTTATGCTCCCTGGGCGGGATGTAGCTTTTTTTCAAACGCCCCTAAGCCGGGGCATATTTTTTATGACTTCTATGCCCCCCACGGCGGGGTATGTTTCTTCTTCGATTGTCCCCAGGACAGGGTGTATTCTTCTCTTTCTTATGTTCCCTAAGCGGGATGCAACTTCTTCAAATACCCCTAAGCCGGGGCGTGTTCTTTATAGCTTCTGTGCCCTCGCGGCGAGGTCTGTCTCTTCTTCAAATACCCCCAAGCTGGGGTGGGCTTCTCTTCATATGCCCCTGAGTCGGGGCGTGTTCTTTATAGCTTCTAGGCCCTCGAGGTGAGGCTTGTCTCTTCTTCAAATGCCCCCAAGATGGGGTGTGATTCTCAGCTTCATATGCCCCCAAGGCAGGGTGTGTTTTGCTTCTTGTGCCCTCCAAGGGTGGGGTGTGTCTCCTTTTTGTGCCCCCAGAGCAGGGTGGATTCTCTTCAGTTGCCCCTAAGTAGGGGTTGATTCTTTCGCCTCTTATGCCACGAGGTGGCGTACACTCCTCTTCATATGCCCCTAGGTCGGGGTGCAACTCTATTTCTTCTCATGACCCCAGACCGGTGCAGTCTCTTCTTCTTATGCTTATGTGCCCCTAAGTGAGGTGCATTCCTTTCTTCATGCGCCCCTAAGCCGGGGAATGTTGTTTGTCCTGGTTCAAATGCCCCTGAATCGGGGTGTAGTTTCGTCTCATATGCCCCTCAGTCAGGGTATACTTCTCTTCATGTGCCCCCTCAGTCAGGGTATATTTTTTTGCTTCTCATGCCCCTAAGCCGGGGTAAATTCCTCTGCTTCTTATGCCCCCATAGCGGGATGCGTTTCTTCTTCGAGCGCCCCCTGAGCGGGGGTATGTCTTGATCCTCGGTGCCCCCCAGGGTGGGGTGTATCTTTCGTGGCTTCCATGCCCCCCAGGCGGGGTGTATGTCTCTTCTTCAAATGCCCCTAGACCGGGGTATAGTTTTGTCTCAGATGCCCCTGGAGTAGGGGTGTATTTCTCTTCATACGCCCCTGGGAATGGGGTGTATCTTTGTTGCTCGTTGTGCCCCCAGAGGGAGGTGCCTTTCTCTTCATGTGCGCCGGGCACCGGGTGTATCTTTGCTTCTTCTTTTTTATATGCCCCCGATGGGGATTCTTCTTCTTCCGCCCCGACATGCTGGGGAATGCGTGCTTCTTGTGCCCTAAAGTGGGGTGTAAGTTTTTTTTTTCAGACTCCCCTGAGGCGAGGTGTATTCTTTGTTGTTTCATGTACCCCCGAGTCGGGTGGATTCTCTTCATGTGCCCCCATATCGGGGTGTACTTTCTTTATGTGTCCCCAGGAGGGGGATGTGGTTTGCTTCCTGTGCGCCCTAGCAGGGTGTATCGCTGCTTGCAATGTCCCCCGAGGCGAGGTATCCTTCTTCTTCAAATACCCCTAAGCCGGGGCGTATACTTTATGGCTTCTATGCCCCCGTAGCGGGGTGTGTTTCTTCTTCAAATATCCCTAAGATGGGGTGGACTCTTCTCTTCTTATACTCCCAAGGCGGGATGTAGCTTCTTCAAATGCCCCTGAGCTGAGGCGTGTTCTTTACGGCTTCTATACCCCCAGGCGGGGTATATTTCTTCTTCAAATACCCCTAGGCGGGGGTGTATTCTTGCTGCTTCTCATGCTCCCAAGGCAGGATGTGACTTCTTCAAATGCCCTTAAGCCGGGGCGTGTTCTTCATGACTTCTATGCCCCCACTGGCGGGGTATGTTTCTTCTTCAAATGCCCCTAAGCCAGGGTGTGTTCTTATACTTTTTGCGCCACTCAGGGTGAGGTACATTCCTCTCCATATGCCCCTAGCATGGGGTGTGCTTTTGTTTCTTATGCCCTCCAGGCCGGGGTACGTTTCTTCTTCATATGCCTCTAAGCAAGGGTGGGTTTCTCTTTTTGTGTGTCCCCAGGCTAGGGTAAATTCTTTTCTTCTTATGCCCCCCATGGTGGGGTATGTCTTTTGCTTCAGGTGCCCCCATATCGGGGTGTACTTTCCCTTCAAATGCCCCTAAGCCGGGGTGTAGCTCTATTTCTTCTTACGTCCCTAGGTCGGGGCGGATTCTTCTTCAAATGCCCCGAAGCCGGGGTGTAGCTTTGTTGTATGTTGTGCCCCCAAGCTTGGGCGGGTTCTCTTCATATGCCCCTAGATGAGGGTGTATATTTTGCCTCTTATGCCCCTATGGCGGGGTAGATCTCCTCTTCTCATCCCCTATGGCGGGGTATGTGCATGCTCTCTTTGAGAGTGGTGGCCGTGCTTGGCCTCATTGCTATAAATCATTCCCCACAGCGGGCAGCCATTCATCAAGCTACAATTGCAGCTCGATGGGTCTTTTGACAACCACTCAAGGGGCTGTTTTGTGCCGGACGGAGGTAGCAGGAAGGAGGAATGGGCGGGGTCGTTGCACCGCAGACTAGGAGCCTCCTTGAGTCGGACGGGACGTCGGGTTGTTAGGGTGCTAGGCCCGGATACAGAGGGGGGTGAATGATAACTCAGATATCCCTCTTTTAATTATGCCCGATTTTAAAACACAAAAACTCAGATATGCAGAATAAGGACTAATGAGCTCTCAAGGAGGAAATGATAACTCAACAATTTGTCAAACAGTTGGACTGCAACAATGCAGCCACCTGATCACACCAGAATCCCAAGCAGAGCTAAACACACCGACCACACAAAGCAGAGTTTAAAGCTCAAGATATACTCCCAAGAGAGCATAATAAATCAAGCATTCACAACCTGTGAAGGATGGTAGGAGATATGGAGCAAGACGAACACAGCAATCAACCACATGGACAGAAGGTTTTTAGGTGGTTCGGTCCACTAACCTACATCCACCCCTCACTCCCAACCGGAGTGAGGCTTCCACTAGCAATGCTAGTAACCGCAGACACAATCTGCAACAGGATGCTGCCAGACAGCTTGACAAGGGAAACAATCTCCCCTCTTCCTTCCAACCGGAGGGACCCCTGGACTTGCACCCCACAAGTCTAGAACCGGAGGATGAGCCTCCCTTCCTCTAAACCAGAGGGAACCCACAAGCAGCACCCAGCTACTTGCAACTGGAGATCTAATCTCCCTTCTCCTGACCCATCAGGAGGAACATTAGCAACAAGAGTACTAAAAAGAAAAGATAAGAAAACATAAAAGACTCATCAACAAAAGCTGTAAATGAAACGCAAGAAATATAGCTCTAAATGAGCACAGTCGTTCTGGATTTGATCCACGAACAGACTGAATCGATCTTCTTCTTCTTTCTTCTTCAACTCACACAGTCTATCTCCTTTCTACTCTCACTAGATATCTTCTTCCCTTTCTCAGGCTCTCTTCCCACTCTTCTTCTTTCTCTTCTCTTCCTCTTTCTTTTTCCTTTTCTCCCCTTTTTCTAGATCGAAATCTCTGTAGTTCTGCCCTTTTTTCTTTTCTTCGATCAGCCTCTTCAGATGGACAACCGCTTCTACTAATAGCATCAGCAGCTAGGAGAGGGGCGCGTGCCTTCCACATTCTCGCTCAGAGATTTGGCCACGTGTCAACATCCTGGTACCTTGTCCATCCTTGGGTTATGAGCCAGGTACCTTGGATCACGTGCCCAACAAGGGCTCAAGACTACTGCGTTGACTCCGTCAGCCTACTGCGTTGACGTCGCAGTGATCCAGTGAACAGGTCTTCAGCAGATACACATGCTGCGTCGACGCTGCTAGCCCAAAGTGTTGACGCAGTGGTGTGCTTCCTACATCATGACTCCAGCCTGTATGCATTGCTGCGTGGACGGTATGGTCATGCTGCGTTAACCCTTCAGGGACCTTCATCCTTATTCAACAAGTAAAAGAGAGGTGTGTTGATGCTGCTAGGCTACTGCGTTAACGCATTGATGTGTTCTGCGACCCAACACCTTGCCTTGTTTAACTGTTGCGTCGACGCTGCTAGCTCGTGGCGTTGACGCATTGGTGCGTTCCAGTAAGCAGACATTCTGGCCTTTTCAATTGATGCGTTGACGCTGCTCCATTGCTGCGTTGACGCATTGGTGTATTTCTGAAACGGCCTCTTCTTCTTGAGTGGCTAAGTTGACGCTTTAAGCTCCCAGCGTCGACCATGTTCCTTTCTTGCAGCAAGAATGAAATACATTATTTAATAGAATATATCATTCATATCTCATTGTTGTCATCATCAAAACCAAGGACACAACAATCTCCCCCTTTTTGATGATGGCAACTCTGAGATGAATGCCATTGCATCTGAATAGCCACGTATTAAAACTCAGATTAACAAGATTAAAAAAAAAACTCAAGCACACATCAATACTGTCATTCATTCAAATTCTGAATATTACATCAAGCCACATCATACAAAACATTTGTTAGCCAGTATATATGATTATGATGCAGATGCAATGAGTGCAATGATCCTCTCCCCCTTTGTCATCATCAGGAAGGGGAGGTCTGGAAGAGGAACTACATCAAGGTTGGAAGAAGCGATTGTATCTTCTGGCAGAGGAGGGTTGTTGTTGCTGACGAGAAGATTGCCCTTGAGAAGACTGAGATCCTTGAGGTGGCTGACGAACTTGCTGTCCTGAGGCAGATCGATCTCTGGTCAGTAAGTCTCTGATGTCCTGAGAGATTTTGCCCAGCTGGTGACCAAAGGTGTTGTGTATATTGTCAATGGCAGAGGAAAAATCAGCTGTGACAGATTCCTTATTGTGAAACTGTTCCTCAAGTGACTTAATTTATGTAAGCACTTTGTCAATCTTCTCTAGCATAGCTTTGAGGCCAGGGGAAAGTGCAGTGACAGGACCTTTGATTGTTTCAACTGCAATCCTCACATCATAACACAAATCTATAATCTTGGCGAAGGATGCAAAAGTTGAAGCTTGTTGGCTGTGCATCTCTGTCACCAGAGTGGCTATCCTGTTAAGAAGAGATGATATATTGTACAAGACTTGCCTCGTTGCTTGGTCAATCACCATCTTGGTGAGTAAGAAAATTTTCCACTCAGATAAGACAGAGACTTCAAATTGTATAATCCGAGCTGTCAATTTGTTCAGATGATAATTTGTAAACTCCATTAGCTTGTCCATCTTTGCATCCTGACGTTGTAGCATCATAGACATATGTGCAAACATCTCTTCAACTGTGGCCGGTGGTGGAGCTGCATCAGAAGTTGGAAAAGGCCTCCTATAAACACCAATTTCCATTGTAGGTGTAGAGCCACTGGGTTCCCCAGTTTCCAACTGAGGGCTTGATGATGTCACAAATGTTTCCTCAACCTCATGCTCTCCTCTTGCTGAACTACCCTCTGGTCTGTCTTCTCTCATCACAGGTGGATTTGGTATCTCTGTCCTGTTCACTTGACTATCATCCACAGTGACTGTTCTTAATGCTTGAACTGTTTCTGATGGAGCTAATTTCTGACTGGGAAGGATTCTAACAGGCTTACCATCAATGACTTTGAACCCCATAAATCTCTGAACGTAAGACATGGAATATATATTTCCCTTGGGGACAACATGTTTCTTTTCAGTTCCAATATCCACTCCTACCTTCTTGAAAATTGATGTGAGGTGTGCTGCATAGGGTAAAGTTCTAGAGTGGTGAAGACAAGTTCCGATTGTCTGAACTACAACATCAGTTAAAGAAATCATAACTTCCTTTAGCATGCAGTACATCAGAAATCGCTGCATATTTGTGACTCTTTCTCTACCACTACTTTGGGGTGTAATGATAGACATGCATATGTGATGAAGTAGTCTGACAGATGGTATAAATCTATTAGCTTTCAGACTGGACAGATATGTCTGTTTCACGTCAGAGGGGTCTTTGGTTAACCCAGTCAAAACAGCAAATGCCTCATGTTCATCTATCTCATACGAATGAAGCTTTGCCCCACCCATTGGTATTTTCCAAACACGAGCAAGTAGGGCACTAGTTACTTCAAAATGAACATTTTTAACAGTGGAGGACAATTTGGGAATCTTCGGTTCATATTTCAAATTCTGATAAAATTCCCTAACGAGAGTAGGATAGTAAACAGTGTGCTTCGTCACAAACTTCCACCAGTCTTGAAACTCTAATGCAGGTCGTACCTCAGGAAATGTAGTCAGTAGCTCTTCATCAGAACTTACAATGTACCTGGGGATAAGAACCTTGAGTGGTTCTTCTATATTGATGACAACAGAAGACTTGGATTTCTTTTTCCCGGTGATACCAGAAGAGGTGCGTGGTTCATCTGCTATCGATTTTGAGGACTTCCTTCTCTTGACCAGCGGACTAGGGCTCTGAGGACATTTCTCCTTCCCCTTTCCTTTGCGTTTCCTGGAGATAGCTGTGGATGGTGTCGCTTCTGGAGGGTTGGCTATTGGAGCAACAAGCGCATCCTCTTAGAGTGAGTCCATCGCCAACTGTGTCGTACTCGAATCCTTCAAGTTCTGCTCCATCAACAGCTTTCCCGTCTGAGCACCCTTTGCGGAAGATGATTGGAGACGAGAAATGGTGTGGGAAGGTGTTTGGAGAACACGAAAGGTCAAACGACAGAGGGTTTAGAACGAAGTGGAGAAGAGTAGCGGTCACGCTACGCTTTTAAAGACGAACCGAAGACCTTTTTGGAGAGCGGTTCAACCGGTTCACGTCGGTGAATCGGATTGAAGAAGGTTTAGTTCGAAACAGTACGTTGACGCCAAGGGAAGGTGCGTCTACACAGTGAGGCAGATAAGAATGAGATTCTCCCCCTTTTGGCAGAAATATGAAAGCAATAACACAGTTCTCCCTCTCAAAGAGTATATATGCAGCCTGATGCAAATGACAAGGAAGCTCCCCCTCAAAAATGGAACTTTATGAAAGGAATGAGAAGGAGACCACAGGGACAATCAAAGAGGAGTTCTGTTCATGAAGAGTCAAGAACAGTGAGCACAAGTATTACAGATAATCTTCAAGTAGAGGGAATTCAATTGGATTCTCAAGGAGATATCAATCTCATAAATCCAAAACATAATTTTTCAAAGTCTTCCATTATAAAAGCTTATGAATGGTTTTTATTGATCAGCATGGTTTAAACATGATGTATACAAAGTATATCATTAAAGTTCTGTATTGATATCTAAAACCATGGTTTAATAAAAATGAACCAAGCCCTCATATTTATCTTGATTATCCTCCCTTTCTCTTACACAATCGAATTTATTGACTTCTTTTGGAATTACATGCACTAGTATTGAAATCAAGCAGATATGAAGTCATATGAATTTGTCTAGGGTTGAAGCAATGATTTTAGCATCAATATTCAAATAATCCAATTTGTTCAATAATTTTTCATGCTACAAATTTTATGAGCACTCTAGTTCAGTACACACCTTGTAACTAGAGGATATACCTTGATTAGAGGCCAATATCCCTAAGCACTTAGTGTGACTAACTATCATGCTTTAAATGAATAGAGGTAGCACTTACACATCATGACTCAGTCCAAATCATTTCTGGATGCATGAGTTATATTTCTCAGTGTGCATGCCATTGCTCTGCCAGATTTTCAATGAAATTTTTTTTAAGCAGAGTTAACTGGGCACCTCATGACACAGTCCTTTGGACATGTGTTTCTCAGTGACAAAAGTCATTGCTCTGACAGAACTTACCCTTAGACATTTCAGAAAAGTTCATTTGCTTCAAATCAATAATAATTTCATGTACTTAACCAATTAAAGTCCTGTATTCAATATTTCAGATTTTAGAAGTTTTCACAAGACTCAGCATGAGACAGATGGTTAAGATTTATTAAACATGCTTCAGATATTTTAAAAACTTTAAAGTCAAACTCCATGAATACATTAAATTTAAACCACATGAGTTATTTCAGACATTCATAACAACGTATAATAGAAGATTTCTAGTTCAAGAGTTTTCATATTTATGATCAGGATAGCCCATTGAAATCTTCATGAAAGGAGAGATTTTGAAGCCCAGTGTTTTCTGATAAGATCAAGGTTTGTCAAATAAGATCAATGAGGAAGGGATAGTTGGAAAAAGGCAAGTTGAGGCGAGAAGGAAATTTCCCAAAAGAATAAGATATATCACATGGATCCAAGTAAGGCACAGCTGCGTTAACCCTGCCTCTTCACTGCGTCAACTCATTCATCTTAGACTGCTCAAAGAATGGTTCTATTTCCAAAGATGAATGCCTGCAGCGTTAACTCAGTTTCATCATAGCGTCAACTCACTCCACCAGCCAGAGACACTTCACATCAGTTTCTCAATGAATAAGCTGTCTGGTGGGTTAACTCTATTTCCCACTGCGCTAACTCACTCATCCAACCAGGAGAACAACTCTATACTTTGTTCAGCATTTTGTCACCAAGAAATTTATCTTAAGCTAACTCCCCCTCAGACCATGCATGAATGAAATTATAACATCCAACCAAATGAGCATTAAGCTGAAACTGTATTCATTATGAGATGATTGAAAGGGAGATAAACTCAACAAGGAAAGATGACTAAACTCCCCCTGAAAACATGCAGTGTTGTCATGAACACTAAACGTATGAATTTGTGATTCATGCACATTCAGGTTGCCCTATTAAGCAAAATGACCCATGGTACTAGGCGGAGCACTTGGTCTAACAGACCACCTCACACATAGTAAGAACCTCCAGACAGATTTCCCTGCCTTTTGATAGCTTACTATTTGATATACCATAGTGGTCAAACATGATAATCAAAGAGCATGGCAGACAAGTAAGATTGTTCTAATCATGATAATCCTGTCTAGTCCAAAACAGGTAGATTAAATGTTCAACAACAATCATCAGTCTGATAAATTAAGAATTGAATTCAGACTAGGAAGGCATCAGTGGACTTACATGAAGCTTTCAAACATGGGGTCCTTTTATGTGTCCTGGTTTATTACCCCTTTATTCCATCCAAGGCACACCTGCTAGGCACCTTCCTATTTTCCACTAGTAGGAACCCAAGTGGTCTTGGGTCTTGCATAGTAATTAGCCCCTTTTGGGATTGCCTGCATCTTTTTATGTGCCAAATAGTCATCAGAATTCATGATAAAATAATTATGTATTGAGTGCCCAGATAGCCCACAATAGTGGCATGAACTAGCAGGTTTCATGTTCCTCTTATGTACAATAGCATGAACTTGAGCATTATAAGAGTGAGCATGAGGGTTCCTGTTATCATTATGAAACTTTTTCTTTTCATAACCAGCCACCCAGCAAGCAGCAACTTGGTGGCCTGGTTTTCTGCAATTTGAGCAAACAGGAATTCTTTTAAGAACAAGTTTGTTCCTACCAAATTCTTTGGAATTTCTATTCTTATCCTGGACATGCCAGCAGTCCTTGACTACATGGCCATGCTTCCCACAATGGGAGCATTCATTTTTCTTTGAATGAACAGCAGGATTTATATCATGATATTTCCTAGCATTCATCATTTCAGCATTCAAATCATCCAGTTCTTTTAATTTACACTCATGCATCAAATGACCAATTCTATGGCAATAATAACATGACATATTCTTTTTCTGAACCTCATGATTTCTGACATGAGTTTTCCTAACATGTATTTTACTGGTATTCATGTCATCTTTTCCTTTCAGTTTGCATTCATGCATTTGATGATCAACTTTATGACAATTAAGGCATGACATGAGTTTCCTATTAGCATGAGATTTAAAAACAGGATGCATGTAAGTAGTAGAACCCATTTTGTTCTTTCCTTTTTCTTCTTCAGTTGGCTTCAGAATTCTTTGAGCAGCAAATTGAAATACTGAAGGATTGGCTGAACTAACAGAGGCAACATTTGAAACAACTGAAGTTTGAATCTTATTTTCAAAACTTTTTTTCTTTGTTGAGTTATAGCCCAACCCTTCTTTTTAAAAATTGACATTTACACCTAGCAGCTTGTCTAGGTTTTCCTACCCTTCAACGAATTTAGACAAAGATGTTCTCAAATCTTGGATTTCTTCTTCTAAGGAGGCAATGTGTAACTCATAACTGGCAATCTCTTGCTCACTGCAATTCATAGCTTCAATTAATACATTGTTAGCAGTTTTATATTCTTCAACTTCCTGTTCCAGATTGCTCAGTTTATCAGAATCTTCTACTCTTTCAGTTTCACTTGTAGAGATCATTTTCCCTTTCTCCAGTGAAAGAAGTCTTTCAGACATGGCACTGTTTAACAATTTTAATTTTTCAACTTCTTCTTTAAGCTTATCATTTTGAACCAATTCATTTATTAGAAGCTGATCTTCTGAATTGACTTCATGTTTTCTTCCAGCCTCAAATTCCTTCAATTCTTTTTGTTGTTTTTTAAAATCTTTCTGTAATTCCATATTCACAGATTTTATGACATTCAATTTCTCAATTAGCAATGAGTTCTCCTGTTTAAGTTTCTCTGATTTTTCTTCATCTTCTTTGGAGAGTTTTCTGAAAAAGTCATCTTCAGATTTTAGCTTGTTTAGTTCAGAGCAAGCACATTTAAGTTCCTTCTTCAATTTTCCATTCTGATTTTCATGCATATGGATATCAGACAAGCATGCATCATGGGATTGCTTAATACTAGAACAATTTTAACATGACAAATCAGAACAATTTTGATCAACCTTTTTCCTTAATTTTTTATTTTTAGATTTTATTCTTCCATACTTTTCATACAATTCAACATACATTTCCTTTAAATCATCAAAGGTCATTTCGTCATAGTCAGATTTAGAGTTTACCTCTTCATCAACCTTATCTTCATTCTGACTACTGCCTTGATTGCTGCCACTTGAATTACTTCTGTTAGCCATCATGCAGCTGTCCTTGTTTACCCTGTGAAATTACTTTAACCTATCCAGGATGTCCTTTGCGGACCTGCAATCATGAAGACAAGACCATAAGGCTCTGTCGGTAGCTGCTTTCATCAGGTTAAAGGCTTTCTGATTTTCTCCATCCTTTGATCTGTGTCTATCGGTCCATTTAGACACTTTCAATGGTAAGGTGTGAGGACCTTGTGAAATTAATTTCCACAGATCAGGATTAATAGAATTAACATAAGCATGTAAAGAAGTGTACCACTGATTAAAATTAGAACCACTAACGACGGGTGGAAGAGCCATTGAAAACAAATAGCAAGTAGATTTAAGGCAACAGGAATATTGATGCACTAAAAATAAATTAGCACAGAATACTGCAAGATCGGATCTGCTGGTCGCTGGACCTTGTATGCAGACACCTCTCTGATACCAATTGTTAGGGTGCTAGGCCCGGATATAGAGGGGGGTGAATGTATCCCTCTTTTAATTATGCCCGATTTTAAAACACAAAAACTCAGATATGCAGAACAGGGACTAATGAGCTCTCAAGGAGGAAATGATAACTCAACAATGTAGACATGCCAATATTAACGTTACTGTGAGTATATCTCATTTTACCTCGTAATACCCCAATTTGACCCTCAAATTAACTTTGTTTGAGTGGTTTTCCCATTTTTCTTGGATTTCTCCCTTTTCCTCCCTTTTTATTATTTTTCCTATTTTTCTAGATTTTTCTGGGAATGTTTTAGATTATTTTGTGATTAACGACTTGAAGTAGGACGCGTTTTAAATAACGGCCTGGTCTGAGACGTGTTTCGAAGAAAGGACGACTAGCGGCAAAGGCGTCAGTTTCTAGAATTTTTTGATTTCCAAAATGAGTACAAATGTTCAAAAAAATAAGAATTAACGTCCCTCCCTGGGTCGTGTTTTTAATTAACGCCTACTCCCTTAGGCGTCTCTTTATCATTTTCAAATAAAGAATATTTTTAATTCAAAAATTAAATCTTTGAATTGACGCCTTTGTTCAGGTCGTGTTTTTTAAGTAACGCCTTGAGGCAGGTCGTCAATTTAAATTAACGCCCTTCTGAGAGTCATTTTTTACCCTTCCGTGTCCTGCTTTAACAGGTCTTTCATGGAGAGTTCCCTGATCACCTTTTTTAGAGAAGTAGAGTCCTTGCCTAATGTTTATCTCTTCCAAATTCCAACTAAAACATGTTTTCTTATTTTCTCTCCAATTTAATTTCGAATTTCACTTCCTTTCCTCATTTAATCTCTTTTTCCACTTGGGAAATGGTCCCTATGACTTTCCAAGGTTGAAGGGACACTTACCTAAGGTTTATCTCTTCCAAATCCAAATAAAACATGTTTTCTTATTTTCTCTCCAATTTAATTCCGAATTTCACTTCCTTTCCTCATTTAATCTCTTTTTCCACTTGGGAAAGGGTCCCTATGACTTTCCAAGGTTGAAGGGACATTTGCCTAAGGTTTATCTCTTCTAAATTTCAACTAAAACATGTTTCCTTATTTTCTCTCCAATTTAATTCCGAATTTCACTTCCTTTCCTCATTTAATCTCTTTTTCCACTTGGGAAAGGGTTCCTATGACTTTCCAATGTTGAAGGGACCCTTGCCTAATGTTTATCTCATTCTAAATCCCACTAAAACATGTTTTCCTAATTTCCCTTGGAATTAATTCCGAATTTCAACCCTATAAATAGGACCCCTCTCTCCCATTTGTTAAGAACATCAAGATCAATTCAAGGGGAGGTGCTGTCGGACTAAAGGCTCAAGGAGGAAGACTCCCATGCACCTAAAAGTTTCATCCATGGAGTTCTTCCTCTATTGAAGATTTGGAGCCTCTACATCCATGAAATTCTACATCCTCTTCTTCCTCCATTGAAGATCTTGAAGCCAAGTGGAGAAACCACTAAGCTTTCCCCCTCCTATCTCTTATTTTTCTTTAGTTAATTGCATGCATCATTATTCCATCTCTTCCTTTTATTTCTTTTTATCTCCATGTTGAGATCTCCTTAGTGCAACACTTGCACACCTCCCTATTTGCATATCATTCATCATATCTCCCATACCCTTTTGCATAGGGGTTTAAGGGCCAACACCCGCAAGGTGTGTTCTTATACATGATTTTCATGTTCATCTTTATTATGAATTTGATGTTACACTCACCTTGGTTCTAATTCCTATTTTATTGGTTGTTGTCTTTGATATTTACATGATCTTTACCATGATAAGAGAACCAACATGTTTAATTCAATTCATAAGGATGCGTCACCGTGCACATCTTATAATCCTCAATTTCAACATGTTCAACATCGTCCTCACCATATCTCCAAGGGACCACGTCTTTATTCTTATGGTGTTGCCCGTCCTATGGGCAATGTCCAATCTCAGGGTCCCCCGCCTCAATTTCGAGCCACTACTCCTTCGGGACCGTCTCCTCCCAATGATGAGAAGGTCTCCCAGATCTTGCATGCATTAGATCATCTCACCCCTCAACAGATCCAAGCCCTTAAGGCCGCTGTTGAGGGTGCATCTCATTTATCTCATCCTCCTCCCAATCCTACACGGGTGGCCCATCATCCATCTCCCTTGTCTACTCATGTTCCTAATCGAGTAGCCCATTACCCATCTCCTTCTATTCACACTCCTCCTCGGGTGGTCCGACACCCACCTCCTTCTATTCCTCCTCCATCACGGCCCCAAGGCCCATTTATTTCTTGCAATCCGGCCCATCCGGGTTCTTCTACGGGTCAGCCCATTAATTCCCCACCACGGCCTTCTTATGCGGCCCCTCCTTCAAGGCCCTGCCAACCCTTGGCTGCTCAAGTCACACCCTTCCAGCAAACTCTTCTCGATAAGGTAACTTTGATGGAGGAACAATTAAAGAGGGTCACGGCTCCTCCTACTCCAGTCAATCCCCTCCACGTCGCTCTAAATAATATTACAAAGATGGAGAAAGAATGGAAGGATAGGAGAGACGACTATGGTATCGACAGTTCAAGCAAGCAAGAGCCAGCAGATTTCAACGCTCAAGTGGACACCGTCCGCCCTCCACCCGTCCGCACACTTCATTCATATGGCCTTCCACCTCCACATACGCAACATCATTACATTCCTCCATCCACATATACGCCTCCACTACGGTGTCCACTTGAATTTAATGAGCAAGAGCCGGCAATTGAAGAATTTGAAGCGGTGTACGACGATGAAGCTATGCAGGCGCCCCTTCCGAGTTTTCTTCGCTTCCCACTTCCTCCACTATCATTTGATGAACCCCCTGCTCAGGACGAAGCCGCCGTCCCCAATCCAACCCCCGTTTCTGAAACCTCTTGGTGTTACGACGATGGGTCGATACTTCAATCACCCACGCCGACGCATCTGGAGTCTCCTCCTCCTAACACCGCTCGCCCCGTTCGGCGTTTTCTCCGCACCAAACCGCCACCAATTACACCTCCACCAGCTATGCCAACCTTCATAACACCTCCCCCCATTAAGTCATTAACCTCCACATCGGCCTCCACCGAGCCTGCTATTGAACCTTCCCCAATTAATCTACCATTACCACCACCTCAACCCTCCATTATACCTTTAACACCAAAACCAACTTTGCCTATTTCTCCTTCACTTAATCTTTCAACCTTACCCGTGGCTAATCCTGAGCAGGATCCACCCTTTTTTGCACCTGAGCCAATCTCGACTGTCTCCGAGCAAAAGGAGAAGCTCGACGTGTTTGAACCTCTACTTCCACTTACCCATTTGCCAACACCTCCCATTATACCTCCACCATCCACGGAGCCTTACGCCTCCGCCTCACGTCCCTTTACTACTCGGAAGGGGAGTGCTTCTACAAGTACTTGTGCCAAAGATAATCAAGAGCCGCGAAAGAAGGATTTGGCCGTGGATGTGCCGTTCAAAATGCAAGAGTTTATTTGCCGGATGCCAATCCGGGTTATTGTGCCAAGCACGGTCAAAGAGTCCAAGTCGCCGCCATTGTTTAGAAGAGAATGTCAGGCGTTGATGCCACCCAAGGGCCGGGCAGGGCACCCCTTGTTCCTACTTTCAAATTCTGAATTCATTCTTCCATGCAAGGGGCGAATGCCTATTCTGTTCAACACTCCATATATGTCACAATCCTTGGGCATGACGACGCTTCCTATCCCAACTTTCCGACTCCCTCATACCATTATTCTTCACTCTTCAAGGGAGTTGTCACTTACCATTGAAGCTTCGTCACGGGCTCTTGCTTTATTCATTGGGGCGAGGGGTTATACACTTTCACTGCAATGGAGGGGCAGTTATCTTGATGCTAAGGGGTCTTCTACTATTTTATCCCCCTTCTGTTCAATGCCATCCATATTCTTGTCTATCACCGATTCTTCATGGGCCACCCCAAGGAGAAAGAGGAGGGTCTCGTCCTCTCACTCTTCATATCCTTCATGTTCATCATATTCCTTGCATCTCATGCATTTTATTGCATTCATGCATTCACCGCATTCATTACATCCATTCTATTACATGCATTTACACCTCCTGCTTCCCGGGTTTCCAAACCCGTACCTTCCCTGCCTTCCGGCACCTCCAGATCCTCTGCATTTCCCATCTTATTCATCTTCATCCGTACTCGCCGGACATTGTGCCCCCTCCAATCTTTCCTCAGGGCATCGCCTATTCCCAACTGTTGCATCCGCACTCCCCGGATCTTTCTCTTCTCCTAGGGCATCGCGTCCCCTGGTATCTTCCTCCTCTGGAACCTCCGGATCTTGCTCATTGGGCATCGCGCCCCTTTTCACCTTCACATCCGGGTCCTCCGGGCATCTCATTAATTTTTCTTGGGCATCGCGTCCCTTTCCATCTTCTTCCTCCGGAACCTCCGGATCTTTCTCTTTTCCCTGGGCATTGCGCCCTTTTCCATCTTCTCCCTCCGGAACCTCCGGACTTTCCCCTCGGGCATCGCGCCCCTTTCCATCTTATTCCTCCGGAACCTCCGGATCTTTCTCTCCTCCCTGGGCATCGCGTCCCATGACATCTTCCCCCTCCGGAGCCTCCGGATCCTTCATGCCTTTCCCTATCCTTTGGGCACGCCGCCCCTTTCCATTTGCTATCTCCGGAGCCTCCGGACCATCCATCATTCTTCAAATTCATCTTTCTGCTCTTCCAAGACATCACATCCTTCATTTTCTTCTTCCTTTTCCATCATCTTTTTCCCTATTTCTTCCCAGGGCACCGCGTCCCTCGATATCTTATCCCTCTAGAGCCTCCGGATTCCTCCTATCAGGATTCTCCTCCTCTGCCTCCGGACCCTCCAGATCCGCCTCTTTCTATCTATCAATTTCTTCTTCTAATTCCTCCTGATCATGGGTCCGACCCAACTTCTTCCACATCCACTGCCTTGGGCATCTGCTCTTTCTCCCACTGCTTTCGAGGCTTTAGTCCTCACTCCTCCTTCTAATTCTCCGCTTCTTCTGTAGACTGTTCCATGTGATCAGGGTCTCCGCGCCTTAGTGAGGGAGTTCTAGCCCTCGCCTCTTTTCCTTTTCTCCTTATTCATCTGAGTCTGGTCTTGGCACCACTCCTTCTTGTTAAATCACTTTCAATCATTTGCTTCCAATCCTTTTGACTGCCAAAGAGGACTACCCCACGATGATCAATCTCGCCTCTGACAGCTGCTTCTACAAAGGTTGCAAGGTAACATATTGGCGTAAGTACATATTATTATGATATCATTATCTCATTGCTTCACGCATGATTTTTAAAATAAAGTGCTTCTTAACAAGATTAAAAGTGGTATTTTAGACCTTTATCTTAGGCTTTTGTTTAATTAAATCATTGTCAAAAAGAGTCTTTAGGCTTGCTTCTGCAGCACCTTTGGTTAATAAGAACCCCGCGCTGGGAATTCAACATTCTCTCCCCGCTTGTTAAGAGCAACCCTTAGCTAGGCACCGCACACACTTCACGGCGTCCTTAGCTGGCTCCTTTGACAAAACACCGTTGCTACTTTGGCCATGCCATGAGTATTCCTGAAAGTCTTTTCTCTTTTTTACTCGGCCGCATGCAGGTGCAAGAGGTTGACGGATGAGATGACCAACCTAGGTAATCCCCAATACGAGAGGAGTCTCAAATAGGGGCAGTCTTGACCCAAAATCAATGTGAGTTTTCATATGAGTTTTCATGATATACATCTCGCCAAAAGGGCTATTATGAAAATCAAGTTAAAATTTTGATAAATTCAAAATTATGAATTATGGCATGACAAGAGTGGCAAAGTCTCCGCAGGGAAAACCCTAGTCGTATGCATGTCAAGGGTCTAAAAATCAAAGGCATAAAGCCCCGGTGCAACAGACTACCTCTTTGAGGGGAAATACCTTGGAAGGAATTCAAGTCCTGACATCTCCCACCCTGTATAAAGTTTATCCTCAATTATTCTTCTCTTCTCCCTCTAAGACCGAATGTTTCTCGGGTATGGCCTTGGTAGTGGCACCGTTAACCATGGACAGTTGGTTATAGGGCGCCACCCTTCAATGCACGCCTGGCTTTGGGTAGTTTTTAGCGAAAGGGGAAGGAACAAGGATTCTTAGCGAGTGGTTTAAACATCCTTCGATGCTGCATTAACAATGTCTAAACTAAAATGCATAAAAATTTGAATATCTTTTTCCAAACTTCATAAAAATTTGAATACCTTTCCAAAATACAAAAAAAGTTGAATATTTTCTAAACCAAAATCCAAACAAAAAAGTTGAATATTTCTTGATCAAAATCTAAAAAAATTGAATATTTTCAAAATTCATAATAAAAATTCGAATATTTTCCAAAAAATCCACAAAAAATTTGAATATATTTTTCAAAACTCACAAAAAGTTGCATGGTGTATTTTGACTGATGGTGTTTTGCAGGAACAACAACTTTGCAAGGACCAAGAGCACGGGATGAGTCCTCTCCACTCATTGCTATCAATCTATTGATTCCTCCCGACATTCTCATGACATGCCACCCTGGGCATTTTGATTATCATCTCCCTATATCATCCTGATTATTCATTTTCGGATCTATCAATCAACTCCTGCTAATTTCAATTGATCATTCTGCCACTGGGTATTACTTGATTCTGATCATTCAATCTCAATCTCACATGCCAAGATTGTCATCCTCATGGCAAACAACAGACAATGATGTTTTGCAATGTTGTAACTCATGCTATTCATGCTACATAGGTTTGAATGCTATCTACATACAAGCTTTGATGACTATGCTATGCTTGCTGTGCTTATTCATTGTTTGTTATCTTCACTATATCTTGGCTGATGAATTTTTGAGCACAGAAAGAAGCTCTTGGTCCCACCGACTGGGCATCAACATCCAAGACCCATGGTGTTTTACTTTATGTCTCAGTTCCCCCTTGCTTATTGCTCCATCATCCCCCTGTATGCATTTTACTATATGTCATTACGCTATTAGATTATATCAAGGACCTTGTGACTTTGATAAATCTGGAATTTGAGTTCCCCTTCATCAAAAACGATGATGATTCCAGAGGAGTCTTAGTCATACGGATAGGCCGTTGAGTCATCCAAGGCTGGGGATGATGGCTCCTTTTTGCGAGTTGGTGCGTGGATAAATGGGTTTCGGCTTAGTATCAGCTCGCAGAATGGGTTTCTTGACTCAGTCTGGATAGCTTAACAATATTATCCTTGATTATCTTATATTTTTATTTGATTTAACTTTTCCCTTTAAACCCAGCATGCATTCATGTAGGACTTTGAAACAACTGTTGAAAAATCACTCTAATAAGCTGATTTTGAGGGTTAAAATTGATCACTAATTTCCAAGATATGAGATTTTCCATGCCGAATTGTGTCCTAAGTTCGTTTTGTCGCTGTTTTGGGTCATTTTCTCGAAAGGTCTTTGTTTGGATTCCTATCTCTCGTTTCAATCCTTTCCCTTGATCCACCTTGGCTGCAGCACGTCCACATTGGCTGGTAACCGCTCCCCAATGGTGAAACCTACAGGTTTGTGACCTGGGATACTCCCACCGCGCTGGAAGTTGATCATTCTCCTTCGTGCCCGCGTGCGCACTCCCTCTTTTATCCAAACATCGTTGATTTCATTGAATTTCTCGAGATTGTTTCATCTCGAGCTTTTGATTTCATTCTCACCAAGTGATGTCGATTGCGTGTCTCATCACACCTTGGCATCTACTTTTCAGTTTGCTCTGCTCCCTTGCAAAGCAGACGCCAAGGCGGGGCAGCTGTAGACACGCTAAAATTGACGTTACTGTGAGTATATCTCATTTTACCTCGTAATACCCTAATTTGACCCTCAAATTAACTTTGTTTGAGTGGTTTTCCCATTTTTCTTAGATTTCTCCCTTTTTTCTCCCTTTTTATTATTTTTCCTATTTTTCTATATTTTTCTGGGAATTTTTCAGATTTTTTTGTGATTAACGACTTGAAGTAGGACGCGTTTTAAATAACGGCCTGGTCTGAGGCGTGTTTCGAAGAAAGGACGACTAGCGGCAAAGGCGTCAGTTTCTAGAATTTTTTGATTTCCAAAATGAGTACAAATGTTCAAAAAAATAAGAATTAACGTCCCTCCCTGGGTCATGTTTTTAATTAACGCCTACTCCCTCAGGCGTCTCTTTATCATTTTCAAATAAAGAATATTTTTAATTCAAAAATTAAATCTTTGAATTGACGCCTTTGTTCAGGTCGTGTTTTTTAAGTAACGCCTTGAGACAGGTCGTCAATTTAAATTAACGCCCTTCTGAGAGTCATTTTTTACCCTTCCGTGTCCTGCTTTAACAGGTCTTTCGTGGAGAGTTCCCTGATCACCTTTTTTAGGGAAGTAGAGTCCTTGCCTAATGTTTATCTCTTCCAAATTCTAACTAAAACATGTTTTCTTATTTTCTCCCCAATTTAATTTTGAATTTCACTTCCTTTCCTCATTTAATCTCTTTTTCCACTTGGGAAAGGGTCCCTATGACTTTCCAAGGTTGAAGGGACACTTACCTAAGGTTTATCTCTTCCAAATCCAAATAAAACATGTTTTCTTATTTTTCTCTCCAATTTAATTCCGAATTTCACTTCCTTTCCTCATTTAATCTCTTTTTTCACTTGGGAAAGGGTCCCTATGACTTTCCAAGGTTGAAGGGACACTTGCCTAAGGTTTATCTCTTCTAAATTCCAATTAAAACATGTTTCCTTATTTTCTCTCCAATTTAATTCCGAATTTCACTTCCTTTCCTCATTTAATCTCTTTTTCCACTTGGGAAAGGGTTCCTATGACTTTCCAATGTTGAAGGGACACTTGCCTAATATTTATCTCATTCTAAATCCCACTAAAACATATTTTCCTAATTTCCCTTGGAATTAATTTCGAATTTCAACCCTATAAATAGGACCCCTCTCTCCCTTGTGTTAAGAACATCAAGATCAATTCAAGGGGAGGTGCTGCCAGACTAAAGGCTCAAGGAGGAAGACTCCCATGCACCTAAAAGTTTCATCCATGGAGTTCTTCTTCCTCTATTGAAGATTTGGAGCCTCTACATCCATGAAATTCTACATCCTCTTCTTCCTCCATTGAAGATCTTGAAGCCAAGTGGAGAAACCACTAAGCTTTCCCCCTCCTATCTCTTATTTTTCTTTAGTTAATTGCATGCATCATTATTCCATCTCTTCCTTTTATTTCTTTTTATCTCCATGTTGAGATCTCCTTAGTGCAACACTTGCACACCTCCCTATTTGCATATCATTTATCATATCTCCCATACCCTTTTGTATTGGGGTTTAAGGGCCAACACCCGCAAGGTGTGTTCTTATACATGATTTTCATGTTCATCTTTATTATGAATTTGATGCTACACTCACCTTGGTTCTAATTCCTATTTTTATTGGTTGTTGTCTTTGATCTTTACAAGGGTAATCAAAAAGGAAGAACTCTCTTCATCGGCCGACCGATCGGAAGAGAAAGGAAAGCACTCATAATCCCGCGCTTTTAAGGTATTTTTCGCGATCCCTCCCTTTTATTATTTGTTATATCTTTGAGGCCCTCGCGTCTCTGACGATCACACATCCCCTTAGCATCCTACGCATGCTCCCCTTTTCTCCCCTTCTTCCCATGCTTTTTATTATCCATTTATTATCTAAGTGGATTTCTTAGAATCTACAAACAATTTGTCAAACAGTTGGACTGTAACAATGCAGCCACCTGATCACACCAGAATCCCAGGCAGAGCTAAACACACCGACCACACAAAGTAGAGTTTAAAGCTCAAGATATACTCCCAAGAGAGCACAATAAATCAAGCATTCACAACCTGTGAAGGATGGTAGGAGATATGGAGCAAGACGAACACAGTAATCAACCACATGGACAGAAGGTTTTTAGGTGGTTCGGTCCACTAACCTACATCCACCCCTCACTCCCAACCGGAGTGAGGCTTCCACTAGCAATGCTAGTAACCGCAGACTCAGTCTGCAACAGGACGCTGCCAGACAGCTTGACCAGGGGAACAATCTCCCCTCTTCCTCCCAACCGGAGGGACCCCTGGACTTGCACCCCACAAGTCCAGAACCGGAGGATGAGCCTCCCTTCCTCTAAACCAGAGGGAACCCACAAGCAGCACCCAGCTACTTGCAACTGGAGATCTAATCTCCCTTCTCCTGACCCATCAAGAGGAACATTAGCAAAAAGAGTACTAAAAAGAAAAGATAAGAAAACATAAAAGGCTCATCAACAAAAGCTGTAAATGAAATGCAAGAAATATAGCTCTAAATGAGCATAGTCATTCTGGATTTGATCCACGAACAGACTAAACCGATCTTCTTCTTCTTTCTTCTTCTTTTTTCTTCAACTCACGTAGTCTATCTCTTTTCTGCTCTCATTCTTCTTACTTCTTCAACAAGTAAAAGGGAGGTGCGTTGACGCTGCTAGGCTGCTGCGTTAACGCATTGATGCGTTCTGCGACCCAACACCTTGTCTTGTTTAACTATTGCGTCGACGCTGCTAGCTCGTGGCGTTGACGCATTGGTACGTTCCAGTAAGCAGACATTCTGGCCTTTTCAATTGATGCGTTGATGTTGCTCCATTGCTGCGTTGACGCATTGGTGTATTTCTGAATCGGCCTCTTCTTCTTGAGTGGCTGAGTTGACGCTTTAAGCTCCCAGCGTCGACCCTGTTCCTTTCTTGCAGCAAGAATGAAATACATTATTTAATAGAATATATCATTCATATCTCATTGTTGCCATCATCAAAACTAGGGACACAACACGGGTTTCTTCTTGCTCTTTTGGTTGGCGACGCTGGCCGACTTTTTCTTCTTTTCTTCTTTCTTTCTTTCTTCTCTTCTTTTTTTTTCTTTTTTTTTCTTCTCTTCTCTTTTTTTTTGTCCCTTCTCATCTTCTCTTCTTTTTTGTATGATTGACCATGGTGGAGGTGCAGGAGAGTGCTCACCCCCTCAGGGAGGGGATGAGTGGTTCTCTCCACCACATAAATCCCATAATAGTAATCTTTATTCAGCACTGGTCTCGACGAACGTGGCCATACAACCCTTTCTCGCCGGCTCTTTCTCTTCCTTTTTTGCTTCTTTCTTTTCTCTTTTTTTCCTTCTTTTCTTCTCTTCTCATTTTATCCTTTTCTTCTTTTCTTCATTTCTTCTCTTTCTTCTTGAGGGAAATGGGGGGCCTTGATTTCCCCTCCCTTCCCTTCTCTTTCTCTTCTCTTTTATCACAGCCCCCCATGATTCCTGGAAGCTGTAGGTGCCTCGGAGTAGCATTGTCGAGGCGACAAAGATAATTTCGCCTAGTCCGGCTTTTCTCCCCATAGGGCAGACGAAGACACCACCTGCAATTCATCAAAGCAGGCAAACATCGTTTATTAGGGGGCCATGAGGCCCTGAATCCCGGCGAAGAGATGAAGGGTGGTTTAGTCCCACCGGGCGTGCCAGACTTGTGGATGCACTTAAATTCGATTATTACGTTCTGTTATTCGAAAATGGTCGATTCATCTATTAAGTGTGTGGGTGTGCCAGTCATGAAGTGATGATTTATTCGGGCTCCGAAGAACCCATGGTGCGCTCGATCTGACTCAGTCAGACGATTGTGTGGTTCGTGTCGGGACCGAAACCCGCCGCGCCATGAAGGTCACAGCGTCATTTACATCCCCTATACGAGAGAATACCCTTGATTAATCACTGGGATTCAGGGCCTCATGGCCAGGAAATTAATGGCATGAAAGGTCTATTAGGATGTATTGAAATCCCCGTACGAGGGCGAGAGGGAAGCATTCGAGATTATGTCGGCCATGTGCTGACCATTTAATGTTCGGACGAGTGTCCGTCTCGAAAAAATTGAGATTGTCGCGGGACAAACCGGAATGCATGTATGCCAGGATATGGCAAATTTATTGTTCGGAGGAGCGAAAAACGTTCGGCTGAGCCTCGGTTGGAGCGGTCAGAAACCAGTAAATCTGTTGGTCCGATGCAAGAACAAGCTATGACCATACTGCGGTGGGCCCCCTGTGATCGAATCCAGGCTCGCATGAGCGTTATTAATATTTCCGGTGCCAAGGGGCAACGGGGGAATATCCCTTGAATCGGTTGGAAAGCCCTACGTCTAGGGGAGCGGATGTTCGAGATGTATCGGTCGTTTGGGGGACCTTTTAATATTCGGACAGGTGCCCGGCTTGAGAATATCATAATCGTCACGGGAGGACCCAAGATATATGTATGCCGGGATACAACAAATATATGATTCTGAGATGTTGGAAACATTCGGTTAAATTTTGGTTAGTGTAGTAGGAAGCTAGCGAGTTTATTGGCATGTGCGAGATCGAGTCAGGACCAAACCGGAGGCACCTCCCGTGGTCCAAACAGGGCTTGCATGGGCGACGTTAATATTTCCGGTGCCAGAGGGCAACGGGAAAGAGTTTCGGGACTAGATTCCAAAACCAAAGCGTGTTCGAGGGGAATGAGCTATAGGCCGAAGATAGGGGTCAGACAATGACCATAATCGAGATGGACCCGAGGTCCAAGCATGGCCCATGAAGGCCTTATTGATATTCCCATATGTGGGGTCCAGGAATGACGAGAGTCCTCTCGTTCCATTCAGATTTTTGTCAGTCACTCATGGACCATTTTGTGTTCGGACAAAGGTCCATATCGAAGGTACGACGTAAATGGGGACAAAGCCATTCAAATGTGTAGATCTTATTTAAAATCCACACTTAAATATAAAAAAAGAGCAATAGATATGATGAAAGCAATAAAATAGCACGAGGTGCTAAAAGGAGGAGTTGTGATCGCCAGAGGGTTTACCTCAAAAAAAAAAAAATAAGATCGCATGTACCTGGTGAAAGATGTGATGCGGGATAAATGTGGATCTCTTCCTCCAACTCCAATCGGCCGGCCGACGAAGTGGGTTTTCTTGATTGATTACCTTGTAAGAAAGACAATAAAGACAAGTAAAAGAAAAGGGGATCAGCCAAAGTGCAGTAGTATCAGTCAAAACTAACATAAAAATAATGAAAAGACCTCAACATGCGCACCTTCTTTTTTGTTTTCTTTTAAAACCCCTTAAGAAGACTTAAGGGAAGGGGAGTTTGATGATAAAAAAATGCAACAAAACGTGAACAAAGAATAGAGATATAAAGGACAGAGGGATGATGGTATGAATGAAATAAAAACAAAATAGATGAAAAGATGAGAACCCTGCTGTCCCTGGCGACAGTAAAGGGAAGAAACCGAATAGTGATGGATGAAGCACCGGATGTAGCCCAAAGGGATGCAGAGAGGGGAGGCAGCAAGGGATGAAGAAAGCTTCTGCCCGTGATGAAAGAAAACTTCTGAGCGCTCAATCCGTCAAATACTGAAGGTGCTTAACCTTCTGCACGATAGGTCAAGTTTTTAATTTATAATGCCTCAAACGGATGTGATCAAACCAATGAAGGATAAGAATCAGGCAATGAAGCATCCAGGGAAGGATCAAGATCGAGCAAGAGTCCAAAGACAGCAGGGAACTGTGAGGGAAAGAGTGAAAAGGAAGGACTCTGGAGTGAAACACGCCTTAATACAGGGCGTCTTTTATGAATTGACGACCTTCACAAAGACGTCTTCTTGAAACACGACCTAGGAAAGGGCGTTTCTTCCTGGATTTAATTTTGGAAACGAAACTTTGCCTTGTTTGAAAGCTCAAATAACACGCCTGAGATAACGGCGTTAATTAAAATCACGCCCTGAGAGAAGGCGTTACTTACAAAAGGCTTTTATTTTGAAAATAGATAATCCCAGAAATTAAGGGATAACACCAGGAATTGACGCCCTCACGTACGGTCGTCCTTTCTTTGAAAACGCCCTACCACAGGTCGTTACTTTTAAAATTAACGCCCTTAATCAAGTCGTGAATCACAAAAATACAGGAAAAATGCAGAAAAACTCACAAAAATAGAAAAACTTCATGTTATAGGAATATTGAAGTCTACTTGGGGCATTTATATAATAACATGAGATTTGATCAACAAAACGTCAATTTTGGCGTGTCTACAGCTGCCCCGCCTTGGCGTCTGCTTTGCAAGGGAGTGAGACGGAAATGGAATGAAGTGTAATGAAAGGAATGAAGTGGAATGAACTGATAAGGAGACGCCAAGGTGTGATGTGACACGCCTCAGACACTAAGCATTGGAAATCTTTTCAAGATTCTAAATGAAACAACTCTGAGTGGTTCCAAGGAAACAATCGATTTGTTGGATAAAAGGAGGTTAAACTAAGTAATAAAGGGTGTGCGCGTGGGCACGACAGGGAAAGACCATTGGAGAGCAATTACCAGCCAATGTGGACGTGCTGCAACCAAGGTAAATTTTGCAGAAAAGTAAAAAGAATTGGGATAGAGATCCAACAAAAGGAACACTTTCAAGGAATCAGCCTGAATGGCTTCAAATAGAACGAAGTACTTGCTTTAAAGTGGAATATCTCATGTCAACTCAATCGAGAGCGAGTGAACTTCATTATTGCCATAATATGAAGATTTTCAGCATGAAACTCAAAGTCCTACATGATGCATGCTGGGCTAAAAGAAAAGGTTAAAACAAAACAAATTAAAAAAATAGAAGATAATCAAGGATAATATTGCTAAGCTGTTTAAGTCTGGTCAAGAATCCATATTTCCGAGCTAACACTAAGCCGAAGCCCGTTTGTCCGCGCATCAACTCATAAAGTGGAACCATAGTCCCAAAGCTTTTAACAACTCAACGGCCTATCCGTGTGATCAAGATTCTCCTGAAATCGTCATCGTTTTTGATGAAGGGGAACTCAAATTTCAGGTTCATCAGAACCACAAGGTCCTTGACATAATATAATAGCGTAGATATCATATAGTAACAATGCTTACAAGAAACAGATACACGGTGGCAAGATGTTGCTCCTATGAGTGATCCAAACGCCTCGAATCTTGCAAACTTCTGCACTTTTAAACTTATTAGCCTTTTTCCATCAATTCAGAACATGACATGATCATAAGTGCTTAATTATAGACAATTTTATCACAATAATAGCACTTAGGTTTATTAAAGGAATCAAAGCATGAAGAGATCAAAATTCATAATCCAATAAAACACGCCTAAGAATAGGGCGTTAACAGCATGAAAGCGCCTGACCATAAGTCGTTAATCATTTAAAACACGCCCTAAACAAAGGCGTAAACAGTAATGGAGGCTTAGAAAAACACGCCCAATTCCAGGGCGTTAAATAAAACACGCCGTTAGTCAGGTCGTCAATTTAAAAATAGACGCCCTAACCAACGTCGTTAATTCAGCACGAACTTCCGTTTCCTAATTTAACAGCACAGTCCTAAACCCAATCGAACTTCTAACTCCCAACAGCCTTACAACTCTCTAGATCTCTATTAATAGGAGGCCCTCCTTCAACATAAACAACCACAACCCTGCAGCCGCCGAAATTCTGTATTCCCGTTCTTGCCTTTCTTCTTCTTCATCTGCTTGCAGGTTGCATCGTCCAAGCCTCTCCCGACGATGGACAGGGCGCTGAAAAGACAAAAAAACTCAACTCCCAGGATTAACGATATCCAAGGTCATATAAGCAACAGGATATGCATGAATCAGGTTAGTTTTAACTTTCTCTATGGTGCATACTGTTCTGGCGAACTGCTCACATGCTCATGTCATATGCTCATGTACCTCTTCTTTTGTTTTCTTCCCTTCCTCTCACAGGATTACCCAAATCTTCCAGGGGCTAGAAGATATGTCCAAATCAAATGGTTGCCCCTCATCCTCTCCAAATTCACATCAGACATGAGGGTATATGTAGCTAGATGGCATCTCTTGGGGTTGATAACCCATGCCAAGCATTATGATCAAATCCACATAGATTGGGCTGCCATAGGAGCATTGATTGAGACATGGCATCCTTCCACCCATACCTTCTTATTTTCCACTTTTGAAGCCACCATCTTGCTGGAGGAAGTAGAGATGATCCTAGGCTTAAGAAAGATGAAGCACGGAGAAGAAGAAAAGATGGCCATCATGCCAAAACCCATCTCCTCCCACGAGTTGCTAACCTCGTTGATACCTAGCCCAAATATAGTGAACCAAATCAAGGTCACTAAAGGAGTTAACCTCTTGAAGCTCGCCTCATGGGTGTACAAGAGAGCGGATCAAGCTAAAGAGGAAGAGGAGATAGAAAGAGTGACCAAAGCCTTCGTGGTATGCTTGGCAGGAGCACTCCTATTCCCATCCACGGAGGACTTTCTAGAGGAGTCCCAATTGAGCGCAGTGGTGAGCTTATGGGAAGGAGAGAGAGTTGGACCGGCGATCCTAGCATATCTCTATAGCGGGCTCACAGCGGCGTCCATGGGAAGGCCCATTTACGGGTGCATGCTAGCACTCTCAAGTTGGGTTGATCTACACTTCAAATTCGACTCATGCCACGAAGCCCAACAATCCTCAAGAATTTTCTCAAAGAGCCCACTCTCATATATAACCGGCTCATTAGGTATAAGCTATAGAGTGACCAACCGAATTCCTCAAATCAAGAAGAGAGGGGATTGGAGGGAGCACCTAAAGGTAATGCCAAAGAATCTTTTTACTTGCGCCCCGGGTGTATTCAAAATGCAGGAACTTCGTGCACGTTTCTCCATCGGGACGGACCTTCGTCTTATTGGTGCTTCGGACTTTGTTTTATATAATGCACACCGGTGCCTTCCTCAGCTTGGGCTCCCAAGGCAACACTTAGAGGACGTCTCTCATCTTCCTCCAATCAAGTCAAGGGATCTAGGCAACAACGAAGACGGTGAAGAGGTTATCACCATTCAAGCTTTATGGAGGCTAAGCAAGCTTCATCAGCCTGTAGAAGACTTGGACGAAGACAAAGAAAAGTGGAAAAATTATGTAACTTCATTGAGAAAATTAAGGTCCAAAGTGACTCATTAGTCATTATAGTTCCTCCTCTTAAAATAATAAAGATTGCTTTCTGATTTGAGCCAATTGCCACTGTGATTATGAACCAAATCATCCAAAAACTGCGTTTCTGTTGTGAATAACGCCTCCAAGAGCGTCGCGAATTACCAAATACACGCCTTATTTCAAGGCGCTTCAACGGCCCTTCGTCAACAATTGACGCCTTCAGTGGTGGGCGTTACTTTTAATGACGACCTAAAGAAAGGCGTGACCAGATTCAAACCTAAAAGAATATAATCGTTAACTCATCAAAATAACGCCTTTTCCATAGTCACGTTTCAAAAGTAAAACGCCTTTACCAGAGGCGTTACTTAAAACAGCAATGATGGCTTCCCTTACATCAATCAACGCCCATTCAATGCGTCTGACGACGGTTATCGTTCTCCATGCAAAATAAATTAACGCCTTAATCATCGTCGCCAATTTCCATAAAACGCCCAACTAGTGGTCGTGAATTCATTTATAAACGCCTTTCTCGAGGGCGTGTCTTCTTTTCGAAACCCAAAAGCCAACGAGCCTCCTTCTCCTTCCTCCTTCCGTTTTCATTTCACCCCTTTTCTCTGCAAACCCTAACCGAAGCCCCCCCCGAAGCCTCTCTCTCAATCTCCTCTCTCTCATTCTCTCAAACATTCTTTCAATCTTAGCCATGGCCAAACGCCAAAGAATTAGTGCCCCAGACGTGGTTGACCTCGACGCCTCCCACGCCCAAGAAGAAGAAATTTCTATGGAGGAGCTCGCCGTCGTGGCCTATGAAGATGAGCCGGCGACGGCCGGCGGCGACGAGGCCGACGGAGCAACGGGCGAAGCAGGAGACGCAGAAGGTGGAGAAGAAGAAGGAGAAGAAGAAGGAGAAGAAGGACCGCCGTGCACGGCGGCGGTCGCTTCCCGGGGGCAACTCCGGCGGCCCAGACGGCCGCTGCCACGGCCACAACCCCAGAAGCACAAGAAGGTAGGTTCCCCCTCCCCAATTCCAATTTTTTTATTTTATTTATATTTTTTTATGATTTTTCATGGCCTTCGGGCATTAAACCTGCAACTCAGAAAAAAACACGCCTCCCATGGGGGCGTTACTCAAACGAAACGTCCTGATCCAGGGCGTTAATTATTTTTAAATTCTGAAAATTAATTATCTTTTATGAAAAACGCCCTGAAGCATGTCGTTTCTTAAAACTTATGATTTTTCATGATTTCCATGCTCATTAACAATTTCCAAAAATATTTTCATGAATTATTTCGCATGCGGTCAGTTATTTGATTTTTCTGTTAATTTGAGAAACCCACGCCCTCCAGAAGGGCGTTAATTCAAAAAGAGACGCCCAAACCAGAGGGCGTCGCTTCATTCATTAACGACCCAAAAATTAACCACCTTTAGGAAAACGCCCTACCACAGGGCGTTAATTCAACAAGAAACGCCTAACAGCGAGGCGTGATTAAAACTATATTTCAGAAATAGCAAAACAGACACCAAAGAACGCCTAAGACTGAGGCGTGATTAACATAAAAAACGCCCTTATTAAGGGCGTTACATTAAAGTTCACTTTGAAAAACGCCCCCCACAGGGGCGTGAATTTATCAAGAAACGACCTGAGGGTGGCCGTGAATTCAAAAAAATGCTAAAATTCAATATTTAACCCAAATCAAATGCAATTTCACATGGATACTCAAATAATTAAGAAAAATTCTCTTTTAATGCATGCAGGGGTTGATGAGGACACGTATCTCATGGGTCATGGTCTGGGCAGCATACCAGGGTCTCCCCGACTTCCAGAGGGTTAGAGTAGAGGCCATGGGGTTTGGGGCTTTCCTATCCATCGAGCCTTTTAGACCTGACCTAGCACTGATCCAGGTTTTGAGGGAGAGATGGGATAGGGTTAGCCGGACTTTTCTGATGCCCTGGGGGCATATGGTTCCTAGTTTAGAGGATGTAGCCAGGATCACAGGTTTACGGGTGGATGGTGAGGCCGTGAGTGGGTTCACCTATTCTGACTATACGGAGATGGCCCAGAGGCTACTAGGACTTGAGATGGTCTATGTGGGACCTAGCGAGTGTAGGACCATTTTCCGTACGGACCTGACTACGGTGATGGGTCTAGGAGACGCTAGGCATAGGTCGGGGGAGACCTTAGGTGAGTTTGCACAGCGACTGACCGACGGGGTGAGAGCGGCATGCTGCCAGGACCCGACTGACCATGAGAGAGCGGACCGAGACCTGAGGAGGTTCCTGCTGCTGCTGCTTGGGAGATTATTGCTGGGGACGAAAGCCGATGTCATCAACTGCCGCTTCTTAGGCATCCTCGAGGATCTGGAGACGGTTGGCACATATGCTTGGGGAGCGGCCCTGCTGGCGCATTTGATGGCCGATCTGTCCACAGGGACAGGCCGTGAGACGACCGTCAGTGGCTTCTCACCTCTTCTTCAGGTATGCAATTTCTCATTTCTTATCTTTTCTTTGTTATGATGCATGTGAATATAGTACTAATTGCAATGCATGGATGCAGGTGTGGAGCCACCTATACATGCCGATGGGGCGCGTTGACCCACGGCCAGGAGCTGAGGGATCTTTCCCCCTGGCGCGACGCTGGGTGCCTGTTATCTTTGGCGCCCCACTTGACTACGAGTTGTGGGTTCTACGGAGAGAGTTCCGCGACTTCCCTCCCTCGCTGGTATGTATGAATGAATGATATGCATTTCTTTTTGTTGTGTTTATTTGAATTGATTATGATAATGATGCGTGTTCATGAATGCAGGTGCAGTGGAGACCATATGAGGGGATGACCGATGAGGACCAGCCTTGGGTCGTATCGGGGCGACCTCGCTTCGGGCGTGAGCTGTGGCTACACTGCTTGAGCGAGATTGAGCCGTTACGGCTTCGACTGGTGATGAGGACCCTGGGCCTGCCCCAGGAGTGGATCGAGGTCGGAGAGCCTCGAGGAATTGGCAAGAAGACCCGCGGTCGCACCAAGACGACCGACTGGAGGGTGCGATTCGAGGAGCAGTACACCGACTGGCAGCGAGGCGGGACCACAGTCGTTTCCCACGCGACTGACAGCTCCGAGTACCTCCGGCGCTACTGGGAGGTTCACGCCGGCAGACCTCAGATGAGGGTCTTAGGGGTATGTATGAATGCACTTATTTCTAAATTAAATGCAAATGCTTATGTAACTATTATGCGACTAACATGTAATGAATGCAGGATGCGAGGGACATAGCGGCGATAGATGCACAGGCCCACCTCCACATCCTGGAGGACCAGCTAGCTGCCACACGGGCAGACTTGGAGACCCTGGTGAGTGTTTAAATTATTCCTATATGCAAATGAATTTTTTCTTTTGCTGTGTTGAATTAATGATTAGCCACTGACGGTCTTAATGAATGCAGCGTGCCCAGCAGGGAGTAGCGAGGAGAGATCCAGGGGAGGCCTCCAGCTCGAGGGGGCCTAGTACAGAGGTGACTGCACTGATGGAGCAGTTGGCTGGTGCGATAGCGCGAGCCGAGGTGGCGGAGCGTGACCTTGCTTCACGGGTAAATTCTGAACTCGAAACCTCATTCAAATAATGATTAGATATAAATTGTGCACTGATAAAAATTCATTTTTACAGACTGAAGAGCTTCGAGCCACTCTTATCTGCGTAGATGAGGGCTTCCGAGCGACGAGCTCACAGGTGCGTGACCTACCTTTAGTCACATGTTGTTATTTCATTTCATGGATTGTTGAACTGTGGAACTGATGATTTGTTTACCTGTTTGTAGGCTGCTCAGCTGAAAGCGATACGTACCGAGTTGTCGATCCGTGATCAGCGGATCGTAGAGCTTCAGCGGGCCTTGCAGCAGCGCAGTGAGCTTCCTCAGGACGTGGCCGAGCTGCGGGTTGCCCTGGAGCTGGAGAGGAGGGAGCGTGCTCGGGAGCACGAGGAGCGGGCTCGTGAGCGTGAGGAGCACCAGGCGGAGCGTGCCCGGTTCCAGGAGCAGTTGTTGGCACGAGAGCGTGAGCTGGCGGACTCGAGGACCCAGTTGATCCTTTCCCAGGAGCGGCTTCGAGTGTCCGAGGAGCGGTTGCAGCGAGGCCGTGAGCGAGCACGGGCTGCGGGGTACTCCTTCACCAGCTCTACCTTTGTGGCGGGTTCTTCCCTCCGAGAGAGGAGCGAGGCAGGAGGACACGTTCGGGTTCCGGCCTCTTCACGGGGGCCTATGCCTCCTCCACCGGCGCCAGTGCGAGATGGTGAGGAGGAGGTTGAGAGCAGGAGAGTAGAGGAGGGTGGAGGCGAGAGTTGAGCGTTCTGTACTTGTACTCCTCCACCTTCACACATGTACATGATAGACATGATGATACACATATATATGAGATTTGAGCTTTTGTTACCTGAGCACTTGTGTGGTTGTGGACTTGTGTTTGTATACTTTTTTTTCTTCTCTCGTTCCTCGTGTTTGCTTTACTTTGCCCTGTATCTGCGGCTGCGATCTTCACTTGAACAAACAGGTTAATTCATCTGTTCGACTTGGCCCCTTGCCCGGTGAGCAAGGGGTGTAAATATTTTGACCTTAATAATGGGTCAAGGGGCCAAGCCTTTAATAAGGCAAAATGAAATAATCAAAACTCGGGGATGCCTCATGCAATCACACATATGCAAACAATAATTAAAAGATGTCCAGGCAAGAATGCAATTCATGCAGCATGAAGAATTTATTTTTTTGTTCTTTTCAGTATATATATATTTTTGAAGATTTTTCTAAAAAAAACGCCTTAGATTAGGTCGTTACTCTATTAAAAGACGCCCTCGGAGACGGCGTTACTGTGAAAAGTTTTTTTTTTGAATTTTGTTAAAAACACGACCTTCCAAGAGGCGTTATTTTTAAATAAACGCCTAAGATCTAGGCGTGAATCAGCATAAAAGCGCCTTGAACAAAGGCGTTAATTTGTAATCCTCCCAAATTGGGCTGATAAAGAAATCAAGGTGGTGGGCCCCTACTTGGTCATCTTCTAAATTCCATTAACCTTTCTTGAATAATTAAAAGGGGAATTGGCGTGAATATGGTTAAACTTATACACAAGATTTCGTACAGTGCATTCTCTTCAGTTCGTCTCGACCATTCTGCTGGTTCATGACTTTCCAAAAATAAAAGAGAAGCTATAAGGAAGCTCACAAAAGATTCAAAGACGCATGAGGTAAAGCTACCTCCCCTATCCTTATGCCTGTTGGGGTTCGGTCTTTGGCGTAGGGACGCTTTGTTGCCCTTTTCTTTCCCTCTTCATAATGCATGCATACGCCCAAGGTTTTCCTTGCGGGGACTTTGCCCTCTTGACATGCTTTTCTTTTTCAACATTTGACTTTCACTTCGGAATTGATTTGCATTGAATAGATTTGAACTGATGAACAACCTAATTGTACTTGGGCTTTTGTGGCATTTGTTCCCTTTTGGGCCCTGACTTCCTCCTACTAAGGCGGCGGATAGGTTTGGCGTGTCTACCTCAAGACCTCTCTTCCTCCCTTGTGGGCCGAAGAAGAAAAGAATGGATATCGTCTTTCGCCTTTAGTTTGATTTCGACTTTCCATCAGATTTTGCACTGCTTGAGCTCAAGAGTAAAGTGTGTAGTGTGTGCGGTGTCAACTCCCATTTTAAATTAGCAAGACTGACAAATGGATTTTGGATTTTGACCTTTCGGACCGGTGACCTTTGCATGTTATGTCAGCCCAAAAGGGAGAACCATGAAAGAAAACTCTTTTGTTTTGGATTTTGAAAATATTCAGATTTTTTTGATTATCTGGGAGATTTCTATTTTTTTTGGATTTTTGTGAAGTTTTTTTGATTTTTATTTGGATTTTTGTTCAGGGGTAATATTTCTTGAGATACAAACCATTCCATGGGTGAGTTAATTCCTCTCCTTCAGCATTAACCAGTTTATAAGCATTGCCGGGAAAAACATCTTTTATAACGAACGGCCCTTCCCAATTTGGTTGGAGCTTTGAACGAGGGCCACCTGGCTTTACAAAAATTCTTTTGATTACCATTTCACCGACCTTAAATTTTCTCTCAATTACCTTCTTTTGATAAAAACGTGAGAGCCTGTTTTGGTAAACGCGCGCATGTTCAGCGGCGACCAGACGCTTCTCATCTAGAAGTTCCAATTGGGCAAGGAGTGAATCACGACGTTCATCGATAGAGAGCTCCTTATCCAATTGTACTCGCAGAGACGGGATAAGAATCTCATAAGGGACTACGGCCTCCATTCCATAAGTAAGGGCAAAAGGAGTTTGCCCAGTGGGGGTTCGAATGGAAGTGCGGTAGGCCCAAAGAGCTTCAACCAGCTTGTCCGGCCAGTCCGAGAATTTATTAGCCTCGCACGTCTTCTTAACAATCTTGATTAAAGTTTTATTAGTGGCCTCTGCTTGGCCATTGCCCTGCGGATAATAGGGAGAAGAATGATGCAATGCAATGTTATACCTGTTGCAGAGATCCTTGAGATCTTGGGAGATAAATTGAGGCCCATTGTCGGTGACGATGGTGCTCGGGATGCCGAACCTCGTGATGATGTTCTTCATGATAAATTTGCAGACGGTTGATGCTTTAATTTCCACGTAAGCTTCTGCTTCCGCCCACTTGGTGAAGTACTCCGTTGCCGTGAGAATGAATGATTTTTGCTTGGTCAGGAGGTTCGAATCACCAAGAGGTCCAATGATATCAAAAGCCCACATGGAAAAAGGCCATGGGGAGGACGTAGGATGGAGTGAAGAAGCAGGTGTAGATCTCTTTTAAAATCCACTTTTAAATATAAAAAAAAGAGAGTAATAGATATGATGAAAGCAATAAAATAGCACAAGGTGCTAAAAGGAGGAGTTTGTGATCGCCAGAGACGCGAACGCCTCAAAAGATATAACAATTAATGAAGGGGAGAGATCGCGAAGAATACCTTGAAAGTGCGGGGATGTGAGTGCTCCTTTCTCTTCTAATCGGCCGGCCGATGAAGAGAGTTCTTTCTCTTGATTACCCTTGCAAAAAATAACAAACACCAATAAAAGATGTGAATTAGAACATGGTGTGTGTAGCATCAATCCTTAAAAGATATGAGCATGTAAACATATGTGAAAACACACCTTAAGGGTGGTTGCCCTTAAACCCCTATGCAAAGAGGGTGTGGGGAGATGAATGATGATATGCATAAAAAATAAGAAAACAAGTGGAAAGAGTGCAAGAGTGCACTAAAGGGAGATCTCAATATGATGGTTGAGAAAAATCAATAACAATGAAATATGATGCATGAACTATGAACTATAATGAAAAAAAAGGGAGATAAGATAAAAAAATCTTTTTATTGGTTCCTTGGCTTGAATGCTCAATGGGGAGGAAGCTTGAAAGATGTTGATCGTCGGAAGAGAATCCTCCTTTGCCACAGCCTTCCTTCGGTTCCTGTAAAAAGAAAAGAAGAAAAAAGAGGAAGAGGGACAGACAGAAGAAGAAGAAGAAAAAGATAGAAGAAGAAGAAGAAGAAGAAGAAGAAGCAAAAGAAGAAAAAGAAGAAGACGGCAGAAGAAGAGAAACAGAAGAAGAAAGAAACACACAAGAAGAAGAAGAAAATAGAAGGAGACAGAAGAAGAATACGGAAGACAGAAGAAGAAAAAAAAATAGGGAGGAGTGGAACCGAAGAAAACAACGGAGGGAGGAGTATCCAACCGATCAACAGAGACGAAAGCCTCTATTAATAAGGTAGAAAAAGATAAGAAGGAAAGAGTCCAAAGGAGGAAGAGATAAGAACGGGCAAGAGCCCAAAATAGGAGAGGATTAGACTGGGCAAGAGCCCAAACGAAGCAGGAGTCTCTCTGGGAAAGGCTGCGTTCGTTCGAAGCACAAAAGTGAAACACGACCTGGCTCAGGGCGTCAATTCAAGAATTGACGACCTTCCGAAGGGCGTCTTTTAAAAACACGCCCTGCACAAGGGCGTTAATTCCTGGATCATTTTTAGAAATGAAATTGAAACACGTCTGAGTCAAAGGCGTTAATTAAAAAACGCCTTAACAAAGGACGTTAATTAAAAAATTCGAAATAGGGCCATTTTTCATTTCTCAATATTATTTTCCCATTTTTTAGGTGGAGGTGCATCTCGTCTCCCTGATTCCAACGACTATTTTTGCGAATTTTTCTGACACCCGGAAGGCCACCAAATCACCTCTGGAAGAGAGTGGAAAATAATATTAAAAAAATCAATTTGAAAAAGTGACGACCGTGTGTAAGGCGTGAATTCAATTTTTGATTTTTTTATTCTTTTCAAATTCAAAGTAACGCCCATGGTTAAGTCGTTAATTCTCAAAAAATTCCGAAAAATTCCCAGAAAAATTCAGAAAAATAGAAATTTGAAAGAATGGACGCCCTCCAGTATAGTCGTCAATTTTTTAAGAAACGCCCATGTATAAGTCGTTATTTAAAAGACGCCCCAGATCAAGTCGTTATTTCTAAAAAATAGAGAAAAAATGCCCAGAAAATCCAGAAAAATCCAGAAAAATAGGAAAAAATAGGAAAAAAAAGGAAAAGGGTGAAAAAAAGGAGAAATCTAAAAAAAGTGAGAAAAAAACACTCAAATAGAACTAATTTGAGGGTCAAATTGGGACATTACAAGGCAATATGAGATGTACTCACAGTAACGTCAATTTTGGCGTGTCTACAGTTGCCCCGCCTTGGCGTCTGCTTTGCAAGGGAGCAGAGCAAACTGAAAAGTAGATGCCAAGGTGTGATGAGACACGCAATCAACATCACTTGATGAGAATGAAATCAAAAGCTCGAGATGAAGCAATCTCGGGAAATTCAATGAAACCAACGATGTTTGGATAAAATGGGGAGATGTGCACGGGGTGCACGAAGGAGATAAAATAAATGATCAACTTCCAGCGCGGTGGAAGTACCCCAGGTCACAAACCTGTAGGTTTCACCATTGGGGAGCGGTTACCAGCTAGTGGACGTGCTGCAGCCAAGGTGGATCAAAGAGAAAAGTTTGAAAATAAGATGATAGAAATCCAAACAAGGAGCTTTCGAGAAAATGACCCAAAACAGCGACAAAACGAACTGAGGACTCAATTCGGCATGGAATATCTCACATTGAAGATCAAGATCAATTTGACCCACAAAAACAGCTTATCAGAATGATTTTTCAACAATTGTTTCAAATTCCTACATGAATGCATGCTGGGTTTAAAGAGAAAAATAAATCAAATGAAAATATAGAATAATCAAGGATAATATTGTTAAACTGCCAAGACTGGGTCAAGAAACCGATTTCGCGAGCTGATACTAAGCCGAAGCCCGTTTATCCACGCACCAATTCGTAAAAAGGGAACCATCGTCCCCAATCTTGGACGGCTCAACGGCCTATCCGTGTGACTAAGACTCCTCTGGAATCATCATTATTTTTGATGAAGGGGAACTCAAATCCCAGATTTACCAAAGCCACAAGGTCCTTGATATAATCTAGTAACATATGTAACATATAGTAGAATGCATATAGGGAGATGGTGATATCAATAAGCATGGGAACTGAGAAATGAGCTGCAAGCACCGTGGGACTTTGAGTGATGATGCCCTGCCGGCGGGACCAAGAGCTTCTTATCCTGCGCTCAAAAATTCATTAGCCAAGATATAAAAGATAACAAACAATGAAGAAGGCATTTAAGCATAGCAATCATCAAAGCATCAATTATAGCATGTATATGGCATGAATAGCATAAGTCAAATCATAGCATTGTTTGTTGTTTTATCATGAGGAGACAATCTGGCTAATCAAGATTTGGAGATGAATGATCAAGATCTGATATAATGCCCATCGGCGGAGTGATCAGATGAAATTAGCAGGAGTTGATTGAAAGATCTGGAGATGAATAATCAGAATGATAATCAGGAGATATAACCAAAAAAGGTATGAGGAGATGATAACCAAAATGCCCAGGGTGGCATGTCATGAGAATATCGGGAGGAATCAATAGATTGATAGCAATGAGTGGAGATAGGACTCATCCCGTGTTCTTGGTCCTTGCAAAGCTGTTCCTGCAAAACACCATCAGAAAATACAATGCAATTTTTTGGATTTTGGAAATATGCAAATTTTTATGGAGTTTTGGAATATGCAAATTTTTGTGAAGTTTTGAGAAAGATATTCAAATTTTTATGAGTTTTGATCAATATGCAAATTTTTGTGAAGTTTTGAGAAAGGTATTCAGATTTTTATGAGTTTTGATCAAGAAATATTCAATTTTTTGTTTGATTTTGGTTAGACATTGCTATAGCAGCATCAAAGGGTGTTTTAAACCACTGGCTAGGGGTCCTCGTTCCTTCCCTTTTTGCTTAAAACTGTCCAAAGCTGGGCGTGCATTGTAAGGTGGCGCCCTATAACCGACCGCCTTTGATCAACGGTGCCCCTACCAAGGCCATACCCGAGAAACATTCAGTCTTGGAGGGAGAAGAGAAGAATAATTGGAGATAAGCTTTATACAGGATGGGAGATATCAAGACTTGAATTCCTTCCAAGATGTTAACCCTCAAAGAGGTAGTCTGTTGCGCTGGGGCTTTGTGCCTTTGATTTTTAGACCCTTGACATGCATACGACCAGGGTTTTCCCTGCGGGGACTTTGCCACTCTTGTCATGCCATAATTCACAATTTTGAATTTATTGAAATTTCGACTTGATTTTCATAATAGCCCTTTTGGTGAGATGTATATCATGAAACTCATATGAAAACTCATATTGATGTTGATTTTGGGTCAAGACTGCCCCTATTTGAGACTCCTCTCGTATTGGGGATTACCTAGGTTGGTCATCTCATCCGTCAATCTCTTGCACCTGCCCTCGGCCGAGTAAAGAAGAGAAAAAGACTTTCAGAAATTCATGGCATGGCCAAGGTAGGAACGGTGTTTTATCAAGGAGCCGGCTAAGGACGCCGTGAAGTGTGTGCAGTGCCCAACTAAGGGTTGCTCTTAACAAGCGGGGAGAGAATGTTGAATTCCCAGCGCGGGGTTCTTATTACCAAAGGTGCTGCAAAAGCAAGCCTAAAGGACTCTTTTGAGAATGATTTCAATTAAACAAAAGCTTAAGATAAAGGTTTAAAACACCACTCTTAATCTCGTTAAGAAGCACTTGATTTTGAAAATCATGCGTGAAGTAATGAGGAAATGATATTATTAAAAATGCATACTTACGCCAATATGTTACCTTGCGACCTTTGTAGAAGCAGCTGCCGCGAGAAGCGATCTTGATCATCGTGAGATTTGTCCTCTTTGGCAGTTAAAAGAATTGGAAGCAAAGGATTTGAAAGTGGCTTAACAAGAGGGAGTGGTGCCAAGACCAGACTCAGACGAATAAGGAGAAAAAGGAAGAGAGGCGAGGGCTAGAACTCCCTTGCTAAGGTGTGGAAACCCTGATCACATGGAACAATCTACAGAAGGAGAGGAGAATTAGAAGGAGGAGTGAGGACTAAAGCCTCGAAAGCAGTGGGAGAAAGGGCAGATGCCCAAGGCAGTAGATGTGGAAGAAGTTGGGTCGGACCCAGAATTAGGAGGAATCAGAAGAAGAAATTGATAGATGGAAAGAGGCGGATCTGGAGGGTCCGGAGGCGGAGGAGAATCGTGAGAGGAGAAATCATCCGGAGGCTCCGGAGGGATGACAAAGGAAGGGACGCGATGCCCTGGGAAAAAATAGGGAAAAAGATGATGGAAGAGGTGACGGAAAAGGAAGAAGAGAATAAAAGATATGGAGTCCCGGAGGAGCAGGAAGATGAATCGAAAGAAATATGGAAGGTCCGGAGGTTCCGGAGGAATGAAATCAAGAGGGTCGCGATGCCCTGAGAGATGATAGAGAGAATAAGACGGAGAATCCAGAGGTTCCGGAGGAAGCAAATAGGAAGGTGCACGATGCCCAAGAAGGTTCGGAGGTTCCGGTGAAATGAGATAGAAAGGGGCGCGATGCCCGGGGAAAAGATGGAGGCAATCAGGTGGAGAATCCGGAGATTCCGGAGGGATGAAATCAGTAAGGAGAAGATTGAAAGGGGCGTCGTGCCCGAGGGGAAAGTCCGGAGGTTCCGGAGGAATAGAATCAGAAAGGGCGAGATGCCCAAAGAGAAGGGATAAAATTCCTGGAGGTTCCAGGGAAATAGCAGGAAGGGGGGCGCGATGCCCCAAGGGGAGTGGACAAAAAGATGAATATGAATAAGATGGGGAATGCGGAATATCCGGCGGGGCCGGAAGGCGAGGAAGATACGGGTTTGGAAACCCGGGAAGCAGGAGGTGCAAATGCATGTAATGGGATGGATGCGATGAATGCATGAAATGCAAAGAATATGAAGAATGTGAAGGGCGAGAGGATGAGATCCTCCTCCTAACCCTGGGAATGGCCCATGAAGAAAAAGTGATAGAGATGGATGAATAGAAAGTGGAGCAAATAAGGGATGGCCCCTTAGCATTAAGATAACTGCCCCTCCACGGCAGTGAACATGTACGGTCAATTGGCCCAATAAAAGAAGCTTCAATAGTAAAAGACAACTCCCTTGGAAAGCAAAGATCAATAATGTGGGGGAGTTGTAGAGTTGGAACGGGAAGCATTGAGTTGCCCATTGAATGTGGTGTATATGGAATGTTGAGCAAAATGGGCATTCGCCCCTTGTAAGGAATAATGAATTCTGGATTGGAAAGTTTGAACAAGGGGTGCCCTGCCTGGCCCTTGGATGGCATCAATTCTTGGCATTCTTCCCTGAGCAATGGCGGTGACTTGGCCTCTGCGACCATGCTCGGCACAATAATCCGGATTGGCATCCGGTAAATGACTTCTTGAATCATGAATCGCATAACCGTGGCCACATCTGTCTTGCCCGGCTCTTGATCACCTTCGGCACAAGTACTTGCAGAAGCACTCCCATTCCGAGTAGTAAAAGGAGGTGAAGCGGAGGCGGAAGGCTTTGTGAGTGGTGGAGGTATAATGGAAAGTGTTGGCGTAAGTGGAGGCGGAGGTTCAAACACATCAAGTTTCTCCCTTTGCTTGCAAGCGGTCGGGGTTAGCTCGAGTGCAAAAAGTGGTGGGTCCTGCTCAGGATTAGCCATAGGTAAAGGTGGAGGGTTATGTGGTGGAGGTATAGGCAAAAGGGGTTTTGGGGTTAAAGGGATAATGGAGGGTTGAGGTGGTGGTAATGGGATGTTAATTGGGGAAGGTTCAATGGTGGGCTCAGTGGAGGCTGGTGATATGGAGGTTAATGGCATAGCTGGTGGAGGTGTAATTGATGGGGGTTTGATTGGTGAAGGTGTAATCGGTGGAAGTATAATTGTGGGAGGTGTAATTGGTGGGGGTTTGCTGCGGAGAAAATGCCGAACGGGGCGAGCGGCGTTGGGAGTGGGAGGAGACTCAAGATGTGTCGGCGTGGGTGATTGAAGTATCGACCCATCATCGTAACACCAAGAGGTCTCAAAAACAGGGGTAGGGTTAGGGACGGTGGCCTCATCCTGAGCAGGGGGTTCATCGAATGAAAATGGGGAAAACGGAAAGTTAAGGAAACTCGGAAGGGGTGCCTGCGGAGCTTCATCATCATCGTATACTGCCTCGGATTCTTCAGATGCCGGCTCTTGCTCGCTTGGAGTGTTGATGCCATAGTCCTCTCTCCTGTCTTTCCATTCTCTCTCCAACTTAGTAATCTCGTCCAAAGCAGCGTGGAGAGGATTGACCGGAGTGGTAGGAGCCGTGTCCCTCTTTAATTGTTCCTCCATCAAAGTAATCTTATCAAGCAGAGATTGTTGGAGGGGTGTAACTAGAGCAACCAAGGGCTGGCAGGGCCTTGAAGGAGGAGGAGTGGCATAAAAATGCTGTGGAGGGGAATTAACGGGACGACCCGTAAAGGAACCCGAACGGGCTGGATTGCAAGGAATATAAGAGCCTCGGGGCCGTGATGGAGGAATAGAAGGAGACAGGTGTCGGACCACCCGAGGAGGAGCGTGAATAGGAGGAGATGGGTAATGGGCTACCCGATCAGGATTGGAAGGAGGAGGTGGGTGATGGGCCACCCGTGTAGAATTGGAGGGAGATGGGTGATGGGCCACCCGAATAGAATTGGAAGGAGGTGGGTGATGGGCCACCCGAATAGAATTGGAAGGAGGGAGAGATGCATGAGATGTACCCTCAACGGCAGCCTTAAGGGCTTGGATCTGTTGAGGGGTAAGATGATCTAATGCATGAATGATCTGGGAGACTTTCTCCTCATTGGGACGAGAGGATCCCGAGGGAGTAGTGGCTCGAAATTGAGTTGAAGGACCATTGGATTGGACATTGCCCATGGGTCGGGCATGACCATAAGAATGAGGACGTGGTCCTTTGAAAGAATGGTGAGGATTTTGATGAACATGTTGAATTTGAGGATTATAAGATGTGCTAGGTTGATCATCCTCATGAATTGAATTAAACATGTTGTTTTGTTTATCAAAGTAAGCCATTATGCAATCAATTTAATGTGCAAACAATTTTCAAAGAATCACACAAGTTGGAATGGTTACCATGATTTCTTATGTTTGAACCTTGGTGAATTAATGAATTTTAATAAAGTTTGGAAAGATTCACACAAGGGAGGATCCTAGTTTCAATATGATTTGAACTCCAATGCCAACTAGGAACCCTCTCTCACCACGTATAGGCCAACTAACTCGGGACTTCAAAAGGGTACAACCTGCCCGGCGTCCGTGAGGGAATCCACGGGTGCGGGGACTTACGGAGGCTTGGAAAAGGGATTTCCAGTCCAAAGAGACGGAATGCTCAATGGAGGGTCGTCCCGATTCCAAGAGGGTGTGTGGATCCTAATGAAGAGGAGGGGGCTCCCAAACCAATGCAAAGAATGAATGCAACAGGGTAAATAAGCCAAACAGCACAATATGATCAATCAATATAGGCATGAATCATGATGAACAAGTCACACACACGGGTACTGTAAACCCACAGTAAAAACACGCCCTGTCTGGGGGCGCTACTAAAAAAAGACACGACGATGTTACTGTCGTGAATCAACGTGAGGGGCCCAGGGGCAGGGTAAAAAGCGCCTTAGGGAGAGGCGCTACCAATAAAAGGACGCCCTGTCCAGCGGGCGCCAAATCAAGAGACACGCCCTGATGTGGGGCGCTAATCAATAACAGAACGCCCTGGGGAAAGGCGTTAATTCACAGGCAGTAGTATGAAGCATGAGAACCCGGAAGTATGCTGGAAAACGCCCTGTCAGAGGGCGTAGAATATGAATAAGACGCCCTTGTCCAGGGCGTGAAATCAATAAAAACGCCTCTTCCAGAGGCGTGAATTCACTTTCTCCAGGAAAAGCACTCGCAGTCACAGCAGGCAATCAACATGATATCATGCTCATTAAGATTTTATTTTTAAAAGGATAAGTGGAATTTCTAAAAAAAAAATCTAATAAACTAGCCAATCACTAGTGGGGGTGCCCGAGGGGCACAAAGGAAAGGGTACCGAGGGTACCAAAGGGAAAGGGGTAATCAAAGAAAAACAAAAGGGGTCCCACCGTGATCGCCAATTTGTAGATCTCTTTTAAAATCCACTTTTAAATATAAAAAAAAGAGAGTAATAGATATGATGAAAGCAATAAAATAGCACAAGGTGCTAAAAGGAGGAGTTTGTGATCGCCAGAGACGCGAACGCCTCAAAAGATATAACAATTAATGAAGGGGAGAGATCGCGAAGAATACCTTGAAAGTGCGGGGATGTGAGTGCTCCTTTCTCTTCTAATCGGCCGGCCGATGAAGAGAGTTCTTTCTCTTGATTACCCTTGCAAAAAATAACAAACACCAATAAAAGATGTGAATTAGAACATGGTGTGTGTAGCATCAATCCTTAAAAGATATGAGCATGTAAACATATGTGAAAACACACCTTAAGGGTGGTTGCCCTTAAACCCCTATGCAAAGAGGGTGTGGGGAGATGAATGATGATATGCATAAAAAATAAGAAAACAAGTGGAAAGAGTGCAAGAGTGCACTAAAGGGAGATCTCAATATGATGGTTGAGAAAAATCAATAACAATGAAATATGATGCATGAACTATGAACTATAATGAAAAAAAAGGGAGATAAGATAAAAAAATCTTTTTATTGGTTCCTTGGCTTGAATGCTCAATGGGGAGGAAGCTTGAAAGATGTTGATCGTCGGAAGAGAATCCTCCTTTGCCACAGCCTTCCTTCGGTTCCTGTAAAAAGAAAAGAAGAAAAAAGAGGAAGAGGGACAGACAGAAGAAGAAGAAGAAAAAGATAGAAGAAGAAGAAGAAGAAGAAGAAGAAGCAAAAGAAGAAAAAGAAGAAGACGGCAGAAGAAGAGAAACAGAAGAAGAAAGAAACACACAAGAAGAAGAAGAAAATAGAAGGAGACAGAAGAAGAATACGGAAGACAGAAGAAGAAAAAAAAATAGGGAGGAGTGGAACCGAAGAAAACAACGGAGGGAGGAGTATCCAACCGATCAACAGAGACGAAAGCCTCTATTAATAAGGTAGAAAAAGATAAGAAGGAAAGAGTCCAAAGGAGGAAGAGATAAGAACGGGCAAGAGCCCAAAATAGGAGAGGATTAGACTGGGCAAGAGCCCAAACGAAGCAGGAGTCTCTCTGGGAAAGGCTGCGTTCGTTCGAAGCACAAAAGTGAAACACGACCTGGCTCAGGGCGTCAATTCAAGAATTGACGACCTTCCGAAGGGCGTCTTTTAAAAACACGCCCTGCACAAGGGCGTTAATTCCTGGATCATTTTTAGAAATGAAATTGAAACACGTCTGAGTCAAAGGCGTTAATTAAAAAACGCCTTAACAAAGGACGTTAATTAAAAAATTCGAAATAGGGCCATTTTTCATTTCTCAATATTATTTTCCCATTTTTTAGGTGGAGGTGCATCTCGTCTCCCTGATTCCAACGACTATTTTTGTGAATTTTTCTGACACCCGGAAGGCCACCAAATCACCTCTGGAAGAGAGTGGAAAATAATATTAAAAAAATCAATTTGAAAAAGTGACGACCGTGTGTAAGGCGTGAATTCAATTTTTGATTTTTTTATTCTTTTCAAATTCAAAGTAACGCCCATGGTTAAGTCGTTAATTCTCAAAAAATTCCGAAAAATTCCCAGAAAAATCCAGAAAAATAGAAATTTGAAAGAATGGACGCCCTCCAGTATAGTCGTCAATTTTTTAAGAAACGCCCATGTATAAGTCGTTATTTAAAAGACGCCCCAGATCAAGTCGTTATTTCTAAAAAATAGAGAAAAAATGCCCAGAAAATCCAGAAAAATCCAGAAAAATAGGAAAAAATAGGAAAAAAAAGGAAAAGGGTGAAAAAAAGGAGAAATCTAAAAAAAGTGGGAAAAAAACACTCAAATAGAACTAATTTGAGGGTCAAATTGGGACATTACAAGGCAATATGAGATGTACTCACAGTAACGTCAATTTTGGCGTGTCTACAGCAGGAGAATGAATCTTGTCGGCGTGCAGTTGACACTTAACACACCTACGAACATAGATAGAACAATCCTCTTCTAGAGTGGGCCAATAGAACCCTAGTCTAAGAATCTTCTTAGCTAGCATCTGGCTGTTCACATGACCACCACACACACCAGAATGCGCCTCTTCCACAACCTTCCAAGATTTATCATCATCGAGGCATCTCAATAAAACACCGGTGAGCCCTCTTCTGTAGAGCACACTTCCAACCAAAGTATAACGTTGAGCCACTCTCCTAATTGCTTTCTTTTCTTCGGCAGTGGCTTCCTCGGGATAAGACTGATCATTACAGTATCTGGCAATCTCATAATACCAAGGCTTTTCTTCGTCAGCCAACTCTTCTTGCCAATCCAATAGCATGACCTCTTTGCCTTCAAGAGCTTCTTTCCGCTTAACCTTCTCAAGCACCTGATCCCTAATATCAAGGAATGCACGATCCCTAATGGCTGGAGTATCACGCTGATGAATCAGGGGGACATGAAAATCACGCTCAGGAGGGAAGCTAAAGCGGAGGCTAAGGAAGCAAGTGCGTCGGCCAAAATGTTCTGGCTACGCGGGACATGAACGAAAATCAATTTAGTGAAGAGTTTGGCATAAGCTGAAGCGAGTTCTTGGTAGGGCTTGAGCTTAGGATTGATAGTGCGGCACTTGACCAACACCTGGCGTAGAATAAGCTGACTGTCACCGACGATTCGCAAATGAGTGACACCATATTGATGAGCGGTTTTAAGACCGGCCAAAAGAGCTTCATACTCGGCTATGTTATTGGTGACGGGAAAAGTGAGCCGAGCAGCAAATGGAATGGTGACTCCTTCGGGTGTTAAGAGAACCATGCCGATCCCTCTTCCTTGAGAATTAAGAGCTCCATCAAAATGTAACGTCCACATAGGATCTGGGGGGTGATTAATGGACATTAATTCTTCATCCGGGAACTCTGAATCGACAGGATCAAAACGGGGGAGAGGGTGGTGAGCAAGATGTTCGGCAATGGCATAACCTTTGACAGCTTTTTGCTGAATGTAAGTGATGTCGAATTGAGAAAGGAAGCTTTGCCAGCGTGCTAATCGATCAGTGAGGACAGATTTTTCCAGGAGGAATTTGATTGGATTCATGCGAGCAATGAGGTGAACCTCGTGAGCTAGGAAATAGTGTTTTAGCTTCTGAACTACCCAAACCAAAGCTGCACAAGTTTTCTCCATAGCTGAGTATCTCTGCTCACAGGGGTTAAGGAGTTTAGATAAGTAGTATGCTGCCCTCTCTTTACCTTCCTCATCCACTTGAGCTAAGACAGCACCTACGGAGTCATCCAGGACTGAAACATAAAGAATAAGTGGTTTGCCTGGAATTGGCGGCCTCAGGACAGGAGGATTGACCAAATAATCCTTCAATCCGTCAAAGGCTGCCTGACATTTATCATCCCAATTAAACTTGACTCCCGGCTTAGTAAGCTCGTAGAACGGCCTACATCTTTGTGAGTGCTGGGAGACGAAGCGGCGAATGAATTGCAACCTCCCGATTAATCCTCGAACTTCCTTCAGATTCTTGGGAGGAGGCATATCTCTAATGGCCTTTGCCTTGTTGGGATCAACCTCAATTCCCCTCTTGCTAACGATAAATCCAAGTAATTTCCCCGAAGAAACGCCAAATACGCACTTCTTGGGGTTCATTTTTAATTGGAATTCTCGTGATCTCTGCAAAACCTTAGCCAGAACCCCAGGATGCTCAATCCTTGTCCTTGATTTCATAACCAGGTCGTCCACATACACCTCAATATAAACATGAATCATGTCATGAAAAATTGCCATCATGGCCCTTTGATAAGTGGCTCCAGCATTCTTAAGTCCAAAGGGCATAACCACATAACAATATGTGCCCCATGGTGTAGTGAATGAAGTTTTCTCTTGATCCTGCTCAGCCAGACGAATCTGATTGTAGCCTGAAAAGCCATCCATGAAAGAAAGAGTCTCAAATCCTGCCGTGTTATCAATCAGCACATCAATATGAGGGAGGGGGAAGTCATCCTTAGGACACGCCCGGTTGAGGTCCCGAAAATCTATGCAAATTCAAACTTTTCCATCTTTCTTCATAACCGGGACAATGTTAGCTACCCAATTGGGATAGAGGACGACTCTCACGAATCTAGCCTTATGGAGTTTATCGACCTCTTCTTTCATTTTCAAAGCCATGCTAGGGTGGAAACGCCTCAACCGTTGTTTTACCGGGACAGATCCTGGCTTAAGTGTAAGTCGGTGTTCAACGAGCGCAGGGTCTAATCCAGGCATATCTTCATAGCTCCATGCGAACGTGTCCTTGTATTCTTGAAGAACTAAGATGAGCGCCTTCTCTTCGGAGGGCGGCAAATTTTTACTTATGAGGACAATCCTAGGGTCTTCCTCGGTACCCAAGTTGATTTCTTTGGTAGGTTCTTCTACTGAGGCTGATGGTTCGTCGAATCTTCTTATACCACTAGCAAAAGCATCAGCCTCGTCCTCATATTCTTCATAACTTTCATCCCCTTCTTCAATAGGGTCTTCATCATTCATGATTTCATAAACGCCCAAACCCTCATAAGAAGCAACAAAATCTTCAATTTCTAATTCTGGCAGGACAATCGGATCTTCCACGAACTCAGGGAGAGCTAAACAAGCTTGGCATCTAACGGCCAATTCCAACAAAAATCTGCGAGGAATCTGCTTACCCTTGGCCTTCTTGTGTGAATCTACCCCATGAATTTTATTAGAAGAAGAGGAAGAAGGGGAGGAAGAGCAATTAGCTTGATTATAAGGGAAAGAAGGAGGTGAAAAAGTGGATACAGGAGGTGATACAGGGGAGGGCCCCTCATCGGAGGGGGAGAAGAGACTTACCAAGGAATCTTGGAGGAGCGGCCCCTGGGTCGGGACGCGTTCGGGAGAAAAGTATGAGGTCTCCTCAACAGAAATGGAGGATTGGAAAATTGGGAAATCGGCGTTTTTTTTTTTTTTCATTTTTATCTTTTCCGTCGTTTTTATTTTCTTTTTCAAGTAAAAAGCAATGCGAGGGGAGAATAGCGGGGGGAGTGGAGATTGCAAGTTTGGAGAAAGATTCAATCAAGGATGGCCCATACGGGGGCGAGATGGAGATTTCAGAAAATCGCTCGAGGAGCGAAGGATCAATAGGGAAGGAAATCTGAATTGAATTGGGAGATAGGTTGATGGTAATTGGTGGTGGTCGCGGCACGTGACCAAACCCACGAGAATAGAGAGAGACCAACACAGACGGATGCACAGAAGTGAGGGAGAAAAGGCCAGCCCACAGTCTATCCACGGAGAATCCTTCTTCAAAGGGGACATCTGGCTCTCCCGTATCTGTGTAGTCACTTAACATCTGCCTTTTATCTGTAATTGCGGCAGGCATTTCAATCAATTCTTGAATCAATGGCGGCCATTCTGGATCTGTCGGCATGAACAGGCGGCTTAAAGAGAAAGTGATATCATTCATGTCAAACCACCTGTACCAGTCACATTCCGGGTCACCCATTTTTCTTCTTTTATCTGGCCTTAAAGTCTCCAAGGCTTTGTAAGTGGCCAGTGGGGCAATGTGCCGCGCAAACTGTCTAGCGTGCACATCCTGACAATCAAGCAATGATGTAATGACGGTAGTCTGTTCATTGTTCTGAACGCCACCGGTGACAAAATGTGTCTTTAAAGTCCAGGTGAGTGGCTGGCGATCTGGCTTGAAGGTGGACGTCATAACAGCCCACGGCTCTCCTTCATTCTTGTCCGGTGCTTTGTAGCCTAAGCCGCCTCGTGCAATCACTTTTTGAGGCTTAATGGGCCTAATCTTGCCCTGGAGTTTGGCACCCAGGCCCTTGCCATCTTGATATCCCATCCTTATCAAAATGTTCCAGCCGGGGGTATTCATCATATTTTTCTTTTTCTTCTTCCCCTTAGGAGGCAGGGGTGTCATGGCAACGGTGGTAATAGTCTCAGATAGCATCGGTCGTGGACAGTGAATGTCCAACACAGATAATAACGGCCTATTGGCTGGCCACATGGAAGGAACTGATGAAGCTACATGTATGTCCTCCTCTGGTAAGATCGGCACGCTGGTCACCTTGATGATGCGGCCCTTGTGCGGAAACTTGAGGCACTGATGGTTTGTAGAGGGCACTGCGTCAAGCTGCTGAATATAAGGGCGACCCAGGATACCATTAAAGGTCGGGTCCATATCTAAAATGTGGAAATCTGCCGTAATGGTGGCTGGACCCAAACTGACTTTGAGAGTAATCATACCCAGAGGGGGTTTCTTTGTATTGTCATATGCTGTGACAGTAATGGTGGATGGCCGTATCTGGCTCTCAGGGATACCGCATAGCTTTAGAGTGCTCGGAGGCAACACATTGATAGATGCACCGGTGTCTACCAAACACTGCTTAACAGCCACTTTGTTGATATCAACCGTGATACATAGGGCATACTTTCTTGCTGGTAGAGGTGCTAACTCATGTTCATGGAATGTGATTGCCGGCTGACTGCTGGTAGGGGTTAAGACCGTAATTATCTGTTCAACCGGAAGGTCCTCATTGACCATAACCTTCTGCAGGTATTCCTTCAAGGCCAGCTGATGAGTGGTGGACCTCTTGATTAATTCAAGAATGGAGATTCTGGCTGGAGTGCGATCCAGGTGCTTTAACAGATCATACTGAGTTCCCGGCACTGAATCTTGTTCCTGTTCCTGCTCTTGCGTCCCCTGTACGGGCTCTAGCTCTCTCTGTGGGAAAACATGGTGGAACATCCGTCCACTACGGAGCGGCGCTACGCCTTGGCGCGCCTCTGTCGGGGCAACATTAGGGGGAGGGTTGGAAGAGGAGGAAGGAATGTCGGTAGCAGAGATCCTGCTAGGGGATACCAAAGGGGAATTCAATAAAAGGGGCGCCCCCGTAGGAGGCGTAGTAGTGGTGTTTAATAAAGATGCCCCCGCGGGAGGCATGGGAGGAGTATTTGAAGAAGGTGCCCTCGCCGGAGGCGTGACAGAAGAAAGGGATATCCGAATGCGAGGGGTATTGGCAGGTGGTGGAATAAGGAGAGATCGTGGCACAAAAGATGGTTGTGCTGGCGGTGGAGGAACTCTTGTCGGTGTAGGGGTGGTAGAGGGGGTAGCAGGTGCTGTCGGTGAGCGGAGTAGGAGTGGCCTGGAGGTTGCGGATGTAGGATTGGTGGTGGAAGGTGAAATGGCATGTTGCTGTGGTGGTAAGCGGTTAAGAAGAGAGCGAGCCGGCAAGGTCGCGGAATTGGTGGTGGTAGGTGGGTTGACGGGGCGTAAAAGAGAACGTCCTGATAGGAGATTAGAAGGAGAAGGAGGAACGCGCAAAAGGCGCGGAGTAGTTTGATTTTGGTTTGGATCATGGTGTAATGCCCCGACAGAGGCGTTTTCTTCGTGCCATCCCTGCCCTCTCTCCACCTCGTAGAGAGACGTGACAGGGTTCACGTGTTGATTAGGAGCGTGCTCCGGCAATGGATTACGGACAATCCCCATATCCTGCTGGGGTGCTGGAGCTTGCTGTGGCGGAGCTTGCTGCGGAGCTGGCTGTTGTTGATTTTGCTGTTGCCGATGCGGCCTTCTCTCTTTCATGGTGGCGATGACTTGTCTCATTTCATCCCAATTAATGCCACCCTGGTCATTCAAATCATAAATATGATCTCTGAAATGGAAACAACGATCAAGGTTGTGACCAGGGGCGCGGTGAAATGCACAGTAACGGGATGTGTCAACATTGTCGGGCCACACCGTTCTTTCTTTTGGTAGGACGAGCAGGTTGGCGGCCATCAAAGCATTAAAAATGTCAGGGAGACTCTCTGGGAGTGGTGGATAATGAGCCCTCTTGGGGCCTAGTGGTGGTTTCCGTTGTTGGCTATAGTTGGGAGGTGGGGGGACCTGATGGTATTGTGGTGGTGCTGAAGGGTCGGTGCGAGGCGCTTGGCTCGGTGATGGAGCAAAAGAAGGTTGGGGTGTGAAGTGGCGCTGTGGAGCGGAGGTAAAATGGGGGTTCTGCTGTGGAGGTGGCGGAGGTCGTGGGTTTGACTGGTGGTGGGGGTGACCAACTACGCCAACCTGCTCGTTTGTGACAGTGCCCTCAGTCGTGGGCCCACTGTTGACATTTACATTCTTTTTAAACAGCCGAGGCTTCGGCTCAAACATGCCCATGATGGGCGAATCCTTCATTTGTGTTTGTATATAACGAGCTCTTTCATAGAGCTCTTCCATCGTTGTCAGCCGATTCATGGCCAAAATGTGCCGGAATTGAGGAGTTGCATTAGAAATGACCATTTTTACTTGCTCTTGTTCCGACAATGTGTCCTTCAATTTCTCGGCCATAGACCGCCACCTGTCAGCAAATATGATGAAGTCTTCATCGGGCTTCATTTTCTCAGCGACCAGATCTGTAACAGAAAGGGAAGGTCCCACCCGGTCTCTGTACTTTTGCAAGAATTTCCTTTGGATGACATCAAAGTCACCGGCATCAGCTGGCTCCAGAGAATAAAACCATTCGAGGGCGGGTCCCTCAAGAGATCTTCTGAATAAATAGGCCAGAGATGCCTTATTGTCTTGCCAGAAAGAAGTCTCATATCGGAAGTCCTTTAAATGAATGAAGGGGTTACCAGTCCCATTATATCGCCGGAAATTCGGCATTTCAGAAGGTGGTAAATGGAATACTGGCAACGTAGGAAGAGAAATTTCCGGAGCATTCTTAGTTGCCGTAACCTTCTTGAGCTGCTCCTCCATGCTGGCTAGCTTCTGAAGCAAAAGAGTGTTGGTATCGGGCTCGACTGGGGCCTGGTTTTGAATAAAAGAATGTGGTATAGGCGTTCGTAGAACCCGAGGAGGTTGGGAGGATTGATGCCTGACTGCTGAATAGCTCGCCTGCTGGGCCGGCATGGCCGCAGTAGGTGTTTGCGGACGAGAGGAGGGAGGATGCAAGACCGCCTGGTCATTAATGATTTGATGGCCACTCACGGCCGGAGGGGGATTAGAAGAAGAAGAAAGGACGGATTTCCCCTTTAAGGCGGCCTGAATGGCTTGCCGTTGGAGTCGTCCAACTGGGAGAGAGCTTGGATCAAATCTGAGACATTAATGGATGGGGAAGGGTTCCCCGAAGTGTTGGAAGATGGAACTTGAGACGAAGGGTCCGCCTCATGGACAGTGGTATCGACCATATGAACTTGCGAGTAACGGGGGTGAGGAGGAAGGTAGTTCCCCTCATAATAAAAAGAATCCTGGGGAGGGTCCTCATATTGACCAAATATGTTCTCATTCTCATCATCATAGGAGTACCCGTGGCCTGACATGTTGATGGTTTTACCTGAACGGAGCTTCATTCTTAAGAAAGAGGATGTTCAATGAAGGAACCGTCACAAAATATACAATCCAAGCAAGACAATCAAATCACTCAACTATGTTTATGCAAACAAGGTTGGCAAGAAACGCAAGATTTTAATGTTTGATGTTCGAATTTAGGGTGGATTATTTGTGAAGGTTCACTCTTTTGCCAAATGAGACCTAGTTTGATCCAAATGTAACCTCCGAGTCAACTAAGTTCTTCTCTCTTTTAACAACGTATAGGTTCTCTAAACTCCAGGTACTTCGAGGGTACAACCAGCCCGGCGTCCGTGAGGGAATCCACGGGTGCGGGGACTTATGGAGGTCTTGGAAAAGGGATTTCCAGTCCAAAGAGACGGAATGCTCAATGGAGGGTCGTCCCGATTCCAAGAAGGGTGTGTGGGTCCTAGGATAGAGAGAGGAGGTCTCTCAACCAAGCCAGTAAACCAAGATGATCCAAGCAATCATATAATGTCAAGACAAATGCTAAGCAATGAATAATAGCCAATCTGTGAAAACGAACAGTAAAGACACGCCCTTGGAAAGGTCGTGTTCACAGTAAGAGGAAAGACACGCCCTGTGGAAGGTCGTGACTAAATGAAAACACGGCAGCGTGGCTGTCGTAAATTCTGCGAGGGACTCACAGACCGTAGGAAAAACACGCCTTAGGGTTAGGCGTTTATAAATAAAGGACGCCTGCCAGTGAGGGCGTCAAAACTCAGAGGCACGCCCTGATGGAAGGCGCTGAAAATAAATAAAACGCCTCTGAGAGGGGCGTTAATTCCACCGATAGTATAATCAGCATGCAGCACACCGCAGTTATAGAAACATACGCCCTGGAGATGGGCGTTAATTAATGAAACACGTCTCTGTAAGGGGCGCTAAATATCAGACGAGAAAATAATGAAGACCATGCAAGCAGATGCAATAAAGACACGCCCTTGAAGGGGGCGTTAATTCACGAAAAAACGTCCCTGTGAGGGGCGTTAAATCAAAAGACGCCCTCGTCGAAGGCGTTAATAAGCAACAATTGACTGATCCGGGAAGTGTGCAGAGTGCACAATGGAAGATGCCCGAGGGGCACAAAGGAAAGGGTACCGAGGGTACCGAGGGGAAAGGGCACACGAGGGTGCCTAAAGGGAAAGGACACACGAGGGTGTCAATGGGAAAGGACACACGAGGGTGTCAAAAGGGAAAGGGCACACAAGGGTGCCAATGGAGATGGTAATCAACAAAGAAAACAGTGGATGTCCCACCGTGATCGCCAATTTGTAGATCTTATTTAAAATCCACACTTAAATATAAAAAAAGAGCAATAGATATGATGAAAGCAATAAAATAGCACGAGGTGCTAAAAGGAGGAGTTGTGATCGCCAGAGGGTTTACCTCAAAAAAAAAAAAATAAGATCGCATGTACCTGGTGAAAGATGTGATGCGGGATAAATGTGGATCTCTTCCTCCAACTCCAATCGGCCGGCCGACGAAGTGGGTTTTCTTGATTGATTACCTTGTAAGAAAGACAATAAAGACAAGTAAAAGAAAAGGGGATCAGCCAAAGTGCAGTAGTATCAGTCAAAACTAACATAAAAATAATGCAAAGACCTCAACATGCGCACCTTCTTTTTTGTTTTCTTTTAAAACCCCTTAAGAAGACTTAAGGGAAGGGGAGTTTGATGATAAAAAAAATGCAACAAAACGTGAACAAAGAATAGAGATATAAAGGACAGAGGGATGATGGTATGAATGAAATAAAAACAAAATAGATGAAAAGATGAGAACCCTGCTGTCCCTGGCGACAGTAAAGGGAAGAAACCGAATAGTGATGGATGAAGCACCGGATGTAGCCCAAAGGGATGCAGAGAGGGGAGGCAGCAAGGGATGAAGAAAGCTTCTGCCCGTGATGAAAGAAAACTTCTGAGCGCTCAATCCGTCAAATACTGAAGGTGCTTAACCTTCTGCACGATAGGTCAAGTTTTTAATTTATAATGCCTCAAACGGATGTGATCAAACCAAGGAAGGATAAGAATCAGGCAATGAAGCATCCAGGGAAGGATCAAGATCGAGCAAGAGTCCAAAGACAGCAGGGAACTGTGAGGGAAAGAGTGAAAAGGAAGGACTCTGGAGTGAAACACGCCTTAATACAGGGCGTCTTTTATGAATTGACGACCTTCACAAAGACGTCTTCTTGAAACACGACCTAGGAAAGGGCGTTTCTTCCTGGATTTAATTTTGGAAACGAAACTTTGCCTTGTTTGAAAGCTCAAATAACACGCCTGAGATAACGGCGTTAATTAAAATCACGCCCTGAGAGAAGGCGTTACTTACAAAAGGCTTTTATTTTGAAAATAGATAATCCCAGAAATTAAGGGATAACACCAGGAATTGACGCCCTCACGTACGGTCGTCCTTTCTTTGAAAACGCCCTACCACAGGTCGTTACTTTTAAAATTAACGCCCTTAATCAAGTCGTGAATCACAAAAATACAGGAAAAATGCAGAAAAACTCACAAAAATAGAAAAACTTCATGTTATAGGAATATTGAAGTCTACTTGGGGCATTTATATAATAACATGAGATTTGATCAACAAAACGTCAATTTTGGCGTGTCTACAAAATGTATGCCGAGTTTACGGCAATCTCACTAAAAGAGCAGGAACGAATCCCAACGGGAAAGCGTCCGATTTGATGGAATATCGGCCCAAAGCAATGCCGGGTTACGACTATATCGGGATGGCTCCCAAGGTCCGAATCTGACTTGGAGGGGCGGCGTCAATATTCCCTTTATACCGAGTCTCGGGGAGAACGAGGCTGCAGAGCGATCTCATTGTTTTATTATTGTTTAAAGTTTTATCATTATTATTTGTTGATTTATGTATATCTCTGAGTGAGTTCGTTATTACTATTTATTTATTTTCTCTTGTAATTTATTCATTTATTATTGTTATTGTTAGGTTCGTTATTATTGTTTGTTCGTTTTATTATCATTCATTTGCTTGTTGTTTTTGTCGAGTTTGTTATTATTATTTACTTATTTTTGTTATCGTTTATTTATTTATCATTCTTATTGAGTTTGTTATTATTATTTATTCATTTTCATTATCATTTATTTGTCTATTTATTGCTATTATTATGATTATTATTATCGTTATATATTTTGGAGAGGGAGTGGGCCGCTAAAGGGGCTAAAAAGGATGTACCGCTGAAGGGCTGAGTGTACCGCTGGGGTGTTCAGGAGTGTGCCACTGGGGAGTTCAGGAGCGTACCGCTGGGGAGTTCAGGAGTGTGCCGTCGAGAGCAAGGGGGGTGTACCGCTGGAGGGTTGGAAGGGTGAGCCGCTGAAGGGCTGAGGGTGTGTGCCACTGAAGGGCTAGGAGTGTGCCGTTGAAGGGCTAAAGGGAGTGTGCCGCTGGAGGGCCACGGGAGTGTACCGCTGGAGGGCCACGAGAGTGTGCCGCTGGAGGGCTAAAAGGGTGTACCGCTAAGGGGCTGAGGGAGTGTGCCGCTGCAGGGCTGGGTTAGAAATATCGATGAGGGCCCACTCTCCCTCTAGTTCTCTTAAGGCTTTTCTTTTCTTCTTTTCTGAATTTTTTTATTAAGTTTTTTTTATTTATTTATTTATTAAGTTTGCATCGGTTTCTCCCTTTCTTCTTTTGATCAATTTCCATTCTTTCTCCCATAAGGACGAGTGTCCGAGTCGTTTAGTTGTCGTTCGATTCGGCTCTCTTTGCGTCGATTGAAGTGTTTTACCATTGTTCTTTTCGTTCGTGTATTGCTTTCTTTTATCTTTTTGATACGTATCGTTTCTAACGAAAATTCGACAGCATCTCCCCTTGACCCGAGCGTAAGGGAGATGCAGGGAACGTGCCCACGTGGAGTGGCAGAACCCGACAATTGGAGGTGGACGCCCGAGAGCGGCAACCCCTTAATAAAACCTTGGAAAACTCGGAGGAGGAAACACTTGGTTGATGCAACCAAAGGATACCCTAATCGGAAGGGAAAGGGCCAGGTGTGCCGCTGGGGCACGGTTGGGGTGTGCCGTTGGAGGCACAGTTGGGTGTGCCGCTGGGGGCACGACTGGGTGTGCCGCTGCGGCATTGTTAGGGTGTGCCGCTGGGGCACGGTTGGGGTGTGCCGCTGGGGGCATGGTTGGGTGTGCCGCTGGGGCACGGTTGGGGTGAATAAAGGCAAAAACAAACGACCAGGGGAGGCAAACCCCAACGGGGGAAGAAATGGAAAAGAGGCTTGAAACATCAAGGGGATGCAAACACGGAGGAAATGCTTGGGGAAGACATCGAAGATATTTGCAAATGTTCTACTTTTATTCTCACAAAAAGAGTGCCCCAAGGGTGCTAATACATGGCGACGGAAGAGAAAACAAGGGGACGGAGAAAGAAAGAAAGAAGATACAATGGGGGGAAATGGAGCATTGACTCCTCCCCTCCCCAGCCTCACTCCCTCTCTTTGCTCACTCTTCTTCTCCTCTTCTCTTCTCTCTTCTCAAGTGATGGTAGACGGGGCAGCAAGGAGGGCAGGCCTCTCCCTCTTCTTCTTCTTCTTCTTTTTCTTCTTCTTTTTCTTCTTCTTCTTCTTCGAACGGGGGGGCTCCTCTCTGCGTCTCTGTGTCTTCTCTCTCTCCTTTGTTCGTAGCAAAGAGGAGGGGTTTTTATACCCCACATGGTGGGAGCCCTCGAAGGCGGGAAGCGTCCGACGGGCCTTTAATGGGAGTTGACTCCCTCGTCCTTGGTGGCAGGGGGATAGGCAGCGTGGCCCTCTCCCCAGGCGACACCTCAGCAAGTCCATTGCGCGCCAAGAATCCCTAGGGCATGGGCATAGGATTTCGTTTGTCGAAACATGCCGCTGGGGAGCTTGAGCTTTGCGGGCAGAACGACTGTGCCGCTGGGAGCTTGAGGCCGTGCCGCTAGGGCTGGCTGAAGCGTGCCATTGAAGGGGGCAAACAGCGTGCCGCTGGAAGCCCAAAGAGTTGTGCCGCTGAAACCCCAAGGCCGTGCCGCTAAAGCCCAAATGGGCGTGCCGCTGGAGGCCAAATGGGCGTGTCGCTGAGGGCCCAGTGGGCATGCCGCTGGAGGCCAAATGGACGTGCCGCTAGAGCCCCAAATGGGCGTGCCGCTGAGGGCCAGGGTATGTGCCACTGAGGGCCACCAGGGTGTGCCGTTGAAGGGCAAGGGTGTGCCACTGAAGGCCACCAGGGTGTGCCGTTGAAGGGCAAGGGTGTGCCACTGAAGGCCACCCTTGGTGGATTTATGAGCCCGTTCTGAGCCCGTTGTGAGCACAAGTTGTGGCCCATTTAATTTTCTTTGAGGTCCGTGATTTGTGAGGCCCTTGGTGGTTGATTTCTCTTCACTATCGTGACTCCGGAGATGGCTTCACGGCAGTGTGCATATTTGGGGAGTCCGGGTGACTAGCCCTTTCGGGGCTTCTTCACTCGGCGCCGTTGTTGATGCGAAGTCGAGCAGGATATTTGGGTGTGCAATTTTTGGTGTCCACAGCTGTGCACCTCCCGGTATGACAAGGAGAGGTCGGCAAGCAGCATTGTCCGCAGCGTCACCAGCATTTGTCAGACCGGCGCATCCGACGAAGTGTGGCTGACTGAAGGCACGGTCGAGGGAGTGAATTCCACGGTGCTGTCCACGTCCACCCATAAATCAGCGTCCACCGCGGCTGAAGAAGATGGAAGGGCAAGAGCCAAGTCGCCTGGCCAGCATAGCTCGACAAAAGACCCCTGGCCGACCACCGCTAGGGGAATGGATAAGATCATCGCCTAAGCACTTGGCGCCACCATCATTCGGTGTTCTCCTACCTCCTCTTCCTACGCCCGGTCCGCTTTTGCCACTATTTCACTAGGCAGGGGTGTAGTTGCCGCTGCTTCGGCCGAAGGAGGGGCTTCGAGCAAAGACAGGGCCCAAAGCCATCGCCCATAAACTTCTCTCTCGCGTCTGGGATCCCTCTAGATGTGCGCGAAGCCCCGCGAATATCTGCTGCAAGAGCGCGTCCTCCATCTGGGCAGGGAGCTTCAGGAGTGGCGGAAGCGGAACCACCAGCTGGGCTATGCCTCCCGCTGCCACAAGTGCTGCAAGGCTCTCCGCCCCCAAGTCCGAGACTGGAGCCAGCCCCTCCACTGCTATCGGGCCAATGCTTGGCCTCCGTTTGGCGACAACCTTTCGGACACGGCCAGACGTCCCCCCTGGCATCGGCATTACCTAATCATGGGAAGCGGAGTTAGCCGCCCGCTACCTGGAACGAATCACGCAAGACCAAAAGGCGGGAAGAATCATAAGGTCCATGTTCTTACCTCAGCCACCGGGACCATGCTGCCTTCAGGCGCGATCTCCCCCTCCTCCAGAGGCTCGTCCGCCGTTTCGGGAGCACTTGAAGGCTCCACGGCTGATTCCTGCTGAAGGGCTTCAAACAAAAGGGCTAGCTTGCCCAGGCCAGCATCGGCTCCCGCCGGGCGGTCGACCGGCGCAACTGGAGCAACCTTCTCTACAATCTCCGGCTGGATAAGCTCCTAAAAATCCGGGAATAACAAGAACAAGGTCATTAGGTGACTACGAAAAGAAGGGGCGGTCCGGCCCAAGCAAGCTCACACTTACAGCAGCCTTCCCCATAAAGCTTGAGGAGCCATCAAGTAAGGGGGCCTTGAAGACCGGCTTGCGCGGCCCCGATGCTTCAGACGCGCCCTCATCAGAAGCCACTTCATCGGAGGAATAGTTATAATCTACCTCTTCGCCTGACGAAGACTCGACCGCCATAGGCTCTGCCTTTGTCGGCAAAGGAGCATCCTCTTCAAGGTCAATGACTGGCACATCCCCCCGTGGGCTGGGTGAGGCAGGTACGACGGACTTCAGCGTCTTCCTTACGTATAGCTGTGTCGCCGGGAGATGCAGGCAGGGCCTGTGGACGCACTGAAGTTCGCCTCGTGGTTGGCGCGGGTGGTCTATTGGGTGCGTGGGCGTGCCAGTCACCGAAGTGATGATTTATTCGGGCTCCGAAGAGCCCATGGTGCGCTCGACCTAACTTCGTCGGACGACTGTGTGGTTCGTGTCGGGACCGAATCCCGTCGTGCCGTAAAGGTCACGACGTCATTTACATCCCCCATACGAGGGAACACCCTTGATTAATTGCCGAAATTATGGGCCACGCGACCGAAAGAAGTAATACTAATTGTACGAGGGAAGGCAGGAATAGATCACGCTGAGAGTTGCGTTAGGGCTATAAGTCATCGGCCATGTCGGTCGCTCGTGGACCTTTTATATCCGGACGCGAGTCCGTGATGAAAATGCGGCGGGAAACCGGGACGAATCCGTTCAAATGTCTGCCGAGCATGCGGTAATTTCAATGACGAGTCGGAAGGTGTCCGGGGCGAGAAACAAATCCGGTCCGGTCGGGGTGTCGACCCGGGCTCAGGCCGGGGCTCGGCTATGTCAGGGTAATTCCCGAGATCCGGGTCTGGCCTGATAGGGCGACGTTATTGTTCCTTTTGCCCCGAGTCACGGGGAGAGATGGGACTGCAATGTGGGTCCTAGCGTCTTTTATCTGGAGTTTTCTTAATTATATGCTCTTCTCTTTCCTTTGCTGTTTGTTGCTTTTTTATGCGTTGGTGCTGGATGATTTCTCTTCTTTTATTCATTATTATGATTATGACTATTATTAATTTATTTACTATTTTTTATTACCCCTCCCATTTCTTTTATTATTATTATTTTGCTCTCGGAGTCCTCTAATTTGTATAATTTTTATTAATTTATTTGCTATTTTAATGCTATCATTATGCCAAATATATATATGTACATAGTATGCCGGCGAAGGGGATAGGGGTGTACCGCTGGGGGGTGAAATGAGTGTGCCGCTGGGGAACCGAAGGGGGGGTGTACCGCTGGAGGTTGGAGAAGGGGGGGTGTACCGCTGGGGGATTGCCAGGGTGTGCCGTGGAAGCTAGGAAGGGGCTGTGCCGCTGAGGGTGTACAGCTGAGGGTTGGGCAGGGGTGCGCCACTGAAGGCCTGGAGGAGTGTATCGGCGAAGGAATTGAAGGCGTGCCGCTGAAGGTTGGAAGGGTGCACTGTTGAAGGGCCAATGAGAGGGAAGTAGTGGAGGTTAAGTTAGTCTTTGATTATCTGTTTTGAGGCTTTTCTTTTCTTCTTGCCCTGATTTCCATGTAGTTTTACATAAACTTCTCCCTTTGTTCGTTCTCTTTGTTTGTTCAGCCTCTTGGTGGAAATTAGATGCTTGATCTGTCGGGTCGTTCATTGGTCCAGTTATTGTCGTCGTGCTGGCAGCGGCTTGCTTAGTTGAAAGATTTTATTAATTATTCTATTTGTTTGTTGCTTCCTTTTGCCTCTTTTAATTTTTGTTAGTTTCTCACAAAAATTCGGCAGCATCTCCCCTTGACCCGGGGCGTAAGGGAGATAAAGGGAACGCGCCCACATGGAGTGGCGGAACCCGACATCTGGAGGTGGACGCCCGAGTGCAGCAACACCTTTATAGAGCCTCGGAAAACATGAAGGAAAATAACAGGCTGAAGGCCCCTAGAGGCATACAATGTAGACTGGGACTAGCCAAGGAGTGTGCCACTGAGGGCCTGAAGAGTGTACCGGCCAAGGGTCAAATGGGCCAAGAGGTGTGCCGGCCAAGGGCCCAATGGGGCGTACCGCTGAGGGCCATGGATGGGTGTGCCGCTGAGGGCCAAAGGGGCGTATCGCTGAAGGGCTAATGGGTGTGCCGCTGAGGGCAAAGGGGGTGTGCCGCTGAGGGCCAATGGGTGTGCCGCTGAGGGCAAAGGGGGTGTGCCGCTGAGGGCCAATGGGGCGTGCCGCTGAAGGGCAACTCGGGTGTGCCGGCCAGGGGCCAAACGGGTGTGCCGGCCAAGGGCCCAACAGGTGTATTGCTGGGGGTCAAAGGGGAGCTAAGTGCCGGGGCTTGCAGGCTGCTTAGGGGGTGAAGGGGAGCCTGAGGCCAAGGAAAAATCACTAATGACTGGGTGTTGGAAAGAGGGCAAGGGTCTCCCCTTCTCCTTAAGCCGGTGGGCGCAACAGATGGCCGTGGCAGGGGGATGAGGAGCCCACGGGGGGGGGGGGGGGGGGCAAAGCTCATAGGAAAGGATCACGTTGCTACGGGGCCTCCAAAATGCCAGAGAAGGAAGGAACAGATGAACCCATCATAAACCGTGAAAATGGGAGTAGAATCAACGGAAATGGCAGAAAAGACCCAAGAAGGGTGGCTTTCATTCATGGAGAGCAAAGGGGCCGGAGCCCTACACATACATTACAAAAGAAAATGCCCACGACAAGGCTGTGGGCGGGAAAAAAATGAAAGAAAGACAGCACAGGAGGGGGAGGAACCGAGTACAAAGGAAAGCCCCTAACTCTCTCCCCCATTACATCGAGCTCTCTCTCTCTTACTCTTGCTTCTTCCCGGTGATCGCCGGAGGGAGCTCACGCCGGGACGCCTCTTCTTCTCTTCTCTCTTCTTCTCTGTCTCTTCTCGGCGTGTCTGTGGGTGTCTCTCTCTGTCTTCCCCTCGTGTCCTCCTCTCTTCTTCCTTGTTCTGTCGAAGCGGGGGTCTTTTATACGCCCAGCAGCCGAAGCCTTCGAGCCTGGCCGTCGAAAGTGGGAAACGGCATGTGATGATGGCATTTGACCTGCCCCGTCCTGGGTCGTCAGGGGTTAGCTCACGTGGCCCAACGGACGGTTGCCACCTCGGACGGCTCACTGCGCGCCAAGGAAGCGTAGGGCATGGGCTGCACGTCATCTTGCCATTGAAAAGCTTCAACGCTGTGCCGCTGGCGGGCTGAACAAGCGTGCCGCTGAGGAGTCAAAAGGGCGTACCGCTGGGGGGCCAAACGGGCGTGCCGCTGAACGGACTGGAGGGCATGCTGCTGAAGCCCCTGACGGGCGTGCCGCTGAAGCCCCTTGGGCTAGGCGTGTCGCTGAGGGGCCTTGGGGCCGTGCCGCTGAGGGGCCCTGGGGCCGTGCCGTTGAAGACGCCCCCCCATGGGCGGTGTGCCGTTGAAGACCCCCTGTGGACACCGAAAATTGCACACCCAGATGTCTCGCTCGGCCCCGCGTCAACAACGTCGCCGAGTGAAGAAGCCCCGGAGAGACTGGGTGTCCGGACTCCCTAAGAATGCGTACTGCCGCGAGGCCGCCTCCGGGAGCCACGGCCGTGAAGAGAAACCAATTACGTGAAGCCCCACAATCCATGGGCCTCGGGAAAATTAAACGGGTCATAACTCGTGCTCACAATGGGCTCAGAAATGCCCACTCAGCCCTTCAGAGGCACCGCCACTCAGCCATTCAGCGGCACCCCCCCTGGTGCCCCCAGCGGCACGCCCTCAGGTGCCTCAGTGGCACACTCCCCTGGAGTCTTCAGCGGCACCCCCTTTGCAAGCCCTCAGCGGCACACCCCGTGAAGGCCTTCGACGGCACAGCCGTTGACCCTTCAGCGGCACGCCCCCGGCAGCCTTCAGTGGCACACCCAGGGCAGCCCTTCCCCGGCACGCTTCCGGCCATCCAGCCCTTCAGCGGCACACCCCCAGGATGCCTCCAGCGGCACACCCTCGTGGGAGCCCAGCGGCACACCCCCAGGCTGCTCAGCGGCACACCCCAGTGGGGGGCCTTCAACGGCACACGTCCAGTGAGCCTCCAGCAACACACTCTTTATGCCCTTCAATGGTACACCTTAAAGTGCCTCCCACGGCACACTTCTTTGTGCCCTTTAGCGGCACACTTTGAAGTGCCTTCCACGGCACGCTCATCCGGGCCTTCACCGGCACGCCCGTTTGGGACTTCAGCGACACGCCTTTTTGCCTCTTCAGCGGCACGCTCACATTGTCTTACAGCGACACACTTCTTCAGCCCTTCAACGGCACAGCATGAAGGCTTTTCAATGGCTAAGCGACGTGGCGCCCATGCCCTACGCACCCTTGGCGCGCAGTGAGCTCTATGAGGTGTCAACCTCGGGTTGGGCCACGCAGGCTACCCACTGACACCCAGGACGGGGGGGAGTCAAACCCCATCATTGCCTCCGTTTCCCACCTCCGACGGCCGTGCTCGAAGGCTCCCACGGCAGGGCGTAAAAAAGACCCCGGCTTCAACAAACGAAAGAAGAAGAGGAGGGCGATAGACACACCCACTCCTAGAGAGAAGAGAAGAGAAGAAGAGAAGAAGAAAAGAAGAAGAGGAGGGGAGGCTCCCCCGGGGATACTCCGTCCATCGCCGTCCGCGTGAAGAGAAGAAGAAGAAGAAAAGAAGAAGAGGAGGGGAGGCTCCCCCGGGGCTACTCCATCCATCACCGTCCGCGTGAAGAGAAGAAGAGAAGAAGAAGAAGAGAAGAAGAGGAGGAGGGGAGGCTGCCCCCCCCCTCTCGCTACTCCGTCCATCGCCGTCCGCGTGAAGAGAAGAAGAGAAGAAGAAGAAGAGAAGAAGAGGAGGAGGGGAGGCTGCCCCCCCCTCTCGCTACTCCGTCCGCCGCCATCCATGCGAAGAGAAGAAGAAGAAGAGAAGAAGAGAAGGAGGGGAAGAAGGAGAAGAGAAGAAGAGGGAAGAGAGGAAGAGAGGGAAGAGGGCCTGCTGCCCCTCCATCTCGCAGCTATCGCATCTTCCCATTTGCCTGAAGGGAGACGCCCTTCCGTCTCTCCTCAGACACCCAGGCCCAACACCCCTTGAGCCTCTCTCCCTCCTCCTGCCAAGATTTCCTTCGGTCTAGCCAACCAACATCCCCGATACGCCTCCAGCAGCCTTCAGCGGCACACCCTTGAAGTGCCCCAGTGGCACGCTTCCATCAGCCCTTCGCCGGCACGCTTCTATCAGCCCTCAGCGGCACACCTTCAGCAGCCCTTCGCCGGCACGCTTCCATCAGCCCTTCGCCGGCACGCTCCCTGGCGCCCTCAGCGGCACGCCTTCAGCAGCCTTCAGCGGCACGCCCTTCAACTGCCCTCAGTGGCACACTCCTTGGCCCTCAGCGGCACACCTTCAGCCGTCTATTCGTCGGCACGCCCTGGCCAGGCCCTTCATCGGCACGCCCTCTCGTGCCTTCCTTGTCCGGCACGCTCCCCTAACCTCTTGCCCGGTGCACCCCCGGCCAGCCTTAGAGAGGCCTCCCACGCGCTGTTTCCTCCGAGCTTTCCGAAGTTTTACTAAAGGTGTTGTTGCCTTCGGGCGCCCATCTCCAGTTGTCGGGTTCCGCCACTCCATGTGGGCGCGTTCCCTTTTTTTCTCCCTTACGCTCGGGTCAAGGGGAGATGCTGCCGAATTTTCGTCAGAAACAATAACATGTTAAAAAGATAAAAGAAGCAATGAACAAATGAAAAGAACAACGGTAAAACACTTTAACCGAGGCAAGGAAACGTAATTAATTCAAAGGGAGCCGAACCGAACAACAGCTAAGCAACTTAAACATCCGCTCCCATGAGAGAAAGAATGAAAATTAATCAAGAGAAGAAAATAAGAAACCCAAGCAAATTTAATAAAAATCAGAAGAGAGAAAAGAAAAGAAGAAAAGAAAAGCCTTAAAAGAACTAGAGGGAGAGTGGGCCTTCACCGGTATACCCAGCCAGCCCTTCGCCGACACGCCCCTACGGGCCTTCACCAGTATACCCAGCCAGCCCTTCAGCGGCACGCTCCTTTGGCCCTCAGCGGCACGCACCCTTTTGGCCCTTCAGCGGTACACTCCTTAGCCTTCAGCGGTACGCTCCCTCAGCCTTTCAGCGGTACACTCCTTAGCCTTCAGCGGTACGCTCCCTCAGCCCTTCAGCGGCACACTCCCAGCCCCTCAGCGGTACACTCCCCCATGCCCTTCAGCGGCACACTCCCAACCCTCCAGAAGCACGCCTTTCTCTTAGCCCTCTAATGGCCCATTCTCTTTCTAGAAAATATGAGTAATAATAATAATAACAAATAACAAATCCAAAAAATGAATAAATAAATAAGAATGATAAAGAAACAAGTAATAATAATAGTAAGGTTAAAAGAAATGATAATAACGATAAATAGACAAATAAATGATAACCAAGATAAATAAATAATAATAACAAACTTAACTAAAAAAAATGCCAAGCAAATGAATGATAATATAAATGAACAAAAATAATAATAAACCTAATAATAACAATACTAAATGAATAAATCACAAGAAAAAAATGAATAAACGGTAATAAAGAATTCACCCAAATATATCTATAAATTAACAAATGGTAATGATAACACTTCTTAAATAATAATAAAACAATGAGACCCGCTTCGCATCGTCGTCTCTCCCGTGACCCGGTGCCGAAGGAACAACAATACCGCCCCTGCGAGTTGGGCCTGAGCATAGGGAATCATCCCAAAATGGCCATAGCCTGACTTCGCCTCGGGCTGACATTCCGATTAAACTAGACTCGTTTCTCCGGTCGGATCCCTTCCGAGCCGCTACTGAAATTGCCGCACGTTCGGCAGACATTTGAACTGGTTCATTTCGATTCCCGCCGAGTTATTATTACGGACCCATGTCCGAACATGAAAAGGCCCGTGAGCGACCTTCGTAGCCGGTGGCTCCTACCCCGACATGGTTGTGAGCCGGCATTGCCCCGGGCCAATAGCTCACCAATGCTGACCCGTTCCTATCAGGATTTGCTCCCGCTCTTTCATTGAAATTGTCGTAAACTCGGCATACATCTGTATGGGGTCATTTCTGCCCATGTCGCACTTTCAAAATGGGCCATTGCCCGAATATGAAAAGGTCCGCAAGTGACCGACAGAATCGAAATAGAACGAGACGGCTCTCGCCACCCCTGGGCTCCTTCCATGGGAATATCAATAAGACCTCCGTGGGCCACACTTAGACCTCGGGCCGGCCCCGATCGTGGTCATCATCTGGCTCATATCCTCGGTCTACAGCCTGCTCCTTTCGAACACGTTTTCGGTTCTGGAGTCTAGTCCCGGGACTCTCCCCCGTTGCCTTCCGGCACCGGAAATATTAATGATGCCTGCGCAAGCCACGTTCGGACCATGGGAGGCGCCCCCAATATGGTCCTGACTAGCTCTCGCGCTGGGCAAACAGATTCACTGGTTTCCGGTTACAATAACCGAGATTCAACCGAACGTTTCCAGTGTCTCAAAATAATAAACTTGCCGGATCCCGTCATGCATATGTTCCAGGTCCTCCCGCGACGATTATAATATTCTCAAGCCGGACTCCCGTCCGAATATTAAACCGTCTCCCGAATGACCGACATGTTTCGAACGCCCGCTTCTCCGGACACAGGGCTTTTCAGCCGATTCGAGGGATATTCCATCGTTGCCCCTTGGCACCGGAAATATTAATGACACTCATGTAAGTCTTGCTTCGACCGCGGGGGGCCCACTGCAGTATGGTCGCAGCTTGCTCTTGCACCGGGCCAACAGATTCACCGGTTTCCGACCGCTTTAACCGAGGTTTAGTTGAACGTTTTTCGTTCTTCTGAACAATAAATTGCCATATACTGGCATACATATGCTCCGATTTTCCCGCGACAACCGCGATTTTATCGAGCCGGACATTCGTCCGAACATTAAATGGTCAACACATGACCGACATGACCACGAATGGTTTTCTTCTCACCCTCGTATGAGGATTTCAATACCGCGTAATAGACCTTTCATGCAATTAATTTCTTGGCCATGAGGCCCTGTATCTCGACGATTAATCAAGGGTGTTCCCTCGTATGGGGGATGTAAATGACGCCGTGACCTTTATGGCGCGGCGGGTTTTGGTCCCGACACGAACCACACAATCGTCTGACGAAGTCAGATCGAGCGCACCATGGGCTCTTCGGAGCCCGAATAAATTATCACTCCGGTGACTGGCACGCCCACGCACTTAACAGACGAATAAACCATCCCCGAATAGACGACCATAATAAAAGGGAACGGAAAAAGTGCGTCCACAACTCTGGCACGCCCGGTGGGACCAAACCACCCTTCATCTCTTCGCCGGGATTCGGGGCCTCATGGCCCCCTAATAAATGATGTTTGCTTGCTTTGATGAATTGCAGGTGCTGTCTTCACCAACCCTATGGGGAGAAAATCCAGACTCGATGCAGCTGCCTTCGCGGCCTCGAGGACGCTGCTTCGAAGCATATGCAGCTTCTAGGAATCATGGGGGCTGTTATAAAAAAAGAGAAGAGAAGAGAAAGAGAAGAGAAGGGAGGGGAAATCAAGCCCCCCGTTTCCCTCAAGAAGAAAAGAAGAAAAGAAGAAAAGAAGAAAAAAGAGAGAAGAAAGAAAGAAGCAAAAAAAAAGAAGAGAAGGAATTGGCAAGAGAGGGTCGTGCAACCACGTCCGTCGAGACCCGTGCTGAACAAAGATTACCGCTGTGGGGTTTGTGCGGTGGAGCGAACCACTCATCCCCTCCCTGAGGGGGTGAGCGCTCTCCTGCACCTCCACCCTGGTCAATCATACAAAAAGAAGAGAAGATGAGAAGGGACAAAAAAAGAGAGAAAAAAAAAGAGAAGAAAGAAAGCAAAAAAGAAAATGAGAAAGGTTGGCCAGCATCGCCAACCGAAAGAGCAAGAAGAAACCCGGCTTCCCGCCCCACTCTAGGAGGCTCCGAGTCCGCGGTGCAATGACCCCGCTCGTTCCTCCTTCCTGCTGCCCCCATCCGGCACAAGACGGCCCCCGAGTTGCTGTTAAAAGACCCAGCGAGCCACAATTGTAGCTTGGTGAATAGTTGCCCGCTGTGGGGAATGCTTTATAGCAATGAGGCCAAGCACGGCCACCACTTCCGAAGAGGGCATGCACATACCCCGCCATGGGGGATGAGAAGAAGATATATACCCTGCTATGGGGGCATAGGAGGCAAAAAAAGGAATACACCCCGTTCCTAGGGGTACATGAAGAGGATCCGCCCCGACTGAGGGGCACACAAAGCAAAAGCTACACCCCGGCTTCGGGACATTTGAAGAAGTGAATCCGCCCCGACCTGGGGACGTAAGAAGAAATAGAACTACACCCCGGCCTAGGGGGACATTTGAAGAGAGGTACACCCCGTACCAGGGGCATATGAAGAAGAAACATACCTCGCTTCGAGGGCCTAGAAGCTATATAGAGCACGCCCCGACCCAGGGGCATATGAAGAGAAGTCCACCCTGGCTTAGGGGTATCTGAAGAAGAAACATTCCCCGATTTGGGGGCATCTGAAGAGAGCTACACCCCGCCTAGGGGGCATTAAAAGAAAAAATAATAATAATAACACACCTTGGTCTTGGGACATAGAAGCCAAGAAATATACACCCCGCCTGGGGGCACAGAAGCAAAGAGGCAAGACACATCCCTCGAGGGGGGATGCATATCAAGTGAAGCTACACCCCAACCTGGGGGCACATTAAGAGAAATACACTCCAGCATGGAAGCACTAATGAGAAAAGAAGAGCAGAATAAAGAAAAAGGCACGCATGAGACAGGCGTGGTCCTCGAGCCCGCCTCATCACACCAAAAGAGACATGAGGCACACATGGTCTTTGCACCGGCCTCTCCACAAAAGAAGAAAAAAGAAGAGACATGAGGCAGACGTGGCCCTTGAGCCCGCCTCATCACACAAAAGAAGAAGAAGAAAAGACATATGAGACAGGCGTGACCCTCGAGCCCGCCTCATCGCACAGAAAGAGGAGAAGGAAAAGAGACATGGGGCACACATGGTCCTTGCACCGGCCTCTCCACAAAAGAAAAAAAAAGAGACATGAGGCAGATGTGGCCCTCGAGCCCGCCTCACCAAACAAAAGAAGAGAAGAAAAGGAAAGAAGAGGCACATGAGGCAGACATGGTCTCCGAGCCCGCCTCTTCACACGAAAAGGAAGGAAGAGCAGAATCAAAAGAATGGACACGAGGTAGAAGTGGTTCTCGGGCCCACCTCATCACGCAAAAAAAAGAGAAGAAAAAAAGAGACATGAGGCAAACATGGTCTTCGTACCTGCCTCCCTACAAAAGAAGAAGAGAAAAAAAAAGAGAGTCATGAGGCGAACATGGTCCCTGCATCTGCCTCCTCATGAAAGAAGAAGAGAAGAAGAAAAAGAGAGTCATGAGGCGAACATGGTCCCTGCACCCGCCTCCCCATGAAAGAAGAAGAGAAGAAGAAAAAGAGCGATCATGAGGCGAGCATGGTCCCGCACCTGCCTCTCCATAAAAGAAGAAGAGAAGAACAGAAAGCGCACATGAGACGAGCATGGTCCTTGCACTTGCCTCTCCACAAAAAAGAAGAGAACAAAAGAAGAAGAGAAGAAGAGAAAGCACACATGAGGCGAGCATGGTCCTTGCACCTGCCTCTCCATAAAAAAAAAAGAAGAGAACAAAAGAAGAGGAAGAAGAAGAGACACATGAGGCAGACGTGGCCCTTGAACCCGCCTCTCTACAAAAGAAGAAGAGAAAAAAAAAGAGAATCACGAGGCGAACATGGTCTCTGCACCTGCCTTTACAAAAAAAGAGAGAATCATGAGGCAAGCATGGTCTCTGCACCTGCCTCTCTACAAAAGAAGAGAAGAAGAGAAAGCACAGTCATGAGGCGAGCATGGTCCTTGCACATGCCTCTCCATAAAAGAAGAAGAGAAGAAAAGAAAGAAAGAGTCCCGAGGCAGACGCGGTCTTCGAATCCGCCTCCCCACACAAAAGAAGAAGAGAGGAAGAGAAAGAAGAGTCACGAGATGAACTTTTACCTCCGACCTTCAGCTACCCAACAAACAGAAACCAACCAGACCTTTCGCCGACGGGGCGTTAAATCGACTAGACCCTTCCGCCGGTGGGGCGTTAAACCGACTAGACCTTCCGCCGACGGGGCGTTAAACCGACTAAGACCTCCCGCCGACGGGGCGCTAAACCGACCAACTTCCAGCCATCGGGGCTTCAAGCCGACAACTACCCCTTCATCGGCCTTCGGGCCGACAGCTACCTCATCATCGGCTCTCAGCCGACAGCTATCTCATCATCGGCTCTCAGCCGATAGCTACCTCATCATCGGCTCCTAGCCGACAGCTATCTCATCATCAGCACCCCAGCCGACAGCTTCCCAGTCAAAAAAAAAAATAGACCTTTAACTTTGGTCCGGACCCTTCCCGACCAGAAGAACAAAAGAGACCCTTTTCTTCGACTCTCACGTCCCGCTACCCAACGCCCCTCTGCAGGGCCATTTCGGCCGGGGCCCACTAGCAGGACTAATCCACCCGTCCCACTACGCTCTCCGATATCTCTCAGCTTCGCAGCCGACTTCTAACATCTATCGGCTCTTGCAGCCAACTTCCCAATATCCTTGGCTCTTACAGCCTGCTTCCCAGAACTCGGCCTTCATGGCCTGCTTCCTAGAATTCAGCCTTCACGGCCCGCTTCCCATAATTTCGGCTCTTGCAGCCCGCTTCCCAATATCCTTGGCTCTTACAGCCTGCTTCCCAGAACTCGGCCTTCATGGCCTGCTCCCCAGAATTCGGCCTATACGGCCTGCTTCCCAACTTCGGCTTTTTGCAGCCAACTTCCCAATATCCTTGGCTCTTACAGCCTGCTTCCCAGAACTCGGCCTTCATGGCCTGCTCCCCAGAATTCGGCCTATACGGCCTGCTTCCCAACTTCGGCTTTTTGCAGCCAACTTCCCAATATCCTTGGCTCTTACAGCCTGCTTCCCAGAACTCGGCCTTCATGGCCTGCTCCCCAAAATTCGGCCTATACGGCCTGCTTCCCAACTCTGGCTCTTGCAGCCCTCTTCTCAATATCCTTGGCTCTTGCAGCCTGCTTCCCAAAATTCGGCCTTCATGGCATGCTTCCCAGAATTCGGCCTTCACGACCCGCTTCCCATAATTTCGGCTCTTACAGCCTGCTTCCCAATATCTTTGGCCCTTGCAGCCTGCTTCCCAGAATTCGGCCTTCATGGCCTGCTTCTCAGAATTCGGCCTTCACGGCCCGCTTCCCATAATTTCGGCTCTTGCAGCCCGCTTCCCAATATCATTGGCTCTTGCAGCCTACTTCCCAGAATTCGGCCTTCATGGCCTGCTTCCCAGTATTCGGCCTTCACGGCCCGCTTCCCGTAACTTCGGCTCCTGCAGCCTGCTTCCCATAATTTGACTCTCACAGCCCGCTCTTCTCGATTTTTGGCTATTGTGGCCTACTTCTAATATCAACTTCGGGTTCTATAGCCCGCTTCCCTAATATCCTTTCAGCCCTTTCGCAGTCTGCCTCCCTAATACCTTTACTACCACTACACATATACATAACAACAATATTTTCTTATGAAAAAAAAAACAACAACAAAGAAAAAAAAATAAAAAAAACAACAACAAAACAACAACAACACCCCAAAAAAAAAGTATAACGACAAAACAAAACAAACAAACAAAAAGAAAATGGAAACATAAAAAAAAGAGAATGCATGATTGCCCTGCTTGCATGGTTGCTTAATATAGAATAATACACCTCCTTGAAATTTTCTAGGACCGTGTTTCCTTGTTAAATAATATCACCCTGATTCCGGATGCACGTACGTCGCGGCATACGCCCGAAGGGAACCCAATTATGGTGGGTGCACACGTCAAGGGGAAGAGTCATGGCTGAATCGCTAAACCCAGCTCACAAAATAAACCTGAGGCAACGCTCCCACACTTAGCACTTAATGTGTTCAATAGCCTTCGACCATAAGGATTGCCCGAATTTCTTCTTAGCACTCTACGGAGACTTGAATTCCTACACTCGTGTGAAAGGTGATCGTGAGGAAAAGCTGCCTACCCCCACTGTAAAAAAAGAGAGAACAAAAGAGATGACGTAAAAAAAAGGAGAGAGAAAAAATATAATAAAAGAGAGACACGTGAATCCGAGTAGCCGGGAATCCCCATTGAGACACATGAGGAGACTCGCGCGAAATGGTGAAGCGAATTATAATAAGGATGAAACCTATTAGCCGGGAATCCCCATTGAGACACATGAGGAGACTCGCGTCAAACGGTGGAATCCGTAATAGAATTACAATAAGGACGAATCTTAGTAGCCGGGAATCCCCATTTAGACACATGAGGAGACTCGCGTCGAACGGTGAAATCCGCTATCAAATAAACAGCTGGGGGCTGTGTGAAGCTACCAAAAGTCGGAAGCCTGGAGCTATTGTGTAGGCGCTAGAAGTAATCCTCGAGTGTCACCAGGAAAACCTGCATATCCCTATAGTCAGGGCTCTTTGTTCACACATTTGCACTGCCACGCCACAGAGAATTGCCTCGGGTGAAATGCGTGAATTTAGGCTATGCATGCAAGACATGCGATATCCTCTTGACGGGTGCACCACCCCTCAATTGTGCCTCGCGGCCCGCACCGCATCTACGAATTACGAGCGACGTCCCTATCCTATCCCCTATAGAGGGAGCTGCCTTACTTATATTTACGTTATGCCAGCTAATGAATGCTTGCATGCTTAAAAAATAAAAAAATAAAAATAAATAAAAAATAAATAAATAACATAATAATAATAATAATAATAATAATAATAAAATAACAAGAATGCGCGTATATAATAAACTCAATTTCGGCCATCGAAGCCTACGCTCCCAGCTACGGCTCGTAGAGCCCAACCTTAGCCCCCATGGCCTACCTCTTGCCCTCGCGGCTCGTTAATCCCCAACTTCGGCTCTTCAAGTCCGCTCCCAGCCTTGACTATTTTGATCTCACTCATCGGCCCCTGAGCCGACAGCTTTTTAATCAATCGGCCTTCAAGCCGACAGCTTTTCAATTATTGGCTCCCATGCCAATAGCTTTCAATCATCGGCCCCTGAGCCGACAGCTTTTCAATCATCGGCCCCAGCCAACAGCTTTCAATCATCGGCCTTCGGGTCGACAACTTTTCAATTATCGGCTCCTATGCCAACAGCTTTCAATTATCGGCCCCTGAGCTGACAGCTTTCAATCATCGGCCTTCAGGCCGACAGCTTTTCAATTATTGGCTCCCATGCCAACAGCTTTCAATCATCGGCCCCTGAGCTGACAGCTTTCTAATCATCGACCTTCGGGTCGACAGCTTTCTAATCATTGACCTTCGGGTCGACAGCTTTCTAATCATCGGCCCCTGAGCCAACAGCTTTTAATCATCGGCTTCCGGGTCGACAGCTTTTCAATTATTGGCTCCCATGCCAACAGCTTTCAATCATCGGTCCCTGAGCCGACAGCTTTCTAATCATCGGCCTTCGGGTCGACAGCCTTTTAATCATCGGCCCCTGAGTCGACAGCTTTCAATCATCGGCCTCCGGGTCGACAGCTTTTCAATTATTAGCTCCCATGCCAACAGCTTTCAATCATCGGTCGACGAGCCGACATCTCTTATATCATTGGCATCCGCGCCTGCAGCCACCCGGAGTTCTTCAAAAAAAAGAGAGAGAAAAAAAAAGAAGAGAAGGGAAGAAGAAAAAACAAAACAAAACAAAACAACAAAGAGAGAAGAAAAAAAAGGGGGATGACAAAAAGGAGAAGAGAAGAAAAAGAAGAGAAAGAGAAAAAAAAAGAATAGAAAGAAAAGAGACTAAGAGACTAAGAGAACAACAAACCAGGCCAGCTCCCGACACCCTGTCGGCACTGGCGAAGAGACCAAGAGAACAACAAGCCAGGTCAGCTCCCGACACCATGTCGGCACTGGCGAAGAGACCAAGAGATCAACATATCATGTCAGCTCCCGACACCCTGTCGGCACTAGCGAAGAGACCAAGATAACAACATACCAGGCCAGCTCCTGACACCCTGTCGGCACTGGCGAAGAGACCAAGAGAACAACATACCAGGCCAGCTCCCGACACCCTGTCGGCGCTGGCGAAGAGACCAAGAGACCAACATACCAGGCCAGCTCCCGACACCCTGTCGGCACTGGTGAAGAGATCAAAAGAAACAACATACCAGGCCAGCTCCCGACACCTTGTCGGCACTGGCGAAGAGATCAAAAGAAACAACATACCAGGCCAGCTCCCGACACCCTGTCGGCACTGGCGAAGAGACCAAGAGAACAACATACCAGGCCAGCTCCCGACACCCTGTCGGCACTGGCGAAGAGATCAAAAGAAACAACATACCAGGCCAGCTCCCGACACCCTGTCGGCACTGGTGAAGAGACCAAGAGAACAACAGGCCAGGCCAGCTCCCGACGCCCTGTCGACACTGGTGAAGAGACAAAGAGACAACAGACCAGGCCAGCTCCCGACACCCTGTCGGCACTGGCAAAGAGACAAAGAGAAAACAAACCAGATCAGTTTCCGGCACCCAGCCGGCACTGACGAAGAGACCAAGAGACCAACATGTCATGTCAGCTCCCGACACCCCGTCGGCACTGACAAAGAGAAAAGGGACCAGCCCACCATATCAGCGCCCGGCACCTTGCCAGCACGGACAAAGAGAAGAAAAGACAAACAGACTATGGCGGCTCCCGACGCCCTGTCGGTGATGATAAAAAAAGGAGAAGAAGAAACCAACATGCTACGGCAGCTCCTGACGCACTGTCAGCACTAATGAAGGGAGGAAGACCAACATGTCAAGTCGGCTTCCGGCACCCCGACGGCGTCGACGAAGAGAAAAGAGACAAGTACACCCACGGGCACCGCCCGACTCATCCTTCGCCTGCGCTACCCGAGGGTGGGGGGCATTTGTGGACACCGAAAATTGCACACCCAGATGTCTCGCTCGGCCCCGCGTCAACAACGTCGCCGAGTGAAGAAGCCCCGGAGAGACTGGGTGTCCGGACTCCCTAAGAATGCGTACTGCCGCGAGGCCGCCTCCGGGAGCCACGGCCGTGAAGAGAAACCAATTACGTGAAGCCCCACAATCCATGGGCCTCGGGAAAATTAAACGGGTCATAACTCGTGCTCACAATGGGCTCAGAAATGCCCACTCAGCCCTTCAGAGGCACCGCCACTCAGCCATTCAGCGGCACCCCCCCTGGTGCCCCCAGCGGCACGCCCTCAGGTGCCTCAGTGGCACACTCCCCTGGAGTCTTCAGCGGCACCCCCTTTGCAAGCCCTCAGCGGCACACCCCGTGAAGGCCTTCGACGGCACAGCCGTTGACCCTTCAGCGGCACGCCCCCGGCAGCTTTCAGTGGCACACCCAGGGCAGCCCTTCCCCGGCACGCTTCCGGCCATCCAGCCCTTCAGCGGCACACCCCCAGGATGCCTCCAGCGGCACACCCTCGTGGGAGCCCAGCGGCACACCCCCAGGCTGCTCAGCGGCACACCCCAGTGGGGGGCCTTCAACGGCACACGTCCAGTGAGCCTCCAGCAACACACTCTTTATGCCCTTCAATGGTACACCTTAAAGTGCCTCCCACGGCACACTTCTTTGTGCCCTTTAGCGGCACACTTTGAAGTGCCTTCCACGGCACGCTCATCCGGGCCTTCACCGGCACGCCCGTTTGGGACTTCAGCGACACGCCTTTTTGCCTCTTCAGCGGCACGCTCACATTGTCTTACAGCGACACACTTCTTCAGCCCTTCAACAGCACAGCATGAAGGCTTTTCAATGGCTAAGCGACGTGGCGCCCATGCCCTACGCACCCTTGGCGCGCAGTGAGCTCTATGAGGTGTCAACCTCGGGTTGGGCCACGCAGGCTACCCACTGACACCCAGGACGGGGGGGAGTCAAACCCCATCATTGCCTCCGTTTCCCACCTCCGACGGCCGTGCTCGAAGGCTCCCACGGCAGGGCGTAAAAAAGACCCCAGCTTCAACAAACGAAAGAAGAAGAGGAGGGCGATAGACACACCCACTCCCAGAGAGAAGAGAAGAGAAGAAGAGAAGAAGAAAAGAAGAAGAGGAGGGGAGGCTCCCCCGGGGATACTCCGTCCATCGCCGTCCGCGTGAAGAGAAGAAGAAGAAGAAAAGAAGAAGAGGAGGGGAGGCTCCCCCGGGGCTACTCCGTCCATCACCGTCCGCGTGAAGAGAAGAAGAGAAGAAGAAGAAGAGAAGAAGAGGAGGAGGGGAGGCTGCCCCCCCCTCTCGCTACTCCGTCCATCGCCGTCCGCGTGAAGAGAAGAAGAGAAGAAGAAGAAGAGAAGAAGAGGAGGAGGGGAGGCTGCCCCCCCCCCCTCTCGCTACTTCGTCCGCCGCCGTCCATGCGAAGAGAAGAAGAAGAAGAGAAGAAGAGAAGGAGGGGAAGAAGGAGAAGAGAAGAAGAGGGAAGAGAGGAAGAGAGGGAAGAGGGCCTGCTGCCCCTCCATCTCCCCGCTGCCGCATCTTCCCATTTGCCTGAAGGGAGACGCCCTTCCGTCCCTCCTCGGACACCCAGGCCCAACACCCCTTGAGCCTCTCTCCCTCCTCCTGCCAAGATTTCCTTCGGTCTAGCCAACCAACATCCCCGATACGCCTCCAGCAGCCTTCAGCGGCACACCCTTGAAGTGCCCCAGTGGCACGCTTCCATCAGCCCTTCGCCGGCACGCTTCTATCAGCCCTCAGCGGCACACCTTCAGCAGCCCTTCGCCGGCACGCTTCCATCAGCCCTTCGCCGGCATGCTCCCTGGCGCCCTCAGCGGCACGCCTTCAGCAGCCTTCAGCGGCACGCCCTTCAACTGCCCTCAGTGGCACACTCCTTGGCCCTCAGCGGCACACCTTCAGCCGTCTATTCGTCGGCACGCCCTGGCCAGGCCCTTCGTCGGCACGCCCTCTCGTGCCTTCCTTGTCCGGCACGCTCCCCTAACCTCTTGCCCGGTGCACCCCCGGCCAGCCTTAGAGAGGCCTCCCACGCGCCGTTTCCTCCGAGCTTTCCGAAGTTTTACTAAAGGTGTTGCTGCCTTCGGGCACCCACCTCCAGTTGTCGGGTTCCGCCACTCCATGTGGGCGCGTTCCCTTTTTTTCTCCCTTACGCTCGGGTCAAGGGGAGATGCTGCCGAATTTTCGTCAGAAACAATAACATGTTAAAAAGATAAAAGAAGCAACGAACAAATGAAAAGAACAACGGTAAAACACTTTAACCGAGGCAAGGAAATGTAATTAATTCAAAGGGAGCCGAACCGAACAACAGCTAAGCAACTTAAACATCCGCTCCCATGAGAGAAAGAATGAAAATTAATCAAGAGAAGAAAATAAGAAACCCAAGCAAATTTAATAAAAATCAGAAGAGAGAAAAGAAAAGAAGAAAAGAAAAGCCTTAAAAGAACTAGAGGGAGAGTGGGCCTTCACCGGTATACCCAGCCAGCCCTTCGCCGACACGCCCCTACGGGCCTTCACCAGTATACCCAGCCAGCCCTTCAGCGGCACGCTCCTTTGGCCCTCAGCGGCACGCACCCTTTTGGCCCTTCAGCGGTACACTCCTTAGCCTTCAGCGGTACGCTCCCTCAGCCTTTCAGCGGTACACTCCTTAGCCTTCAGCGGTACACTCCCTCAGCCCTTCAGCGGCACACTCCCAGCCCCTCAGCGGTACACTCCCCCATGCCCTTCAGCGGCACACTCCCAGCCCTCCAGAAGCACGCCTTTCTCTTAGCCCTCTAATGGCCCATTCTCTTTCTAGAAAATATGAGTAATAATAATAATAATAAATAACAAATCCAAAAAATGAATAAATAAATAAGAATGATAAAGAAACAAGTAATAATAATAGTAAGGTTAAAAGAAATGATAATAACGATAAATAGACAAATAAATGATAACCAAGATAAATAAATAATAATAACAAACTTAACTAAAAAAAACGCCAAGCAAATGAATGATAATATAAATGAACAAAAATAATAATAAACCTAATAATAACAATACTAAATGAATAAATCACAAGAAAAAAATGAATAAACGGTAATAAAGAATTCACCCAAATATATCTATAAATTAACAAATGGTAATGATAACACTTCTTAAATAATAATAAAACAATGAGACCCGCTTCGCATCGTCGTCTCTCCCGTGACCCGGTGCCGAAGGAACAACAATACCGCCCCTGCGAGTTGGGCCTGAGCATAGGGAATCATCCCAAAATGGCCATAGCCTGACTTCGCCTCGGGCTGACATTCTGATTAAACTAGACTCGTTTCTCCGGTCGGATCCCTTCCGAGCCGCTACTGAAATTGCCGCACGTTCGGCAGACATTTGAACTGGTTCATTTCGATTCCCGCCGAGTTATTATTACGGACCCATGTCCGAACATGAAAAGGCCCGTGAGCGACCTTCGTAGCCGGTGGCTCCTACCCCGACATGGTTGTGAGCCAGCATTGCCCCGGGCCAATAGCTCACCAATGCTGACCCGTTCCTATCAGGATTTGCTCCCGCTCTTTCATTGAAATTGTCGTAAACTCGGCATACATCTGTATGGGGTCATTTCTGCCCATGTCGCACTTTCAAAATGGGCCCTTGCCCGAATATGAAAAGGTCCGCAAGTGACCGACAGAATCGAAATAGAACGAGACGGCTCTCGCCACCCCTGGGCTCCTTCCATGGGAATATCAATAAGACCTCCGTGGGCCACACTTAGACCTCGGGCCGGCCCCGATCGTGGTCATCGTCTGGCTCATATCCTCGGTCTACAGCCTGCTCCTTTCGAACACGTTTTCGGTTCTGGAGTCTAGTCCCGGGACTCTCCCCCGTTGCCTTCCGGCACCGGAAATATTAATGATGCCTGCGCAAGCCACGTTCGGACCACGGGAGGCGCCCCCAATATGGTCCTGACTCGCTCTCGCGCCGGGCAAACAGATTCACTGGTTTCTGGTTACAATAACCGAGATTCAACCGAACGTTTTCAGTGTCTCAAAATAATAAACTTGCCGGATCCCGTCATGCATATGTTCCAGGTCCTCCCGCGACGATTATAATATTCTCAAGCCGGACTCCCGTCCGAATATTAAACCGTCTCCCGAATGACCGACATGTTTCGAACGCCCGCTTCTCCGGACACAGGGCTTTTCAGCCGATTCGAGGGATATTCCATCGTTGCCCCTTGGCACCGGAAATATTAATGACACTCATGTAAGTCTTGCTTCGACCGCGGGGGGCCCACTGCAGTATGGTCGCAGCTTGCTCTTGCACCGGGCCAACAGATTCACCGGTTTCCGACCGCTTTAACCGAGGTTTAGTCGAACGTTTTCCGTTCTTCTGAACAATAAATTGCCATATACTGGCATACATATGCTCCGATTTTCTCGCGACAACCGCGATTTTATCAAGCCGGACATTCGTCCGAACATTAAATGGTCAACACATGACCGACATGACCACGAATGGTTTTCTTCTCACCCTCGTATGAGAATTTCAATACCGCGTAATAGACCTTTCATGCAATTAATTTCTTGGCCATGAGGCCCTGTATCTCGACGATTAATCAAGGGTGTTCCCTCGTATGGGGGATGTAAATGACGCCGTGACCTTTATGGCGCGGCGGGTTTTGGTCCCGACACGAACCACACAATCGTCTGACGAAGTCAGATCGAGCGCACCATGGGCTCTTCGGAGCCCGAATAAATTGTCACTCCGGTGACTGGCACGCCCACGCACTTAACAGATGAATAAACCATCCCCGAATAGACGACCATAATAAAAGGGAACGGAAAAAGTGCGTCCACACCCCCCCATGGGGTGTGCCGCTGAAGGCCCCCCATGGGGTGGTGTGCCGTTGAAGCCCCCATGGAGGGTGTGCCGCTGAAGGCCCCCATGGGGTGTGCCGCTGAAGGCCCCCATGGGGTGTGCCGCTGAGGCCCCCATGGGGGTGTGCCATTGAAGCCCCTCATGGGGTGTGCCGCTGAGGCCCCCATGGGGGTGTGCCACTGAAGGCCCTCATGGGGTGTGCCGCTGAGGGCCCCCATGGGGTGTGCCGTTGAGGCCCCCATGGGGGTGTGCCGCTGAGGCTTCTGACGGGCATGCCGCTGAAGGGCGTTGGGAGCGTACCGCTGAAGGGCTCCCCGGGGGTGTGTTTCGGGGGTCGGCTCCGAGCCCGTTGTTAGCACGAGTCATGGCCCGTTTGATTTTCTTTGAGGCCCAAAAGTTGCGGGACTCTTTGTGGTTGGTTTCTCTTCACTGTCGTGACTCCTGGAGGCGGCTTCATGGCAGTCTCTCCCGGGGCTTATTCACTCGGGCCGTCGTTGATACTCGGCCGAGTAGGATGTCATGGGTGTGCAATTTTTTGTGTCCACAAATGCCCTCCACCCACGGGTAGCGCAGGCGAAGGATGAGCCGAGCGGTGCCCGCGGGTGTTTTTGTCTCTTCTCTCTTTGTCGGTGCCGACGGGGTGTCGGGAGCCGAACTGGTTTGCTGGTCTCTTTGTCTCTTGGTCTCGTTGTCAGTGCCGACGGGGTGTCGGGTATTGACCTGGTCTCTTGGTATCTTAGTCTCTTGGTCTCTTGATCTCTTGGTCTCTTTGCCAGTGCCGACAGGGTGTCGGGAGCTGGCCTGGTTTATTGTCTCTTGGTCTCTTCGTCAGCACCGATAGGGTGTCGGGAGCTGACCTGATTTGATGTCTCTTGGTCTCTTGGTCTCTTAATCTCTTGGTCTCTTCGCCAATGCCGACAAGGTGTCAGGAGCTGGCCTGGTTTATTGTCTCTTGGTCTCTTCGTCATCACCGACAGGGTGTCGGGAGCTGACCTGGTTTGCTGTCTCTTGGTCTCTTGATCTCTTGGTCTCTTCGCCAGTGCCGACAAGGTGTCGGGAGCTGGCCTGGTTTGCTGTTCTCTTTATCTCTTAGTCAGTGCCGACGGGACGCCGGGAGCTGACCTGATTTGTTGTCTCTTGTTTTCTTTTCTCCTTTTGTCTATCTCTTTTCTTTGAACCACATTACCGATACAAGCGCCCTTTCGGGTTTTCGCCAGCACCGGCCCCCTCTTGCTTTTGCCCACGCACCCTTTCGGGTTTTCACATGGCAGGGTACCCAATTTTGCCTGTAGCGCCCTTTCGGGTTTTCACCACAGCCGGGTTGTTGCCATTTTTACCCTTGTCCCCATGCAGGGGCAAGTCCGGCGGGGTATCTCTATTTTTAACCCCATTTTCTTTTCTTTCTCCTTTTTTTTTTTTGAAAGTGATTGATATGAGAGTATGGGCTAGGGTACAAAGCCTTGCGCCGAAAGGTAAGGCTCAGTCGTTGGCAAGAAGAGAATGCCAGCGCAACGGGAGAATTCGTGCCGATTCGGACGTAAGGTCCGTAATGGCCATATTGTGCGGAGTGGGCGGCTAGGGCACGAGGCCTTGCGCCGGGGGGGGGGGGGGGGGACTTATTTGTTGGCAAGGGACTAATGCCAATGCAAGGATAGAGATTCTGCCGATCCGAGCGTAAGGCTCGTGATGGCGATTTTGTGTGACGGAAGGTGGCTGAAGCACAGGGCCACGTGCCAGGGACGGGCCCGTTTGGTGGTAGGGTAGTGGCGTCATTGCGAGGGTAGGGTTGCAGGGGCAAAGTCGTTTTTGCTTATGTGGACGCCCGTCCGTATAGGGTTGTGAGGAGGGAAAAGACCTCTATTATTGTGCCTCATTTATGCGCACGTCAATATATATATATATATATATATATATAAGTGGATGTATGCATGTGTGTGCATATATATATGTACATATGTATGTATATGTATGTATATATATTCATATTTATTTGATAATAATTTTTGTTGCCCCATTTTCTTCTCTTATATATATATGTATATATATATTTTTTTCTTCTTCTTCTTCTATAAAAATTTTTCTTTGTATTCCCCTGTTTCTTTCTTCTCCCCTTTTCATTTTCTTCCCTCTTCTTTTTTTCTATTCATTTTCTTTTCCTCCCCCTTTTCTTCTCTCTTCCCTTTTATTCTCCCCCCTTCTCCTTCTTTCTCTTCCCCTCCTTCTCCTTCTTTCTTTTGTAGCCGTGGGGCGGCGGTGAGCACCGCCGGTAACGTTGCGGGAGTGATGGTCGGAGGGCGCCGGTGGAGGGGCTCTACGCGTGGGCCGTGTCGGGGCGCAGAGACATGGGCGTGCCGATGAAGGAGCGCCGGGCCGTGCCGGGGAAGCCCTTTGGGGCGTGCCGGGGAACGGCACCATGGGTGTGCCGGGGGGGAGCCCTCCGGGGCGTGTCGGCGAGTGGGGGCTCTGGGTGCGTGCCGGGGAACGGCACCATGGGTGTGCCAAGGAAGAGCCCTCCGGGGCGTGCCAGCGAGCGGGGGCTCTGGGTGCGTGCCGGGGAAGCCCGTCGCAGGTGTGTCGAGGAAGGCACTGAGGGCGTAGGTGTACCGGATAGGGAGGCTTCGGGCCGTGCTGGTGAAGGGGGTGCTAAGTGTGCCGGGGAAGCACCCCACGGGGTGTGCCGGTGAAGTGCCAGGGGGCAGTGCCGGGGAAGGCCTACAGAGAGTGTGCTAGTGGAGGTCTCCAGGGGGAGTGTACCGGCCAAGGGGGCTAGGGGGATTTTTCAGCTAGGGAAGAAGACCACTTCGACCGGCGGACTTCTGGTGTTGCCTCTCGGGGCCCACCATGACTTTGTTGGGGTCGTCATTCCTTGTGGACGCGCACCCGTGTTTCTCTTTATGCCTCTGGCCTAGGGGAAACTCTGTCGAAATTTCGTCAGAAATTGGCAATGTCTTATTCGTTTGACTTGTAGTAAAGCCCCTTTGCAGTTTTTCATTTCCTTTTGCATGTGGCATATTCTGATCTTCTATTTGTGCATCTTTGCAGACAAATGGCTGCCCCAAGTGGTTCTTCTGCTCCTGGTGCTGCCGTTGGTGCTGACCTCATTCCGCGGGGTCCGGTGCCAGCGGTCACATGGCTGAATGTGGAGGACTTAGACCGGGAGCACGTGGAGATAGCTGCTTTGGCCGAGTCGTCGGGGTCCGACAGCGAGAGCATGGACGTCCGCAGACTTGTCAGGGTTGAGAGTGGCTTCACGTTTGATCGGGCCACCGGGGAGTACAGGAAGGACATCCCGAAGGATAAACACCTTATCCGATTTCTGGGGCGTTTGCGTTCTCAGGAGGGGAGAGATTTCTGCGTCATAAAGGTGGCCGAGCGGGCGATCCTGCATGCCCAAGATAGCCTGTTATACAGTGTTCCCAGAAGCATTCCAATGTACTTAGTGGGAGAAGCCCGGGAGTGGAAGCCCGTCCTGGGGATTGACGGAGTGCTGCCAGCCGAAGACAAACTAGTGCGGGCTCCTCAATTTACACCAGCGAAATGGGACATGTCTACTGGGCAGGTGCACGGCGAGTCGCCTCGATTTGGCTTGTTCTTGGCTCCCCTGAAATGGGGCTGTAGGGAGGAGCCATTTATACTGGACTGCTTGGCCATAAGATTCAAATATGAATTATCACTGGGCTGGTTCGGGGAGCTGAAGCTTCAGGACGCCCACAGTTTTCGGGAAGGGGCAGTGGAGTTCACTGAGTACGTGCTGTTCAATTACGCCCCGCTACTTGTTCGGGCGGGCGTCTACCACAGCGTGTACGCCTCCCGGTATGGCTACCCCATTTCCAAGGGTCTCTGCTGCGGCATGATAGAAGTGTTCAGTGCGGAGACCAACACCTTCTACACGGCAGAGGGCGAGACTTCACTTGATTTGTGGAGCCTGAGCCAGTTGAGCGGCTTGCCCATTGACGGGGAGCCCTATGAAGAAGTATGCCTCCCGGACTTCATCAAGGACGAGACCAACGGGGACGGCTATTATTCCCTTGGGTACTCATACCGGTATCTGATGAAGGCATACCGGGAGCTGTATCAGTCGTCGCATAAGGGGAAGCAGCCCGCCCACGGGGACAGAAAGAGGGTGCGCATGGCAGTATGGCTGGAATACTTCTACGACGGGCTGAAGCAATATGACGACTTCCCCTGCGTTGGCACCACCGTTGCTCGCAAGAAGTGCGCGAAGCCCAAGCATGATGTGAAGATCCCCTCCAGGGGGCGTCGGAGTGTGCCCAACCCGATGGGTGTCAACCCGCAGACTCACTGCGCCGCCTATCTCACGTACTGGCTGTGCTCATTTGCCATGCCATACGGCGACGAGACAGTTATTCGGCCGGACGCTATCTACCCGGCGTGCCAGATGGCGTGGGGTGTCAAGCTCTCTCTGTGCCCGGTGACGCTCTCTTTGATTTATAAGGCCCTGGGGGACATCAACAGCCATCAGTTCCCGAGGCAGGCTCGCTACGTGTGCCCACTGCATTTCTTCAATGCGTGGGTTTGTTCACTATTCTCGGAATTTGCCCCGCGAGTTCTTCAGCACTGGGGGCTGGTGCCGAGGATGCCGGAGTTTGCGAGTGCAGAGCCAGCTTCCACCTCCATGCGGATGTTTGACATCCGGGGCCGGTTGACAACGGTCTCCCGGGATGCGGCCGGCACCATTCACTTTTGGACGCTGGCTGCGCACTCGAGCCCTCTGGTGAACAACAAGAGGGAGTGCAAGGATGACCAGGTGGAGAAGTACGTCCACCCCATCAGCCAAGAGAATGTGGTCCGTCCGCTGCTGGAGCCCGAGCTGAGAGACAAGGCGCTATCCATTCGTCCCAGTGTGTTGGCGTTCAGAAAGGGGGACAATGTGCTGCTGGAGCCGTACTACCCCTTTCAGTTTGGCCGGAACTTCGGGTATGACCAGCATATCCCCGCCTACCATGCACAGTTCGGCCTACCCTCGAGGAACATCCGAGGAAGCTCAGTCGCAGAGCACTCCAAGAGTTGGTGGGACTTCTTCCACCGAGCGGACTCTGCCTCTTTCAGGGTGCCGACCCCGGGTCGCATTCCCCGAGTGACTCAGGATTACATCAAGTGGTGGAATGCCCAGACTGCCTTCTATCGGCTACACAAAACCGACTGCTAGGATGGGGCCGAGAGGAGATTCCTCAGCAGGCAGACGGTGCCGGTACTTGACATTGAGCCTGATCATCTCCTTCGGCTCAAGAACAAACAGGAGAAGGAGGTGGTGGTATATATGGCAACTCGTCGGGAAGCCCGGGATAAGAGGCCGACGCCAAAAGTAGAGTTACCTCCAATGGCAAAGGATAATTATCAGAAGACGCTGAGGGACCTGTGCCAAGTGGGGAGCGACCGCCTAGAGCTTATTAATTACCCGTTCCCCATGGAAGAGGAGGGCACTCCTGCCAGGAGCTGGCGTCCGGAGAGGGACCCGGCCTGCCCGTACCGCACTTTCATGAGGCGGGAGGAGAGGAAACCTGAAAATTACAGGGACACCACGTGGTTGTATGTCCTGCTCTGGGTGAACGAGCTGAAGATCGAAGACCAAGTGGCCGTGCTTCTGAGCAAGCGCCTGCATGTCCCATATTATTATGCCGATGGGTGGGGCATGGACCACTTTAATCTTTTCTGCCACCCCTCCTCAAAGAAGCATGCCGATCTGGCCAACCTCACTGAGCGCTGCCAGAGGATTGAAGACGTTTGTTGGCTGGTCCGGGAAGCGACACGGCGAGATAAGGAGACGTCCCTGAGCTATTGGCCAATCACACTGTGGCTGTACACTGGCCCTCATGGTATTTGCTCTCTTCTTCTTCTTTGGTCTTGTCTCTTGCTACTGCGGCCTTTACAGTGAGTTGGGTACTAATCATAAATGCATGTTTGTTCTTTTCCCCTTTTGCAGACCATCCTGACAGCACGCAGCTGGCCACGTATCGGAACCTCCTCCGGCTCGTGAAGAAACCCACGTATTTCAAAGTTGCGCCGCTGGCCCCGACTACGGCTCCTTTGCCCAAAGCTGCGAAGAGGCCCCGGGCCAAATCGCCTGTGAAGAAGGCGGTGGATGCCGCCAAGGCGGCTAAGCAGCGGGACACAAAGCGGAGAAAGATGGAGTCGGCTAAGGCTCCGACGGTTGTTCCTCCGATGCCACGGGTCCCAACTTTTGAGGAATTTGAAATTGCTCGACCTGAGCCAAGCCAACCTGCCGGTCAGTACCTTCGACCATTGACGTGTCTTATAAGTCCCTCTTTTTTTTTATTTTCATCTTGGAGCAGGACCCTGACACTTGAACATTTCTTTTGTCTCAGCCCCTGTAGAAGAGCATGTGCCCATACCCGTCCCTGACGCAGGGGAGCCAGTTTCTACGCCCTCGCCTGACATGGGGGAAGCCGCGGTCATAGTAAAGGCGACCTCGGCGGCGGCCCCGGCTCCCTTGCCGCAAGCAAAGGGAAGGCCCCGAGCACAGTCGCCTGTTAAGAAGGCGTTGACTGCTGCCAAGGTGGCCGGGCAATAGGCCGGATGTTATAGTAGCTGTGCAAGCCTATTTCTGTGGACATTTATTGCCTCGTAGCTTCACTGCATCTCTTATTGTATTAATTCCAAAGGTGAAAAAGCCACTTACCTGTTCTGATCTCCATCCAATCAGCCTGTGCAACTTTTTCTACAAGATAATCTCTCGTGTTCTCAGTGATCGGTTGGCGAGTGTGCTTCCCATTTTGATCTCTGAGGAGCAAGGTGCGTTTGTTAAAGACCGATCTATTATTGAAAATATCAGTCTAGCCCGCGAGATGGTACAACACCTTCGTACCAAATGTCGGGGCCGGAATGTTATCTTCAAAATTGACATGGCCAAGGCCTATGACCGCATGGAATGGGATTTCTTATATGCTGTGCTTCGAAGGTTCGGGTTTAATCTCTCGATCATATCTTTGATTGAGCCACTCCTCACCAACTGTTGGTTCTCTATCCTCGTCAACGGGAAGTCTCACGGTTTCTTCAAGTCCTCCAGGGGTCTCCGGCAAGGCGACCCCATTGCCCCGGCACTATTCATCCTGGCTGAGGAGGCACTGAGCCGTGGATTGTCGGCTCTCTTCCGTAGCAGAGGGAGCTGGTATCATACCCTCGGCCGGTGCCCTAAGGTGTCACATCTCCTTTATGCGGATGATACATTGGTTTTTTCTAATGGTGCCGTCCGCCATCTCAAGGCTCTTATGTCATTCCTTCAGAAATATGAGGCAACGTCGGGCCAACTTATCAACTCCTCCAAGAGCTCTTTCATTGTGGGAGGGGATGCTCCTGCCGCCTTCGGCAGGAAGATAGCTGAGATCACCGGATTCAAAGAGGCTGCCCTCCCCTTTACTTATTTGGGAATTCCCTTATTTTCCGGACGTAGCAAGCCGCGCCACTTTTCTTATCTTCTTGCGAACGCTGCAGCTAAGCTCCAAGGATGGAAATCGGCGTTCTTATCTTCCGGAGGCCGTCTTATTCTTATCCGGCATGTGCTTTCCACTCTGCCGATTTATACGATGGCTTCCACTGCCATCCCAAAGACCATCTTTCGAGCATTCCACAAGCTCCTAGCTAATTTCTTTTGGGGCTCCTATGAAGGGTCCCCCAAGAAGCATTGGAAATCATGGAACATTATTGCAAGGCCAATTGAGGGTGGTGGCCTCGGGGTACTGAATCTACACTCGCTCCAAATTGGACTGCGGACTAAACTATTGTGGCGAGCGGTTACGGGCTCCACCATATGGACTTCCTTCTTCCGTGCCAAATACCTTCACATGGAGCACTTCTCTATGGCATCCTTTAAGCTTACTACGGCTGCGGAAAGGTGTCTATGGCAGCTAGCAGCAGGTCTAATTTATGCTAACCATCGGGTTTTCATATCTAAGGAACATTCCAATGCCTCTTTTTGGCTTGATGCATGGGCGGGTGGCACGCCATTGAAAGAATATTTACCCGATGATGTTTGGAATGAACTGCCTGATAAATTTTGCACTGTGGTCAATGCCTTTTCTAGACTATCACAGGATACTATGGCTGCTGCTTGGCGGTTCTGTCCTAAAGGGGCTTTGGCGCACCTTGTGGCCTCCACTACTTCAGATGACAAGTGGCTGTGGACCCTCACCACTGATGGGGCATTCTCCACAAGTTCTGTCCACAAGCTTCTTTCGCCGGTTGCTGCTCCTACCTGGCCATCCATTTGGCATCACATCATCCCGGTTAAATGGTCCATTCTTACTTGGAGGGTTCTGCATGGATGTCTACCGGCCGATGGGTCTATTATGGCATGTGGGATACCTCTTTGCTCCCGATGTCACTGTTGCACTTCCCCATGCATCGAGACTGATCTCCATCTGCTATTTCACAGCACAATGGCAAGGGAACTTTGGTCTTCCTTCTCTGAATTCTTTTATCTCAAAGTGGATGCAGCTCCTTCCGCCGCGGTTGCTATTGCAACTTTCCTGAGCACTCTACACTTCACCACCGTGGCTGGGAACTTGGCACGCTGCATGTTTTTGGCTGGTCTCTGGGAGCTTTGGCAGAGCAGGAATAGTGCACGCTTTGAAGAACGCCCCATGAACTCTCGTTATATACTCTTAAGGGTGCTGCAATCTGTGAGAGCTATTATACTTGGCTGCCAACTCAAAGGGCGGGGTCTTCAGCCCCCTCAGAAGGAACTTCTTAAAGTCTGGGATATTCCCCTTAAGGTCCCCCACACCATTGTCCCTAGGCTCATACGGTGGTTCCCCTCTCCTTCGGGAAGATTGAAGTTGAATGTTGATGGCGGTTTTAAGCGCGGTATGGGTATAGCAGGTGGTGGTGTTGTTTTAAGAGACTATCACGGCTCCCTTCTTTGGGCCGCGGCTGCAACTTATCCATTTGCCTCCTCCAGCCTTGAAGCAGAAGCTCTTGCTCTCCGGGATGGTCTACTACTTTGTTGCAAATGCGGGGTGAGGTCTATTGCAGTTGAGACGGACTCTCTTGTTTTGGCACAAATTGTTTCTGGCCAAGTACCCTGTCCATGGAGGTTATCCCTCATTTTGTTTGATGTGGTCTCCACCAGTAGTTGCATCCGTGTCTCGATTTCACACGTGTTTAGGGAGGCTAACCAGGTGGCAGATATGTTGGCTGCCGTGGGTTGCACTCTCTCATCTACTTCCTTTTGGGCGTCGTGGGCTGATCTTCCTCATTCTGTAAAGGGTCCCTACCGGCTTGATAAGGTAGGGTGCCCCTCTTTACGGCCCTAGCTCTCTTGCTGTACCTTTTGCTTAGTTAATACATTTCCTTCCCTGTTCAGTGGCTGGGGTTGAGCGCCTCCCCCCTTCCTAGGGGTGATCGCTCTCCCTCCTCCCCACTGCAATAGGTTATCACTCGATTAAAAAAAAAATAGGCGGCGAAGCGGAGGCAGACCGAGGCATCCCCAGCTCCGACGGTAGCCTCTCCGATGGCCCCCATCTTATCGTTCGAGGAATTCGAGGCCACCCGGACCGAACCGAGCCACGAAGCTGGTGAGGTCCATCGGCCGCCTACATCGTCTGCGGTCGATTGGCCTCCCGAGCCGGCCTCGCATTCGTGCACGGCGACGATGCGTTTCTTTCTTACGGGCGGCACGGAGGAACTGGCGCCCGTGTTGCTTCCGGGTGAGAGCAGGGCTGCGGCTCCTGCGAAGGCTTTGTCCGTCGAAGAAGCCTGTGGGTCATCTCGGACCGTAAGGGCCGAAGGGGGTAAGTATTTTCGTACACTCGGCTAGCTCTTTCAGTCCTGGGGGCTAGTAGGTTCAGCATGGCTTATCTTCTTTTTTGCATGACAGGCGTTGCCGCGGCGGCCACCGAGTCATTGGGGCCTGATCCCGACCTCCCAACGACGCTGACATATGTGAGGAGGAAGAAGATCGGAGTGCGAGCCTCGCCTAGCCCGAGGGAGAATGTGCCGGTCATAGACCCTGAAGCGGAAGCCCATCTGCCGGCACAGGCCGAACCGGCGGCGGTCGAGTCTCCATCCGGGGAAGAGGTAGATTACGACTACTCTTCCGACGAGGCGGCTCTCGGGGAAATAGCACCTGGGACATCGGGGCTGCCCGAGCTGGCCTTTAAGGCCTCTTTATTTGCTGGTCCGCTAAGCCTGACGGAGGAAGCCGCTGTAAGCGTGGTTTCATTTGCGTGGGGTTGCCTCTGCGGTTGTCCACTAACGTTGCTTTTCTCGCGTCTGACCTTTTCAGGAACCGGTCGAGCCGGAGGCTGCGGGAAAGGCTGCTCCGGCCACGCCGGTTGACCGCCCGACGGGGGTCAATGCTGGCATGGGCAGGTTGGCCCTTCTGTTCGATGCTCTTCGGCAGGAGGCGTCCGCGGAGTCGTCGGGGGCTATTGGAATGGCGGGTGAGCCTCTGGAGGAAGGGGAGATTGCGCCTGAAGGGGGCATTGTACCGGTGACAGAGGTGAGCACGTGGACCTTATGACTCTCCCTCCTCTTTGCGCCTGTATGATTTATTTCGGGCAGCGGATGACTAATCCTGCTTCGCGTGATTTAGGTGGTGCTGATGCCGAAGGGGACGCCTGGCCGTGCTCGGAAGGCCGTAGCCAACGGAGGTCGGGTGTCAGTGCGGCGACGGTGGAGGTGACCGCTCCAGTCCCAGCCTAGAGGCGGGGGGCACACCGCGGCTGATGATCCCGCTTCCGCCTCTCCCAAAGCTCCCGGTCCAGATGGAAGACCCGCTTCTAAAGTGGATATTTGCTGGGCTTCGTGCACATTTGACGGGGTCACAGGTGCAGGAGAGGGGTCGACCGGTGATGGCTTCGGGTTCGACTTTATTAGAGGCTCCTCCTTTGGCCGAAGCAGCGGCACCCGCACTCCTGCCTCTTGGGGGAGTAGCAGCAGCGCATCAAGCGGAGGCAGAGGAGGTGGCAGAACAGTAGACGTCGGGGGCGCCGGAGGCTTCGGCAATGGTCTTACCTACTCCTCTGGCTGTGGTTAGCCGAGGCCCTCGCGCCGAGCTATGTCGGCCGGGCGGCTTGGACCTCGCCCTTCCTTCTTCTTCAACGGCAGTGGACGCCGACCTGTGGGCAGAAGTGGACAGCACCGTGGAATTCGTCCCTCCGGTCGTGCCCTCAGTCAGCCATACTTCATCAGAGGCACCGGTCCGTCAAATGCTGATCACTCTACGGACGATGCTCTTTGCCGACCCCACTCTGTCGTATCGGGAGGTGCATACGATAGTGACACAGCTGACCGGGGCATTGCAAGTGCTTGGTTGCCGGCTAGAGGAATGGTCAGGGCGGGTCCTTTTATTGTTGAAGTACGTTAAGCGCCGTGAGTTCCTTGAAACCCAGGCCCCCGACGAACGTGCCGCACTGGATGCCCAGGCAGACGAGTATCTGCGGACTTTAGAGGCGCGACGTCACGACGAGGAGTGCCACGGAGAGGCCTTGGAAGGAAGCCGAGGGACCGTTCGCGCCCTGAAGAGTCGGATTGCCAAGATGGAGGGCTACCTAGCCACAGCCAGACTTGACCTTGCCAAGGCTGAGGGGGCGGTGAAGGAGGAGAGTGAAGCACTTGGCGCCGCCCAGGCCGAAGCGGCGTCCCTGGAGTCGGAACTTGCTCGACTCGAAGAGCGGAGGGGCCGTCTACGCGATAGGATGAACTTTCCTTGCGTCGGGATCCTCCCTCTCGAGGACATCTTCAGGGACACCGACTAGGCGCCGCTCCCCTGCCCCTTCCTATCCTTTTCTTCTTTTTGAAATGTAATCCAGGGGTATGCCCCGAAGCGCATGTAATTTCAATCTTTCTTGAATGGAACAAAGTATTTTCCGTCTTATGTGTCCATCCGATGTGTGTTCGCTCCTGGGGGGTCTCCTTTCTCCTGTCTTTTCTTTACGCGTATTGTCTTTCCTTCTTATTTTCTCTCCCCTCGCCTATACAGGGACGTATCGGCGGAGTGTGAGCCCTTGCAGCGATCTGCCTCGGGAGGACCAGGTAAGGGCCTATGTCAGGGTGCAGGAGAGTGCTCGCCCTCTCAAGGAGAGGACGAGGGGACCACTCCACCGTACCGAATGGGTGACTCACCGGTCTCACCATAACGCTGGAACCGCACATTGGCCCAAGGCCGGGGACCTTGGTCAGGGATCGGGCTTGTTACTAGCCGAGGTGGGTGGAGGGAAGGGTTTGTTTAGTCATCGACCTGGACTAGAGGTCCGAGTCGAAAGGGGTACTCATCGCCCAGGGAGGACGGAGAGAAGAGTTTGTTTAGTCAATGACCCGGACTGGAGGTCCAAGCCAGAGGAGTACTCACCGCCCAGGGAAGACGGAGAGAAGAGTTTGTTTAGTCAATGACCCGGACTGGAGGTCCAAGCCGAAGGGGTGCTCGCCGCCTGGGGACGGGGAGAAGAGTTTGTTTAGTCAATGACCCGGACTGGAGGTCCAAGCCAAAGGGGTACTCACCGCCTGGGGAAGACGGAGAGAAGAGTTTGTTTAGTCAATGACCCAGACTGGAGGTCCAAGCCAGAGAGGTACTCACCGCCTGGGGAAGACGGAGAGAAGAGTTTATTTATTCAACTTTTAGTACCTCCGCTGATGCGGGGCGGTGACTGGAGATGGGGGCGTTACCCTTTTCTTGTTCTTTTTTCTCTTTTTTTTCTTTTTTTTTCCTTCTCTTTTTTTTTCTTTCCTTCTTTTTTTCTCTCTTTTTTGCTTCTTCCTTCTTTCTCTTTCTATTCTTTTCTTTCTTCTCTCTTCTTTTTCTCTTTTTTTTTTCTTTTATATTTTTTTTCTTCCTTTCTTTTTTTCTCATACATATATTTTTTTTGTTCTCTCAATTTTTCCTTTTTTTTTTACTTTTCTCTTCTTTCTTCTCTTTTTTTTGAAGACGTAGATGGTAGCCAAGTTGTTTGGACATTAATCAGGCAAATCCACCCAAAATAGGGCGAAGAGTAATATTATTACCTGAATGGGGGCGCCGGAGCGTGGTACAATCTCAAGTGCCTTCCATTAAGAGGCGGGAACTGAACTTCTCCGCGATGGTTGACAATTACATAGGCCCCACCTTCGTAGACTTTTTGGACTACGTAGGGTCCGAGCCAGTTCTCATTCATCTTACCCTTAGGGTTGGTAGCCATGAGATCTCTTCTCTTGACCATGAAGAGGTCGCCCTCTTGAATCGCGTTCCTTGACGAGCTTGTCAAAGGCGCGTGCAATCCGGGCTTGGTAGACCTGAATATTCTGTTGGGCTTGAAGCAGCTTTCCTTCCAGACTGGAGAGTTCATCGAGCCTTCGCTCGACGTTGGTCTGCCTTTCAGGGACGAGCCCATGCTGAATGGCGACCCTAAGGGAAGGTATCTCCAGTTCAACAGGGATGATTGCCTCCGAGCCATATACGAGAGAGAAGGGCGAGCAGCCCATTGGAGTCTTATATACAGTTCGGTACGCCCATAGCGCCTCATACATCTTTTCTTCCCAGTCTTTCTTGGTAGAGTTGACAGTCTTGGCCAGGAGGGTGCAGAGTGTCTTGTTAAAAGCTTCGGCCAGCCCGTTGGCCTGTGGGTTGTAAGGAGTTGACATCCTCCAATCACTTTTGTATTTCTCTATCAGCCGGTAGACCTTCTGGTTGCGAAAGTGGCTGCCGTTGTCTGACACAATTCGGTCGGGCACGCCGAACCAGAATATGATATTGCGGAGGACAAACCTGGCCACGATCTCCCCGGTGACCTCGCGTAAAGCGACAGCCTCTGCCCAGCGGGAGAAGTAGTCGGTTGCCGCCAGAATGTATTTGCAGCCTGTGGAAGATGCGGGTAAGGGGCCCACAACATCTGTTCCCCATTGGGCAAATGGCCAACTGGGCGCGGTTGGGTGCAGTTGCACGGGAGGCCTCCTGGGTATAGTGGCATGCTCCTGGCATCTCTGACACGACTTAGCGTACTTGCAACAGTCGTTGAACATTGCAGGCCAATAGTAGCCAAGTTTCTTGATTTCAATTTTCATCTTCGGCCCCGCCTGGTGTGCGCCAGCTGTGTCGGCATGGACCTCCTTCATAACCCTCCAAGCTTCTTCAGTGGACAAGCATCGGAGGAGTAGCTTCTGTTTGGCATCGGCCACAATCCGGAATAATATTCTGCTTCGGAGCTCATAGGAGTCCTTGGTTCTGACTAGCTTGATCTTTTCTTCTCTTCGGTCGGGTAGTTGCTAGTGTCTGAGCCACTGCATTAGGGGGTCTCTCCAGTCAGGCAGGCTGACGGCTTCTGCTGTAGCGACCTGTAGGTCCTCTTCTTCTGGCTCTTCCTCTATCATACTGGGCATCTGGCGCTGGTTCACCACCTGGATGTTGAGAGATCCGTTTGGAGGTACTGCCAGTGAGCTTGCCAGTTTTGCCAGGGCATCGGCTTGCGCGTTCTCCCCTCTGGCGACATGGCATATTTGAGGAGGTAGAACCGCTCCATGAGCCCCTTGGCCTTAGTCTGGTAAGGGAGTAGCTCAGGTTTTCGGACGTCAAACTGTCCCTGGACCTGTTTGACGACTAGCAGCGAGTCGCCGAACACTTGGAGCATTTTGATCTCCAACTGGAGGGCCACCTGGAGGCCGATGATCAGAGCTTCATATTCTGCCTCATTATTTGTGCAGGGTTTGCTAATGCAGCAGGAAGTATGCATGACCTCTCCGTCTGGGGATTTGAGGACGATGCCAGCTCCGGCCCGCACCTTGGCATGCCCAGACGGGGTCGCTTCTGTTCTCGAGGCCCCGTCGAAGTATAGCTGCCAGATGGCTTGTTGTACTTGGTCTACCTCTAATGTTTCGTCTTCAGGTAGTTCGGTGGCCAAAGGGGAGTCTTCGGACAAGGGGTGTGCTGCGAAGAAATCCGCGACGGCTTGTCCCTTAACGGCCTTCTGTGGCACGTAGGTGATGTCAAATTCCATGAGTAGCACGGCCCACTTGCCAAGGCGCCCCTTTTGGACTGGCTGGAGAGGATGTGCTTAATGGGGTCGGCCCTGGATATTAAGCTGACTTCATGGGACAGCATGTAGTGCCTCATCTTCTTGACTGCGAAGACCAAGGCAAGGCAGATCTTCTCAATCGGGGTGTACTTAGCCTCTGCACCCACCAATCTTCGACTGAGATAGTAGAGAGCTTGCTCTTTTCCCTCATCATTGTTCTGGGCGAGCATTGCCCCCAGTGAATATTCGGTGGCCGCTATGTACAGAATCAGTGGTCTGCCTTTGACAGGTGCCCCCAGGACAGGCGGGGTCTTCAGGTACTCCTTTAGCTGGTCGAACGCGTGCTGGCATTCGTGGCCCCAGCTGAAGGGTGCATTCTTCATCATCAGCCTGTGGAAGGGTTGGCAGCGCCCTGACAGGTTGGAGATGAACCTGCGGATGTAAGCTAAACGCCCCTGCAGGGACCTCAGCTCTCCCAGACTCTTCGGAGGGGGCAGCTCCTGGATGGCCTTTATCTTTAGGGGGTCGATCTCGATGCCTCTGTGCCGGAGAATAAAGCCGAGGAATTTCCCACTGGACACGCCAAAGGCGCACTTCATGGGATTCATCTTCAGCCCGTACTGCCGGAGCCGTTGGAAGACAACCCTGAGGTCACTCAGGTGCTCGTCTCTTTTCTTCGTCTTGACGACCAGATCATCAATGTAGCACTCGACCTTGCCGTACAGCAGCTCGTCGAAGATCTTGGTCATTGCCCGTTGGTATGTGGCACCGGTATTCTTGAGGCCGAAGGGCATCCTCTTGTAGTGAAATATCCCTTTGGGTGACCGGAAAGCTGTATGGACCCGGTCGTGGTCGGCTATCCAGATTTGGTTATAGCCGGATGACCCATCCATGAAGGACAGGGCCTCGTGGCCAGTGGTTGCATTGATCATCACTTCGGTGATAGGCACCGGAAAGTCATCCTTCGGGCAGGCTTTATTCAGGTCGCAGAAGTCCACGCAAATCCTGATCTGTCCATTCTTCTTTTTCACTGGTACAATATTGGCCAGCCATGTGGTGTATTGATTCTCTGCCACGAAGCCGACATTTATGAGCTTGTCGACCTCTTTGCAGATCTGGCTGGTTAGCTCCGGCCTCATGCGCCGGGGAGGTTGCTTCACTGGTTCCACCTTGGGATCAATGGCCAGGATGTGCTGAGTCACTTCGGTGCTGAGCCCAGGCATTTCTTTGTAGTTCCAGGCAAAGCAATCCCGGAATTCTTGCAGCAACTTCGTGTATTGTTCTCTCTCCTGTAGGGGCATGAGAGCACTCAGAAAAGTTGGCCTAGGGTCGTCTTCTGTACCAAGGTTGACCTCAATCAATTCGTCGACCGTGACCTGGCCGCCATTTTCAATTTTCGGCGGGGCTGGCGACAGATCGACGAAATCTTGGTCTTCATTGCCCTCGGGCTCGAGGACGCCATCTCTCTCTTCTTGTTCATCATGACTGGGCATGGAGGCTGCATTCACCTCGCACTCCTCCTGGGCCGTAGCCGCCGGGTACGTGAGGTCCGCTGGCTCAGAGGGGCATAGGTCCATCTCGGGCTCTTCTGTGTATTCATCATAGACCGCTCCTGCGGGGGCCGGGGTAGCCGCATCTTCCGGCACCTAGTATTGGATGGACACAATGTAGGCTCCTGCCCTGGGGCTGTCCGCCACATGGGGGCGTGGCGGGGCTACCACGTAGTCCCCCATTCTGAGCTCATCCCTGTCAATGAGGCTTTGAACAATGTCTTTGAAGACATAGCAGTCTTCAATGGCGTGACCCAGCATCTGGTGGTAAGGGCAAAATAGTGGGTCCCCACTTCTTCTGGTGTCTTGTGGCCTCTTGGACCGTGGAAGGGAGACCTTGCCGTAATGGCAGGCCCAGTCGAAGATGCCCCGGGTCTTCTCTCTCGGGAAGGAGTAGGGCTTCTGCAGCTTCTCTTGGAGTGTTAGGCCCTGCCTGGTTGGTCGTCCGATCAACAGGCTTGCCGTGTCTCTCAATTCCCTTCTTGACCAGACGGGGATGTCAGGACTGGCATCTCGGGGCCGAGGCATGCGGCCACCCCACGGGGGAAGAGATCCCTGGATCAGGTCGGCGACTAGCGAGGTCAACTCAGCCAGTCGTACTTTTAGTGTCTCGATCTCCCGTTGCTGCCTATGGTACAAGGCGTACATGACGGGGTCGTATCGAGGGGATTTCGGAGCCTGGCCCATGCTTCTGCTCCTTGTTTCGCCGGCCGACCAGGGTGGAGGTGCCTCGCTGGTGTGCCCTCTCGAGGTCGACACTTCGGAGAAGGGGGGGGGGTCTTCTCCATGCAGCGGCGACGGAGAGGTTTCCAAAGGAAGATTTCTTCGTCTTGTGCATCCTCAACCGGGGGCCCAGGATATGCATCTTGACAGGCTTCCCGCGAATCTGTAGCTTCTGCGAGATCGTCTCCAGACCATGTCGAGACTGATATGACGTCAGTCTCGTAATATTCCTCTAGTGAAAAGCCCAGACTGGGGCGCTTGGTGATTTTCAGCAATCGCCGATCCAGGTTTAGCGGGTTCCACATTCTTTCAAACATTTCCTTCGGCTGGAGGGCTGGTAGGGAGGAATCTTCTGCTTTCTGACCATTCTGGCTGCCTGGTCAGTTATGTGGGGAAGCCCCGTAATGGGGACGTGCGGGTCATGCAACTCGTCAGGGAACCGGCAATCATCGTCTTCCCTGACTGGCTTCTCCCCGGCCACATAGAAGATAGTGGGCGGCCCCTTAGGGTTAGGCACCTCGAAGGTTCTCAGTTGTTCAGCTGCTTGGCATTCAATTTCCACTATCGGCTTGACGATCCCTGGCGGGACCCTGACATCTTCTAGTAGGTCTTCGAGGTAGGGTGCCCCCGGTGTGGGGTAGATGGCGAGAGGGGCTGCCCTGAATACCCCTTCTTCTTGTGCAATAAATGGTACATGTGGGGGAGCCACATAGCCTGGGGGCGGCGGAGGAAACCAGCCTCCTGATTCTATTTTCTTCTTTCCCTTGTCTTGGATGACTTGAGGAGCTTGCTTCGCCTTCTCTAAGTATAAGTTGGCATCTGACAGGTGACACTCGAACACCTCGAACGGGTGGAGGTCGGCGAAGATCCTGACTTCCTTCCCCTCACAGGGGTATTTGATGCATTGATGCAGGGTGGAGGGCACTACTCTGTTCTGGTGTAGCCAAGGCCGGCCAAGCAACGCCTTGTAGGAAGTGTTGGAGTTGATGACGTGAAACTGGACCTTGGTGGTGAAGTCATCAAAGGTCAAGTTGAACTCTGCAACCCCCATGGGCACTTCACATTTCTGGTTAAAGCCAGCAATCTTGACATTTTTGACCTCAACCAAGTGTACATCAAAGTAGTGCTTCTGGTACACCCGGTAAGGGAGTATATTCACCGCCGCCCCTGGGTCGATCAAGACCCTATTAATAGGCTGGCCATTCAACTGCCCTTTCATGTAGAGGGGTCTGTTGTGACTGCAGGTCGGCAGGAGCATGTCCTCTTCTGTGAAAGCCACAGCTACTTCGGGTGCTATTTCTGCCAAACTGGCTTCAAGGTGGGCTGGCGTCTGGAGTGCGGCGATGATGGCTTGCCGTGTTTCTTCATCTAAAGACAGCATCTCCCACACAGTGAACCGGGTCGGGATCTTCTTGAGGTGTCTGACTATCCGCTCGGCAGCCCGCACCTTGAGCAACTTCATTTCTTCGGGCTTGCCGCGCCTACTCCCCTCCTGAGGCTGGGGTGTCTGATCAGGGGACGCCTCCTTTGGGGGATTTGTTGTAGCCCGTTGAGCAGGCGGGGCCTGTTGGGCCTTCTCCGCTGCTCGCATGAATTCGGCGAGGTTTGGGGTGCCGCTGAATTCTTCCTCTGGCTGGGCAGGAGTTGCAGCTGGTAAAGCTTGGGGAATGTTTGCTTTACTGGTCGCAGAGGACCCCTGGGGCGCGCCCGCTTTCCTGCTCGAGCTGACAGGAACTCGGCGAATGACGGGGCGCCTTGGCTCTTGGTGTCTCCGGGGTAGAGACCTGACGGGGGAGGGACCTCGGTGCCCCGGACCTCGGGCTCGGGAACCTGGTATGGTTGTTCCCCCCTGAGCATGATGTTGAGGCTGCCCTGAGGAGGGCGCCCCCACTTCCTCCCTGACCTGGTGGCGTGCTGGGAGGTGGATGCTTCAGCTTGACTCACCTCTGCTGGTTCATGGGGTGGGTCTTCTTCTTCTTCTTCCAGGGAGAGAGAAGTGTCGAATAGCGCCGAGAGGGTGTTGCAGGCGAGGACGACCTCATTCTTCTTCTTACCCCTGAGTCTTCTCTTCTTCTTCTTCTTCCCTGTCGCGGCCAATGGCTGCTCCTGAGGAAGCTCGCCCCACAGGGGAGGCTCTTTTTCTGTTTCAGCTTTTGTTCCTGGAGCCAACTCGAGTAATTCGAACTCCTCCCAGGGGACATATTCTTTTAGTTCCACGGGCCGGATTTTGGGCTGTTCATAATCTTCAAGCCCGTCAATAATAGCCTGGAGTTTCTCGACCGCCGGGCTGATTTTCTGGTGCATTCGCAGCGGGACAGAGCTCTTCTTGTTGTGGGTGGGCCGCCTCATGACCAGCCTGTCAAGGCGAACCGGGCTCGCCGATGGTGGTTCCGGCAAGGGTGTCGCATCCCTTGGATGAATCCCTGGGGCGGACCGAGGGGTGCGTGCCTTTCTACTTCTTCCGGGCACCGTCTGCCAACCCTCCTGATCTTGGGCCGGGGCCAGGACAAAAGTCTCATAAGTGGCACGGGCACAGGCTTCCGCCCACTCTTCTGGCAACTCCTGATATAGTGAGATCATATTGACGGAGGAGGCTATGCTGGGCAGCTCGTGTGGCTGCGGGGGGTCTACTTTATGCTCCCCCATGTCCAACTCCCCGTTCTTGATTAAGGACTCAATAACGTCCTTGAAAACGTAGCAATCTTCAATAGTATGCCCGAGCACCCGGTGGTACATGCAGAAGCGCGGGTCATCCTTCTTCTTCAAGTCGCCAGGCCTTTTCGGCTCTGGCAGTGTGATTTTATTGTAGCTGGTCGCCCATTCAAACAGGAGCTTGGACTTGTCCCGGGAGAAGGAATATAACTTGTTTCTCATCTTCTCCCTTAGCGAGGGGCCTTCCCGCCGCTCTGTGGTTCTGGGCGGCGGAGGGTTGGCAGCTCCCTTGGCTTTCTCCTTCTGCTTTTCAAAAGCCTGAAATCTAGTGCATGCACCTCCGGGGGAGCTGGCTTCTTCTCCGCCTGCCTGGCCCTCTGGCTTGACATGGCGGGGTGGAGGAGTATCGGGCCAAGAATGTCTCGATCTCTGCTACCACATTGTTCAGACGGTCAAATGTCTTGACCTCAGTGCCAATCATCCTTTCTAGGATGTCTTTCTTTAAGTTTTGCTTGCAGATCTGCACTGCGTCCTCCTGATGCGGGGCGCGTTTGCACCTCATACTAAGGTTCCTCCATCTTTTGATGTAGTCGAGGGCCGACTCATCATTCTTCTGCCTTGTGGCGTAGAGTTCAGCCATGGTAACTTCTCTCTCGGCAACGTAGAACCTTTCCTTGAACTTCTTCTGCATGTCGGGCCAATCGGCCACCGACCCGGGTGACAAGCCGGAGTACCATTCAAAGGCAAGTCCGGTAAGTGTTGAGCCGAAGAACTTCAGGAGGTAGGCCTCATCAGCAGCCAGGTCTCCCATGGCGTTCACATAGTAGGCAATGTGCTCTCTGGGAGACCCTTGCCCGTTGAACTTTTCAAATTTCGGCGGCTTGGTGACGCCAGCCGGCAACTTCCTGGCAGCATAATGAGCCGGGTAGGGTACCCGGTAGACGTCGAAAGGCGTCTGATCCCCATCGCCCCTCTCGGCCAGTTTCATCTCTATCATATGCTCGAGCATCAACCGGCTGACTACCGCCGGGTCGACTGGGCTCGGGTAGAAATGAGCGGGCTGCGCGCTCGGAGTGGCTACTGTTGTGCCCCTGTGGTTTTGATGATTGGTTGTTGATGTGAGTTAATCAAATGTTCAGTCATCTTGCTGCTCAGTTTAGATTAACATATTTGATGTTCAGTCTTGTTACATGTTAAACTGATGCATAAAGCATTCATTGCTGTGGTTTTGATGATTGATATTGTATTTTGATGATAGCAATGATATAGTGTTTTCATGACATTGTGCCTTGATAATTGCATCATGACTATGACTGGTACAACTGATATATTGTTTGTGTTAGACTTATGTTATGTGCATAGTCTATACAGTGCATCGTGGGGTTTATGCCCTAAGTCTATTCACTGCATAGCAAGCTCAAAGTCGATACATTGAGCGTCTCATGCATCATTCGTCTAAGTCCATACATTGGACTGTAGTGTGCATTTGGCGAACACATCGCAAGTCTAGACATTGCACTGTAGCATGCATTTCCTTAAAGTCTATACATCGGACTGGTTTGCATTGGCTAAGTATATACAACGTCAGTTCATGCCTTGTCTTAGACAAAGTCTATACAATGGCTTTGGGTCTCCAAGTCTATACAGCCTTGTCTGTACATTGGTCTGCATAGGCTAAGTGTTTACATCGTCAAGTGCAATCATGCACTGGTCATGAAGTCTGTACAGCCGTGTCATTCACTGCCAAGTCTGCATAATTGGTCTTCAATGACAAAGTCCATACATTGGACTGTTCTTCAAAGTCTGCACAGTGGCTTCACATCTTCAAGTCTGTACAGCCGTTTGCTTTGAACTTCACGTCTATATGTTGCACTGTTCCTCTCGTGTTCGTGTCATTCCCTTTATTGTGTCTTCGTGTCACTTACTATCATACTTCGTGTTGTTTATGTTTACTGTCCTTCAGGTCGTGTGTCCGTGTTGCTTCCACTATATTTCGTGTCGTTTCCTTTATTTTTAGTTGTTCATCTCGTGTCGATTTCGTTTATTTTTGAAACCACACTTCGTGTCGGTTACTGTGTTGATCTTCGTGATGTGTCCATGTCTTTCGTATTATTTCAGTCGTTATGTCTTCGTGTTGAGTTTAGGAACTTCGTGTCGTTTCTTTCTGGTCCCACTGCTTCATCACGTGTCATGATAGCCGTGGCATCTTCTGTCTCCGTGTCGTTCTTACTTCGAGTCATTTTTTTGTATTCGTCTTCGTGTTGGTCTTTCGTTTTAGATTTCGTGTCTTTCTCGCTTTGACCACACTCCGTGTCGAATTCAGTTTTCGTCTTCATGCTGTTTTCAACTCGTGTCGGTTACTGTTTCATCTTCGTGTTGTTTTCTACACCTCGTGTCGTTGTCTTCTTGTGACTTCACCTCGTGTCGTTTTCATCGTCTTCATGTCGTTTTGTTCCATTGCGTGCAGGACATCGCAGCACTCCGTGTTATTTTCTGTGCAACTTCGTGTCATTCTCTGTGTAGTGTGTGTTCTGTCACTACTACACTTCGTGTCGTTCCTGTTGCACTTCGTGTCGTTTCTGTTTCACTTAGTGTCGTTTCTGAATTATCTCTTCGTGTTGTTCTTCCTAGACATCGTGTCTTTCATGTGTTGAAACCACACTTACTGTTGGTTTCTATTTTACCTCCATGTTGTCCTCGTGCCGTTCTCATTACTGGTTATTATATCATGTCATTTTTACTTCGTGCTACAGTCACCATGTTGTTCTTCGTGTCGTTCTTCTTTTTACCTCGTGTTGTTTTATAACCTCACTTCGTGTCGTTCTCTTTGTTGTGTCTGTTCTGTCACAGTGTATCTCGCGTCATTCTTTCCTTACTTCGTGCTGTATTCACCTTGTGTATCTCGTGTCGTTCTCAGTGCATCTAGTATTTCTATTACATACTTCGTGCAGCTTTAGTTCCTATGGCCCTCAGTTTTAATGGCTTTTCATCTCCTTGCAGGTCCGAGGAAGAAATATTCCCAAGTGACTGGGCAGCACGTGATCCGAGGCTGGAATGAAGCCTGCTGAGAGACTGCCACGTGGTCCGAATTCTTAGGGCTGGAAATGTGGAGGTCACACGTTGGGGCTGATGCTGCTGCTGCTGCTGCTATATATATGAGCCTTCTTCCACAGAAGAAGGTCGATCAGGTTGGCGAGAAGAAAAGTCCATACAGAGAGCCACGATCCAGATAGAAAAAGAAAAGAGAAAGAAGAAGAGCAGAAGGAGAAGAAGAGAGGTAGAGAGCTCGAGAAGAGTGTGAAGAGAAGAAGAAGCAGAGAGTGAGAGGAGAGCAGAAGAAAGAGAAAGAAAGATAGAGAGTGAGCGAGAGAGCTCGTGGAGAAGAAGGAAGATCTTACCTGAAGATCCGTCTACTGGACCGTGGATCAAATCCAAGCCAGTCAGCTCCGTTGAGAGCCACATTGTGCATTTAGTTTTTCAGCTTTCTGTTTTGCTGAAGTTATTTTCGTTTATTGTTTTTTTTTCCTTTGTTTTCTGGTTTGCTGTGTTTCCGATCCTCTGTAGAGAGGTCGGGGTTCCTCCTGTTAGTTCAGGAGAAGGGAGATTGATATCTCCGGTTGCAAGTAGCTGGGTGCTACTTGTGGGTTCCCTCCGGGTTGGAGGAAGGGAGATCTGATCTCCGGTTCTGGGCTTGTGGATTCAAGTCCAGGGGTTCCCTCCGGGTCTGGAGGAAGAGAGACCGTGTGTCTCTAGTTTGCTAGTGACTGGTGTCACTAGTGGTTCCCTCCGGTTGGGAGGAAGAGGGGAGGCTGTTCCCCTGGTCAAGTTGTTTGGCAGCACCTGTTGCAGACTGAGTCTGCTGTTTCTAGCGTGAGCTAGTGGAAGCCACACTCAGTTTGAGTGTGGGGTGGATGTTGGTCTGGAGGACCGAACCACCTAAAAAACCCCTCTTGCATTGTGGTTTGATTGCTTATGATTTGCTTCCACTAGATGAATGCATTGGGGCGCTCCATGCGTTTGGCTTCGGGTTGAGAAGAAGAGTTAATTAGTCTTCTTAGAATGTTTTAATTTGTCAAGAGAGCGAAATTCTAGTTGAGCGTCTCCTTGTCAAATTCAGCCTAGTTAGCATCCTAGTGATCTCACTGTATGCTTGTTTGGTTCTGCAACTAACTATTAGCTTTTAAGCTTATCTAGTTTGCGAACTAGTAATTCTAGTGAGCATCATATTTTAACTGGGTGAAAGTTCTTTAAAGGGTTATATTCATTCACCCCCCCTCTGAATACTGCACCGAACCTAACAATTGGTATCAGAGCAGGTCTCTGATCTATCAGATCTAACAATCTGCAGAGGATCCTGTTGGTTTGTTTGGTGTTTTTCAGAGTGTGCTTTCAGTGCTCGATATTTTATTTTATCGACTTGTGCATTGCTTTGCTCATCTGTTTCTGCTGCATTCCCTGTCATCTGGTCTACTGCGCTGTATCTGGTTGCCTCTTACTTAAATGGGATGACCTCCAGTTTATGACGGTTCTAACTTTGATATTTGGCTAGGAGGCCTATGTGTGTACGTAGATTCCATAGATCCCAAACTATGGAGCCTACTATCTAAAGGCCCACACAAACTGCCTCATGATGAGACCAAGTGGTCTAAAGAGGACAGTATAAAGAACCGTGACAATGTCATAATCCTTAACATCTTAAGAGCTACAATCAACATTGATATGTACCCTTTTGCTCTCAGGTGCACATCTGGAAAGGAGATATATGACGGAGTCATTTCTGCGCATAATCAGCAAGGTGATAGCTGCTTGATGGCCAACCGGGATGATGAAGATGAGATCTCATCTCAGGTAAGCTCTGAATCATATGGATACACTTTTGATGAATTGATAGTAATGTATGAAGATCTGTTCAAAGTATCCAAGAAATTAAAATCTGAAAATAGAAGGTTGAAAAAGAGATGTGAACAGATTAGCTTTAATGTTTCCTGTGAAAACAGTCAAAGACTAAAAACATCTCATGATATGTGCTTAGCTGATCTGAATGTGAGTAAGGAACAATTCTCTCTATTGGAAAATAAAAATGATGAACTTACTGCCAAGCTTTCTGAACTAGAAGACAAGTTGAATTCATTAGGAAATGATCAAATCTTAACTAATGAACTAGTTCAGAATGAACAAATAAGAAAGGAAAATGAAGAATTAAGGTTGCTAAATTCTGCCATGTCTGAGAGACTCTTAATGCTTGAAAAAGGGAAGAATTCAGTTGAAAATGAATGTGAGAGAGTGAGCACATTGATAAAAGAGATTGATAGCTACAAAGCCATTAATGTCTTACTTAATAAAAAGATCACAGATTCTGAAATGATCATTTCTTCTCTCAAAAATGAAATCACTGAATTGAACAATTCTCTATCTGAGTCATTTGAAAACAAAGAAAATTCAAACGCTGCTTCTAAGAAGAAGGTCTCTGATGAAGGCAGTAAACAGGAAGAGAGAAAAAGAATGTATACAACCTTTGTGCGTAGCTCTGAGTTAGCTAGCACTTCAGCTTTTTCTTCTAATATGCATGCTAATCAGGAAAATAAGAAAACAAAGGAGAAAAGAAAAGTTTTGAAAAAGAATGATAACGATCAGCATGCTAAGAAAGTTCAGCCCAACAAATCTAGTACCAAAAATGTCAAATGCCTTTACTGTGGAAAGTTTGGCCATGAGATGGCTGATTGTTTTGTGATGAAGAAGGAAGAATTGAAGTATGATAGAATTCATGCTAGGAAGCCTTCTGTGAAGAAACCTTCTTCTGCTCACACCAAAAGGCATCAATGTTTTTATTGTCATAAAATAGGTCATCTCATGCATGATTGTAGACAAATAAAATTAGATGATCTATCTGCTGTTAAAATGCATGATAAACTGTTCCATGCTAAAAATCATGCATTTCATAAAAAGAACATTCAATGTTTTCATTGTGGAAAATTGGGCCACATGGTTGAAAATTGCTGGCATACTCAGGGAAAGAGATTCAATTCTAAACCTGTTAATTTCTATGTCAACAAAAATATTCTTGATAGAAATGACATTGGCTCCAAAGGCAAGCACCCAAGGTGCTTCGAATGTGGGAGGAATAACCATACAGTCAAGGACTGCTGGTATGCTCAGGCAAACCATTTCAATTCCAAATTTGTTGAATTCCCTGCAAATAGAAATTCTCTTGGTAAAAATAAATCTGATTTTAAAGGAAAGACTCTTGTATGCCTTGAATGTGGAAAATCTGGCCACCGAGCTTCTGAATGCTGGTGGGCAGGTAATGGTAAATCAAAAAATCATGCTTACAACAGAAAAATTCATGCTCATTATCATAGGTCTCATGCTGCTGTTGATATGCATCATAGGACCAGAAAATCTGCTGTTTCATGTAGATATTGTGGTAAACTTGGTCACTCTATGGACAATTATTTTCTGATGAAATTTGATGACCATGTTGCTAAGAAACTGTTTAGAACGCCTGATAGGGGTAGTGCAGGACCCAAGACTGCTTGGGTCTCTGCAGGATCAACTTGATTGACTTGCTGCAGGTGTGCCTTGGAAGGAGAAATAAAAGGGGTCAACCAAGGCGCTCAAAAAGAAAACCCCATGATTCAATTTAGGTCAGTTCTGAAATCTGTTTTAAATTCCATTATCTGAAATTGTGAGCATGAAAATTGTGAGTTTCATGTTGATCTGCTTGGTTGATTTTTTTTAACTCTTCATGTCTAGCTGATCAGTCTGCATTCCAGACTCAGCTATTGAATTCAACTCTGCATATCTGATGCTCTTCTCTTGCTATATGTTGAACTGAATTTGAATGCTTCTTTAGTGTATATAGTTGATGCACTATATAGACCCTGTGTCCATGCATGTGTTTTGTGTTAATGCATTGCATGCTTGTTATTGAATGCATACTTGGACTGATTGTGTATAGACTGATTGTCATTGCATGTGTCAATGATGCTGTTCAATGCATGAAGGACTGCTTTATGTTGCATTGTCCTTGTTAACCCTGGTATATCAAATGGTATGTTACTAAAAGGCAGGGAAATCTGCCCGGAGGTTCCTACCATGTGTGAGATGGTCTTTGAGACCAGGTCCTCCGCCTAGTACCATGGGTCTAGTTTTCATGTAGAACAGTGTACTGCATCATATGTTGAAGAAAAAAAATCTGAAAATTTAAAATGAAGATGATGCATTTGATAAATTCTCTCTCTGATTGAACAAAGCATGAATTCTTCTTGAGCATATTCTAAAATTATGAGCAGTTCATTAATTCTATTTCATGCACTTTGTCAGGGGGAGTTTGACTAATGTTGCATAGTCTGCATGTAGAACTGTCTAATGCATAGCATATTTTTGCATCATGGTGTCAGGGGGAGCTGAGAGTTCTATTCAATTCATTGAATCCTTGGTACTTCTCATTGTCCCCTTTCAACTCATTCATATTCACTGTCATCAGATGCTATGGATCATAATGCTTATTGCTATCCTTTCCCCATTTTTTCACTAAACAACAGCTTTGCATCTGGTTTAGTACATTGAATGGTGATTATTGTAACTGTTCACTTATAAGAATCACATTTACAAATTGAAAGGAACTAAAGGTTTAACCTTTATAAACTGAAGAGCTAAGTGTTTGCACTTCAGAATCTGAGATAAAAGGAAACTTTTATAGCTCTTAATCTTTGTCTCATAGCTAAAATAGAAAAAAATTTTGTAATGCCTAAATGTGTTGAACTGGATGTGTCTAGAACAGGCTAATAAGAGTGTGTACTGATTTTTCAAACAATCACTCTAAAAGAATTAAGGACAGCAGTAAATAAGTTCATTAATGTTAAGAACTGAACATAGTGACAGAGCAATGGCTGATTGCACTGAGAAACTGTGAACTCCTCCAAAGAAGTAGGAAAATTCACATGTCATGAAGTGCTTTAGACTATCTCTATTCATAGGGTCAAATCTATAGGGGGAGTCCTCACCAAGTAACTGAGGGTACTGGCCTCTAATCAAGGTATACCCTTAATGTCAAAAGTGAAGACTATTCTTTGTGGGTCTTGATCTGAAGTAGATCATGTAGTTTATGCCTAGTAACTGGGGGTACCTGCCTCTTATCAAGGTGTACACCTAATGTCAACAACATAAATGCCATAGGTCTATTCACTTAGTTCAGTTTCAGAAATTGAAAAATGAAAATCAAACTGCTGTAACCCTTCGAAAAATCAAAAGTCAATGAGTGAAAATTGCTTTTATCAATACATATTCAAGTTGCCTCTCTTGAATTTCCTTGTTTAAACACAAAAGGGTATTATTTTAGACTTATCTATTAATACCATGTGCCTTAGATTCATTGCTATAAATGGCATCTAAAACACTTTTTCAGGGGTCAGGTGTTTTACTCTAGATTTATCACTGTTAAACCTGAATTTTTGAAAATTGTATGTTGATGATTCTTATACTTTAACAGTTGTTTATAATCATGCTTCCTTTCTGAACCTATGATTCAGCTGTTATCAAGTGATCCTCCTACCTTTTCTACCTTTGTTATCTGTTCATATTCCTTCTCAAATGGGGAGCTTTTATTTAGGGGGAGAAATTGACTGAACTTTTATACATGCTATAATTTCTCAAATTATTTTTCTTTTTGATGAAGTCAAAGGGGGAGAATAATTTGAGTCTTCAGAATGCCTCAGAATGCCTCACATCATCAGAATGACTCAATGTATTGAAAGTGTTGCCATCATCAAAAAGGGGGAGATTGTTGTGCCCCTGTGGTTTTGATGATGGTTTTGATGATTGGTTGTTGATGTGAGTTAATCAAATGTTCAGTCATCTTGCTGCTCAGTTTAGATTAACATATTTGATGTTCAGTCTTGTTACATGTTAAACTAATGCATAAAGCATTCATTGCTGTGGTTTTGATGATTGATATTGTATTTTGATGATAGCAATGATATAGTGTTTTCATGACATTGTGCCTTGATAATTGCATCATGACTGTGACTGGTACAGCTGATATATTATTTGTGTTAGACTTATGTTATGTGCATAGTCTATACAGTGCATCGTGGGGTTTATGCCCTAAGTCTATTCACTGCACAGCAAGCTCAAAGTCGATACATTGAGCGTCTCATGCATCATTCGTCTAAGTCCATACATTGGACTGTAGTGTGCATTTGGCGAACACATCGCAAGTCTAGACATTGCACTGTAGCATGCATTTCCTTAAAGTCTATACATCGGACTGGTTTGCATTGGCTAAGTATATACAACGTCAGTTCATGCCTTGTCTTAGACAAAGTCTATACAATGGCTTTGGGTCTCCAAGTCTATACAGCCTTGTCTGTACATTGGTCTGCATAGGCTAAGTGTTTACATCGTCAAGTGCAATCATGCACTGGTCATGAAGTCTGTACAGCCGTGTCATTCACTGCCAAGTCTGCATAATTGGTCTTCAATGACAAAGTCCATACATTGGACTGTTCTTCAAAGTCTGCACAGTGGCTTCACATCTTCAAGTCTGTACAGCCGTTTGCTTTGAACTTCACGTCTATACGTTGCACTGTTCCTCTCGTGTTCGTGTCATTCCCTTTATTGTGTCTTCGTGTCACTTACTATCATACTTCGTGTTGTTTATGTTTACTGTCCTTCAGGTCGTGTGTCCGTGTTGCTTCCACTATATTTCGTGTCGTTTCCTTTATTTTTAGTTGTTCATCTCGTGTCGATTTCGTTTGTTTTTGAAACCACACTTCGTGTCGGTTTCTGTGTTGATCTTCGTTATGTGTCCGTGTCTTTCGTATTATTTCAGTCGTTATGTCTTCGTGTTGAGTTTAGGAACTTCGTGTCGTT